>OX439129.1:14644273-14732100 GCA_949318235.1 Ecdyonurus torrentis
CCTATAGAGTAGAAATAATATCTCACCTCACATCCATTGCAGGTTTCTCTTGCTGAGCTACTTCTCTTACCAATCTACAAAAAGGCATCTTCGGTATTAACAACTTATCTATTTTCTGGTAAAACTTGATCTCTCGTAGAGCTTTAGCACCGTTTCTGGCTCTCCGAGGCTGAAAATAAAAATAACAAAAAACAATGTGAGACACGAATGACAACACACACACACACACACACACACACACACACACACACACACACACTTCTTGAATGAAAACGAAAAACTCGTAAAAAATAGTTTGAAAATAGAAAATAGTTATTTAGAAAATAGAAAAACACATTGAATTGAAAATTAATAAAACGCAAAGATTCTCTAATAGACAACTTGCATGCCGTTTTTTTTTATAAATAAATAATATTGGTGTTTATAAAACTTCTTGAAAAATGCTCCTTCATACTTAAAATAATTTTTGAAATTCAAATTTTATTTGAAGTAAAGACGGTGGCCATTACGCCGAAAGACGGTTCGCGTTTCTTTTGTTTTTTTAATTGTTGGAAATCGTTTGAATAAAGTAAACTATATTCAATACGCATGCGCAGGAAACCTTTGCATGCTTTGGAAAGTAAAATCGCCTCATTGTTGTGAGTAACCTTTAAAATTTGAAAAATCTCCATAACAACGCGGGTTAATTTGCAAGAATCAACAAAATCCGTTGCTAAGATTTCTGCTTATGGGTCGATCATACTTGTAGGAGAAGCCGTTAATATAGCTTACTTTACGTTTGAACAAGTTCGCAGCAACTGAACAATTTTTTTTAACGGCTGAATTTTTTAAAAAATCTCTATTTTCTGCAACAGCTTTTTTAAAAAATTCGAGCGCTCCGGAATATGGTTTCAGTAATTTTGTGTAGGATATAACTTGTTGTATGATGTACTTACAGCACGCACCAATGATGATGATTTCCGTGACTGACTTTTTCTAATGCTCTTATTGGCACCTTTTTTGGTAATATTTTTTGTTACGTCTCCTGATTGATTTCTCCTGTAATTAGTAAAACAAACATCAAATAAAGATAGTAATACACAACACTTACACCTAATCATCATACTGAATTGGCAAAAATTTATTCATTATTAGTTGTATGATATTGATAACAACAATTATCTTTACATGGATAAACTGCCTGACTAACAGAGCTTTCTATTATGATTCATATATACAAGGATTCAGAGTTGAAAATATTGATACCCAAAGGATTAATTTACACGGTTTGTGTTCTAACTGTAAGGCAACAGACAATATTATACTCCATAAAAAAAAAAAAAAAAAAAAAAAAAAAAAAAAAAAAAAAAAATGAGGCCAATCTAATATTGCTAGCAGAAAGAATTGTGATTTGCCGTGTTCACATTGAGCTTTTTCTAATAGGAATTATTAAGTGAGCTCCATATAAGAATGCATGTTATTTTGATGAAAAAATTAACAATTACAAAAAGCTTAAAGCAATACTTAACCCTAAAAATAAGTATTTTTTTTATTCTTTTCTAAAACAATTCAATAGCACAGTAATCAGCCGTTTATTTGACTTTTCTAGTCTGCGGGGTAAGCGAGCCCCGCGAGGGTAACGATATAGATTACATGCTCCACTACTATGTGAGTAAAACATTTGTACCCCTTGCTCTACCTGCTAAGCTTACCTGAAAAGGTGTACAGAATTTTTAATTACACAGTAAAGGAAATCTACTATGTCAGAGTTTTCCTCTTTTAGTACCCTTGTGGGGCTCGCTTATCTCGAGGGCTAGAAAAGTCAAATAAACAACTAATTTCTATTGAATTATTTTAGAGAAGAACAAAAATTACTTATTTTTAGAGTTAAGTATTGCTTTAATGTGAACACGGCATTAGAGCTAATCTTTTAATCAGGCTATGATGAAATGGCTCTAAAGTAAAGCACTGCTATTTGATGATGATAGTCTAGTACTGTATACCGAGATGAATGCTGTTTGTACGTAGACTCTGTTCTCTGCTCCTAAAATGATGTTCAACTTTGGTTATTCTAATGGAATGTACATTTTTTGTTGTAAGAGAACAGGGTTTACAAACAACACTATGGATAAGTCAAGAAGATTTTAATGAATTACAACGAGAATTGTAGTAATTGTACTACCAGTAGTTATTGGCAAATTGTGATGTTTCTGGGGATGTTTTCTTATAAATTTGAGGGGAGGGGGGTCTCAGGGATGGCGAGAAAAAAACATCCTGTATGACAATAATTAGTACAATAGAAGACTTGCAAAAGCTAGTAAAAATCTTGATTTTGTGATGAGAAATTTAAAAGGGGCAAGAATGGAGGTTAAGAGTGATGCACATAAAACCATGATTAGGCCAATGCTTGAATATGGTTGTATGGCATGCAATTCATATTTAGTGAAAGATAAGAAGGAACTAGAGGGGGTCCAAAGGAGAGCAGCTGGAAGGGTATTGGGCAAAAATATGAGGTGCAGAAAAGAAGGTGATACTGTACCTACTATTATGCTATGATAGTGTTACAAATATGGTGCAGGAATTAAATTGGGAGGACCTCAAGGTACACTTAACGTGAAGCTATATCTAACATCAAAGATAATGCCACTTTCCAAAGCAAAGGTCAAAAATACGTAGTCAGGTAAGAGCACGTTGACACAACCTTTCAAACACCTGCATTTTTTTGTTTTCTCTGAGTGAGAGAATGATTGACACTTCACTTAGATATTTTTTTACTTCCATTATTTGACTATGAAAACAATATCACAAGAACTAAATAAGTGAAAAATGCTGACCACGTTAAGGTGCATTCACATATTCTTAAATTTGTTGTAATTTTGCACAGCAAAATAATTTTTCCCATTTAAAACAATGCTATTTCACAATTTGCTGCGCAAAGTTGTAACAAATTTAAGAATATGTGAATGCACCTTTAAGTGTACGTAGGAGGGTGAGGAGACTCACAGCTATGAATAAGATCGATATGGTAGAGACCCAGTAGTTGGCATGCTAACTGCTTGTTACGGGTTATTTAATTAAATGGAAAAGGTTGAGTTCCAATTGTTGGCACTTAGAGAAATTATGAGTTGAGTCCATGCCATTGAGTCCAATCCTATACCCTGGGTATCCAAATTTTCAAGTTTCAAGTCTCTAGATTTATTGGTTGAGCAGATAATAATGTTTATAAAATTTCATTAACACATCTGCCAACAACTGGGTCTGGACAAGGCATCCTCTTTAGGATTTAGGATGCCTTGGTCTGGACCATGGATATACCGTATATGGTCTGGACCACGAATAAACATACCATACGGACATACGGAGACCATAGAGGGTTCAAGGGATATGGATGGAACTGAGGAGGAAACTAACAGAAAGGGTCGTATATGTGTAGGGGTACTAGGGGTGATCAAAATAGAAAATACAGTAGAATGTTAAGTATGTAATGCAAATCATAAAAAATATTCATTCATTTCTAGGACGGTGAAGGACTGCCGATGAAATTGGTAAACAGTGATACCTTAATTATTGTGTATGTAGGACATTTGGTGGGAGCAAGTGCTAGCAGACGACTTTGTGTTCCTTTCTTACGGGATGGGGCAATGAAGAGCAGCTATGTATGTATGTATACATACATACAGTATATAACTTGAGTTAGAATTATTTCTCGGGGTTCAAATTTTTACTGTAGCTTTTGCTACTGCTTGCTGAATGTGAACGCTGAGTTTCAAATATTCTGTAACTTTGTAATTTTAATAACTTATATCTTTGTTCTTTTGGATTACTTACTTTTTCTGAGGCATTACCAATGACTTTCTGCGCATTTTTTTGTTATTCTAAAATTCAGAAAATATAAAAATAAGAACTGTTTTTGTGATAAATTAACTAAAACACAACACTTCTACATACTTTTCAAGCCAAAGCCAATTCAATTGTTCCGATCAGGTTCCGATCGTTCGTTAAAAAACGCGTCCTTTTTTAAAAAAATAAACAGATGTTTACTTTCCCGCATGATATAAGGAGAGATGGTAGTTGCACTCCTATGCTGTGTTTGTAGGGGGCGCTGAAATAAAATTTCGTCGTAGTTGCTCTCTCTCGCCTGCTCTTCGCGCGCTTCCCATTTCGATCACATTTTAAAATTTAACATGGGAAATTTTCGTTTTTATTTTGTCTATTTTTTCTGAATGAAATGTTAACATTAATTTTTCCAGAACTTAAAACTATTACGTTTCCGGTTATTTTGCATATAAGTTTATTGTAAAATTCACATTATTAACAAAGTTAACTAAAATGCATATCAAAAAATCGAGAAAATTATGCTGATTAATTTGGTGCAATTTTTATTGTTAACACTTCACGCGTTCAGAAGTTATGACGGATTTAATGATTTTTCCCTATGCTTATGCATTGGCACTTGATCGATTTGGGAAGGCGGGAAACTCACTTGCAGCGCTGACGCGACGTAATTTTATTTCGAATCCGAGCATAGGAGTGCAACTACCATCTCTCCTTATATCATGCTTTCCCGCCATGCATTGCAGTAAAAAGAAGTACTAAATAGGAACATTTTATAAATTTTCATCATTAATTTATAGGTTTACTTCCTGTGAAAGAATACAATTATTAAAGTTAGTACCATTTTCTTATAAAATACAAATTAAATTTTTTGAAAGAAATTATTACGGTTATTCTATTCTAAAATAATTGTATGCGCTGTGCGCAACGAACCGACAGCCAGCAGACTGTTGCCCGCCATATTAGATTCTATGTGTTAACAAACTTGGCATTGGCAGTTGTCAATCTAACCTTTTCTGTATTTTTTTCTAAGTTTTTACTGACGAAATCAAAAGTTGGTGTATTTAAAAATCTTCTAAGGTTTGTATCATATTGTAGATTTATGTAAAATATTTCATAATTGATTAGGAAAATTAGAAAACGTGTATCAAAAGTGTTGCGCAAATTCAACGCAAAATAGTGATGCTGCGTTTTTTTCTTCTATTATCTACCCTACTTTATTGATAATATCATGGTTGTCGAGTACTGTTTTATTATTTTATCATGCAGTAGTTATTGTTTTAATATTGATCAATAAACTGAAAGTATAGAGATCTCGAAAAAAAATATTTAGAATCTTTAAGGAGGTCATGGTTGACTAGGTTGCAGGCTCAATGACATTACACATAAAAAATATATAATATAGCCACGCCTTCTTCGCTATCCTCAGGCCTATTTTTGGGCTTAATTCAAAATATTTTTATTGAATGATACTCAATGTTTTTTTAAAACGTGAGATTAGCTACATATGCATATATAATTGTTATTTCGTTATCACAGAATTGTTACCTAGCCTTTTTTTTTTTTTTTTTTTTTTTTTTTTTTTTTTAGAGATAAAAGACACCAACTCTTGATTCTAAATCAATATGGGTCTATGCAATAATGCTATCAGTGATGAGTTTCTTTTTTAGCTGACACATTAGACGCATGATGCATGCATATGATACATATTATGTAGCTTGTTACTATAGCGGAAATATGATTCATATATATTTGGTTGAGTAAGATTTGCGCAAATATTGTTCATCATAATTCATTAGTTACATATTACCGCAAGCAAGTATAGATTAAGATATAAGAATTTTACACTTCAAAGTGTTATGTATACAGTATATATGTATAGGTATGTAAATGACTTGTTTTTAAAGAGGAATATATTATTATGATATGTACATACATACGTATGTATACATATCATACACATATCTCATGTACTCAAATTAGTATGGTACTGCAACATACTTTCCTGCTTACAATTTGTAAGAAATAATAGAGCAAGTTGCTCACTTTAGTAAATAACACAGATTGCAATTCACTCTCTGCGCCCAGAATGTAGTAATGCAGTGTATTATTGATTTAAAGATAACAAAAGTTTGAAACTACTGTAGTACAATAATTCAAAGGGAAATTTTTTAAAAGCGACATCCATAAAGTTACAGTGCAGGGACTGTATTATATGGTAATGTGTGTAGTTAAAAAGTGTATCTGACAAGGGAGGGTATTCTATCATGACACGAGTTCGAAGCTGGGACTTGGAGTGGGGGATGACCTCCCAACCAAAGGTTTACTACTAAATTTTTACGTCCCCATACGCACTTTTACGGGAGTTACGGCCGTAAACGTAAAACACGGGTTTTACATGTTAATCAATGGGACTTAAAATTCAAGAAAAATTAATTTTCGTACCACAACGTTCAAGGGGTCTATTTATATGTAAAAAGTGACGTACTTTTCGAAAATCAACTTGTCTTGGTCGTAAAATTATAATTACGGGCTTCAGGGGCAACAAAGATATTTTTGACCACTACCTTACGTCACTGAATTGGCTATGACAATTCGAAAAATTATTTTTTCCAACTTTAACAAAAATATTCAAAAACTGCATAAAATTTGCCATTGATTGATGTCTATAACATTAAGTTTGCGTAAAGTATAACGGCAGTAGCGCTCGCGCAAGTGACAACAGCAAGCACTTTTTGTTCATGGCCGTAAAATTAACATAGGCTATATGGGCAAATTGGCAAGCTTTTGACCGAATATTATAAAAGTGACGGATCTTATGTAAAATGATACCCTCTTTTCAATAAAACTACTCTTGAAATCGATATATCAAATTAGGAGTCGCCATAGGCAATTTGATCATGTGGCTATCTTATCTCCCATATAAATAGCATTACAAGTGGTAGAAAGTGCTTAATAACGCAAGTCTGGTGCAAAATTAGGAAAAATATACAAGGGCGTGACCCATCTTTTTTTTGGTCATTTTATTAGAATCAGGCATTAAAATTACTATTATATCTAGAAAATAGTTTTTGCCCATAAGCCCCTATATAAACACAGAAAAGTTCTCCAAAAATCGTTGAAAATGACACATTTTTTTTAACATTTCACGATAAATGTAAAAAAAAGTTAAAAGTAAGAAAGTTAGAAGGTGGCGTCTGGCAAACTTTTTAAAGCTGACTATCTTACACACCTTTCCATGTGCGTATTTTAAAAATCAGACCATAATTTCTATTAGAAAAAAGCGCCTGCAAACGGGTCCAAAAATAGCAGTTTTTCGTTTTTGTAGGCTAGCTAAAAAAATAAAACTCATAATGCACTACATCAGGATTATTGCATTTTTGACGCTCTACACGCTGGTAACCTTAAAAATGACATAGCTTTATTTTTCAAGGCGCTACAGTCGAAATAGCGGTTTCGAAGGGGGTCGAAAGAAGGGGACCCCCTTCTTTGTTTTTTGGGCAAAAAACTTTTTGTCTCGTATTTTCATGTTACACATGTTTTTATGTCATTTTTGGGGCCCCTATCACGAATCTAAAATCAGTTTTTCAAAATTGCAAATATTAAGGTCACAGTGCCCATTTTAAAATTTTGTCCTATTTAAATGCATGTTAAATATCTGTGACGTTGAAGAGCCAGTAAGTCAATTAATTCTGCAGATACGCACAAATATGCAGGTATCAAACAGACTTTATTTTTGCGTCTTCTACTTACATATACGTCATTATAGCACGTAAAAATGAAAAAAAATTCAATTTAAATACCTGTTATTATATACGTATAAGCATAGTTATATGGAGCACTCGTTATCGGCTCACAGAGCCATGCCAATTTATGGAAATTAGGACCTACGCTGACAATGTTTCAAAAAGAAAAGAAAAAGAAAACGACAATCTTGTTCCCGGTGCAAAAGTACCATAAGGAATGCAGCACGTAATACCAATCACACTATCCTCCTCCCCCCCCCCCCCCTCAAAAAAAATTTTTTTAAAACATTACACACACACACACAAAAAATGGTCATTTCCATGTTATATAAAGAGTAAGTTCAGTGGTTACAACATGGCTTCTTTAGTGTTAAATAATGAGATGAACTATCATAAACTTATATATGATGACACAAACACCTTCTGTAGCTCCTCAAATTCGTGTGATCATCCTGCGAGATATGCAAATTTCTCGTATCTTTTACGTTACGGCTCTACTATAGCACAGTTGTAGCGGGTAGCATAACTCGCAGGATGAACACAAGTTTGCGGAGCTTCCATGTCATTACGGAAGGTCTTTGTGGCATTTTATGTTCACATATGAACAGTTCTGTTCATTACCTAACATTGAAGAAGAAGACTGCGTCATTTTAGTAGTTTTTTTTTTTTTTTTTTTTTCAAAAAAAAAAAAATTTCATGTTGATTTATAAATAAAGGATTACATTTTTATTTACGCATATTGCTAAATAAGCACAACAAAAATACTAATATTGTACAAAATGTTATTTTATTACTTTTTTTTTGTAAAATATAAATATTTATCATTGATGATATGCTGTATTGAATTAAGTTTTATGAAAATGAGCTTGCATATTTAATTGCATATTTATTTTTCGAAAGAAATCCTGCAAATACAGAAACTTTGAGAAAAAAATAAAAATAATATAGCAAGCCATTATATTGACTAATAACGGAACAACTGTTTTGAGGCCGTAAGCAGTCCGTGAGCAATCAGGCAGGCTCTAATCTGCTTCCGTTTCAATATTCAACGGATGAGTAGTAAGTATAGAAACGGAATCGGATGTGACCAAAATCGCTTAAAGTCAGGTTTGAAAAAATGGTTCTTTATAAGTTAATTGAAAGCTAACGTTCAGGGCTTTAAAAGGGGAAAAAAAAAAACGCAAACAAATTTACAGTTTATTTATTATTTTACGCTAGAAAATATATAAGATTATTTTGTTCCTAAACTTGCTGTTAGGTAATGAACAGAACTGTTCATATGTGAACATAAAATGCCACAAAGACCTTCCGTAATGACATGGAAGCTCCGCAAACTTGTGTTCATCCTGCGAGTTATGCTACCCGCTACAACTGTGCTATAGTAGAGCCGTAACGTAAAAGATACGAGAAATTTGCATATCTCGCAGGATGATCACACGAATTTGAGGAGCTACAGAAGGTGTTTGTGTCATCATATATAAGTTTATGATAGTTCATCTCATTATTTAACACTAAAGAAGCCATGTTGTAACCACTGAACTTACTCTTTATATAACATGGAAATGACCATTTTTTGTGTGTGTGTGTGTAATGTTTTAAAAAAATTTTTTTTGAGGGGGGGGGGGGGGGGAGGAGGATAGTGTGATTGGTATTACGTGCTGCATTCCTTATGGTACTTTTGCACCGGGAACAAGATTGTCGTTTTCTTTTTCTTTTCTTTTTGAAACATTGTCAGCGTAGGTCCTAATTTCCATAAATTGGCATGGCTCTGTGAGCCGATAACGAGTGCTCCATATAACTATGCTTATACGTATATAATAACAGGTATTTAAATTGAATTTTTTTTCATTTTTACGTGCTATAATGACGTATATGTAAGTAGAAGACGCAAAAATAAAGTCTGTTTGATACCTGCATATTTGTGCGTATCTGCAGAATTAATTGACTTACTGGCTCTTCAACGTCACAGATATTTAACATGCATTTAAATAGGACAAAATTTTAAAATGGGCACTGTGACCTTAATATTTGCAATTTTGAAAAACTGATTTTAGATTCGTGATAGGGGCCCCAAAAATGACATAAAAACATGTGTAACATGAAAATACGAGACAAAAAGTTTTTTGCCCAAAAAACAAAGAAGGGGGTCCCCTTCTTTCGACCCCCTTCGAAACCGCTATTTCGACTGTAGCGCCTTGAAAAATAAAGCTATGTCATTTTTAAGGTTACCAGCGTGTAGAGCGTCAAAAATGCAATAATCCTGATGTAGTGCATTATGAGTTTTATTTTTTTAGCTAGCCTACAAAAACGAAAAACTGCTATTTTTGGACCCGTTTGCAGGCGCTTTTTTCTAATAGAAATTATGGTCTGATTTTTAAAATACGCACATGGAAAGGTGTGTAAGATAGTCAGCTTTAAAAAGTTTGCCAGACGCCACCTTCTAACTTTCTTACTTTTAACTTTTTTTTACATTTATCGTGAAATGTTAAAAAAAATGTGTCATTTTCAACGATTTTTGGAGAACTTTTCTGTGTTTATATAGGGGCTTATGGGCAAAAACTATTTTCTAGATATAATAGTAATTTTAATGCCTGATTCTAATAAAATGACCAAAAAAAAGATGGGTCACGCCCTTGTATATTTTTCCTAATTTTGCACCAGACTTGCGTTATTAAGCACTTTCTACCACTTGTAATGCTATTTATATGGGAGATAAGATAGCCACATGATCAAATTGCCTATGGCGACTCCTAATTTGATATATCGATTTCAAGAGTAGTTTTATTGAAAAGAGGGTATCATTTTACATAAGATCCGTCACTTTTATAATATTCGGTCAAAAGCTTGCCAATTTGCCCATATAGCCTATGTTAATTTTACGGCCATGAACAAAAAGTGCTTGCTGTTGTCACTTGCGCGAGCGCTACTGCCGTTATACTTTACGCAAACTTAATGTTATAGACATCAATCAATGGCAAATTTTATGCAGTTTTTGAATATTTTTGTTAAAGTTGGAAAAAATAATTTTTCGAATTGTCATAGCCAATTCAGTGACGTAAGGTAGTGGTCAAAAATATCTTTGTTGCCCCTGAAGCCCGTAATTATAATTTTACGACCAAGACAAGTTGATTTTCGAAAAGTACGTCACTTTTTACATATAAATAGACCCCTTGAACGTTGTGGTACGAAAATTAATTTTTCTTGAATTTTAAGTCCCATTGATTAACATGTAAAACCCGTGTTTTACGTTTACGGCCGTAACTCCCGTAAAAGTGCGTATGGGGACGTAAAAATTTAGTAGTAAACCTTTGGTTGGGAGGTCATCCCCCACTCCAAGTCCCAGCTTCGAACTCGTGTCATGATAGAATACCCTCCCTTGTGAGTGAACATGTTGAATGTTATACATACATTCAATAACAAGTAGGTGTTACATAGGAACTATTAGAAACCATAAGAATATTATATACTATCCTTATATACCTGTTATAATCCTTTTTACTTTTCTATGGTTTTATATCACGTTGTAGAGGACACCAAAATTTGTGTCGCAATATTGGGATAGAATATATACACACATAATTATATATATATATATATATATATATATATATATATATATGTGTGTGTGTGTGTGTGTGTGTGTACATATATTATATAGGTATCATATTTTATGTTCTGCAACAACTGATAACATTTTTCAGATTATCTTTTATGCTTTGTTTACATAATGCATATTTCTCATTTATTTTTTCCCTTGAATACTATAGAGCTGTCACCTTGGCCTATTACAGATAGTACCCTGTTTTATAAACAAAATAAATAAAATGTGAATCCATAGAATGAGCTTTACTTTGTTAAATTAGTAAGTTAATCAATGTGAAGCAAGCATTCAGTTCCTTTAATAAATTTAAGACTTACAAGTGACAGTGCTACTTGACATTTGGTTAAGGTGCAATTTTCCATGTCATATTTATAATATGGTAATACTTGTATATTAATTTACAATACTGTAGTTACAACAGTACTCAGTACTATTTTGTCATCAGTCTCTTTTTATGGAAGGAATAGTATTGTCAAATAACATATTACTGAGCAATACATAACACATTTAAAAATTAGTCATATATTTTTCCTGTACATTTTGTGTATGAGTAGGTACGGTAGCAAATTTACATATCCTGCATAATTTAAATTTTGCAAAATGTAGGGTGGTTTCGACGCCATAAGTGAATGCTAAATATCATGGGAAAATGACTCATTTTGCCAGTTTAAAAATACTTTGCAGTATTTTTGAGAGCATTGATGCTGTTACAGTAACAGGTTGAATTAGTTTTTCAAGTATGCAAGAAAAATAATAAAACAGCTAATTTTCCAAAGAAAATAGCCAAAAACTACTTTTGTCCTATGCTGAGCAATGTTATTCATTGCTCAAGAAGAGAATCAAAAAGCATTCAGAATGACGTCATGCGCACACACCTTATATTTTAAATTTTATAACAAATTTTCTCTATTGTAAATCAACACATTTGCATGAGTTTATCTTATGCAAAAGCAAACCGTGAAAATTTACTGTAAGATTTATTTTATATCTGCAAAAATTAGAGACAATAGACTTTATGGAAGGAGGGGAAAAAATGCTAATAGCCTCATATGGAGGATTTTATGAAATCATAATATTAAAATGTTTGAGTGATAAACTAATTTAAATCACACTTTATGCTGGTATTATTATCATAAACATTCTGATAGCTCATTTAATTGGTTTATTTTAGGTTGGTAACACATCAGGGATTATGGGACAAACCTATATTATTATTATTAAGATGAGAAATAGCAGGTGCATTGTTGAAAGAAAAAAAATGGGGGCTTCAAATTAACTTGCATAATAATTACGAAAATAAACAATATATTTAGTGCACACTTCATTAGAAACTATAGATAGGCCTATATGTAATTTGTAAAGCGTTATACTGTGCTATAGAATTGCAATATCTGATATATTATGCATAAAGTTATATTGTAAAAGGAGACATTTTAATTTTCACAAACATTCTATGGCTTCCCATGGAAAAAAAAAAAGTTAGATAAATACCTCAGTATTCACGTTTTTATCCTCATGTTTCCCCTCTTTTAGTTAACCTTTTACCACCCCTTTTGTTATTTCCCCACAAACTATTCAGTTATACTATAGATATGTTATGGAGAACAGTGTAACTTAACAAGTATATATTTGCATTACATTGTTACAGATTAATTGGTGTTTTATTTTATTTCGTCGGTGGGATTATATTTTGAAAGTACATAATTTTGTTTTCTACAACCAGAGCTGAGTTGAGCCTTGATCAACGTGAGTAATTAATTATATTCTCTACTGCATGCCACAACACTGATTCAGCTCTTGAGTTCACAGTGTAACACCTTCTTGAATTTATAATTAGGTTTGAACTAAATATATAATTGCCATGTGGTATTGTTAAATAGC
Source organism: Ecdyonurus torrentis (assembly GCA_949318235.1). Lineage (NCBI taxonomy): Eukaryota > Metazoa > Arthropoda > Insecta > Ephemeroptera > Heptageniidae > Ecdyonurus > Ecdyonurus torrentis. The sequence continues at coordinate 14,657,315 of OX439129.1, forward strand.
TTTTGTGTGTACATGTATGTAATAAGTAAAGTCATACTGTTTATTTTATGTATAAAAAGGCACAGAACACTTTGAACAAAAAACATGTCAAGTTTCCTAACACTAACATACCTAAATATCAATGTTGATTTGGCCAAAGTCATTGATTTCTGATTAATTTTACATTCATAAAATGTCAGCTGCAGGTTTATAACGTCACAGCTCGCCTGTTTCTGCACGCTTGGACTAGTAAGCTGTGACGTCATAAACATGCATCTGACATTTTGTAAATGGAAAATAAATTAGAAATCAATGAATCCGGTCAAATTAACGTTGATATTTAGGTATGATAGGATACTAGACATGTTTTTTGTTTAATGTGTTCTATTCCTAAAATTTTAAATTATTATTTGTTCAAAATATTTATTAAATGTAATTGTCACAAGTCTATAAATTGTTGTGTTGTTAAAATATTTTTATTTAATTCTTTTTATTTCAAATTTTAAATGTGATTTAATGATGTTACAATGTTATTCTATTTAACAATAAAAGAAAGGAAATGTGCTATTAAATCATAGCCATAAAAATATTATACTCTTACTAATTAATTAAAGTAATTAATCATGATAAATAATATGCTTCAATAATTTTGGATTTCATTTTTCTTACAAAGAATGTTATTTACATTTACCATGATATTAACTAAATATATATTTTAAAATACAAATATTGTTATATAAATTGATAGTAGATGTAATTAATATGAAGTATATTTTTATTGGAATACTAAACCAATGTTTTTGTTGCATACAATTGCAGATGGCAGGGAAAAAAGCAGATATGCAAGTCAATGTAGCTGGCTTGCGCCGTAATCTAAAAAACTTGGCTCATAATTATTCAGAAGCACAGGTAAATAACATAAATTATGTTCAATATTATTTTGTGTTGAAGAAGTTCATAATAAATATTGATTATAATATTCAATGTGATTCATCAACTCTGTTTTAATATTCATGCTTGTTATTGTAATTAGACATACTGTAATATGAGAGTTATGTATTCTAATTTGTGAAATTGTTAAGAAAATAAATATAATGATATTAATGTACCTGGGGCAGTTTTTATTAAAAAAAAATTTTCTCTCGTGTTTCAGATAAAAGTGCGAGAAGCTACAAGCAATGATCCATGGGGTCCATCCTCTACACTTATGTCTGAAATTGCAGACCTTACCTACAATGTAGTGGCCTTTACAGAAATAATGCAGATGATTTGGAAAAGACTTAATGATCATGGACGTAATTGGAGACATGTTTATAAGGCTTTAGTTTTACTTGAATATTTAATTAAAACAGGCTCAGAAAAAGTAAGTTAAGAGGGAACAGGGATAATAAATAAAAATTAATAAGCAATAAAAAAAAAATGTAAATAGTAGAGGAAAATAGAAAAGGGGGAATGAACATAATTGCTTTTTACATATCATTTTGTGACAAAAATTAGCACTCCGGTGGCTACAACCTGCGGTCACCTGAAAACGGGAGTTGATCTTTCCATCGTTAGGCTGAAACCAAGTGGTGGTATAAAGGGTCTTCCAAAAAAGAAAAAAACTTTGTTATGTTGACCAAACCGGATATTTAGAAATAAAATGTCACGCGGAACCAATGCGGGAGTTCACATTCAAATTTTGTTGCAACGTAGCAACTACGTTGCAAACTTATTTCAATTGATAATTTATTTAAAACCAAATCAATTATGATACGTTAAACTGAATTCCTCATTAATTATTGCATTATAACACCATTCGTAAATGGCAAAATATTGAAAATACAGTAAAAGTGATTTTACAAGCTTGGCAGTTTACAGATCTGAGGACAATTTATTGGGAAAATGTCAGTAACTCGGAGAAAGAACAAACACAGTGGTAAAGATAAAATTCAATGAGTAGGCTGACCATAATTAAAAGTGTGCAACCCGGGACACTGCAGAGCAATGCACAGAAGAGACCAAGAAGCGCGGCCGGTGGTCCCCGCCGGAGGGAAAAATTTTTCAGAAAAGGGGGCGTGGCCTCAGAAATTTCATCAGTTTTGTGTCTTTTTGCAACAGTTTATTTAAAAGTACATGGATTTTTTTCAATGCTTTCTGTCGTCTATTTTTAACCTTTTCCCTGCAAATAAAAAAATAATAATAATAAAAAAAAAGTATGAAACAATTTTTTAATAATTAATAATAGTTATATCACAAATAACATACGTAACCGTCGTAACGTATGGTATGTGATGTGTACGTCCTATTTGAGCCAAAACACCCACTCTCAAAAAAAAATTTTTAATAAATAAATAAAAATTTGGCGTAACTATGGTGTATAATTTTAATATGCTACGAAAAATATTACGAAAATGCATCGACTATCGTTTGACGTTTTTTTTTTTTTTTTTTTTTTTTTTTCTCCGCGAGCTTTTAATTGTATACTTTTTATTAAAATTCCTGCAAAATATAGAACCGGGACATTGACGATTTTTGCAAAATCTTGCCGGGACTTTAGTGTTGAAACCGGGACTGTCCCGGCTAATCCGGGACGGATGGTCAGCCTATCAATGAGGTTATTTATTTTATTCACCACATACATCTGAGCCAAAATTATTAAAATAAATATGTATTCATCACTCCAATTTCATCAAATACTTTTGCAAATAAGTAATTTTTTAAAAACTCAATCTTTCACTTATTTCTTGATAAACTATTGATATTTTTCTGCTCTAATTTTATTGTTGTATAATTGTATTAAAAATATAATTCATCAATAGCCCATTAATACCTGGTAAACATGCACACATACCAAGGGCGGATCCAGGGGGGGGGCGAGGGGGGCGATCGCCCCCCCCAAACGGTCCACGTGGGTGGAAAAAAAAAGAGGAAAAAAGAAAAAAAGCGAGGGAAAGAAAGCAAAAAAAAAAAAAAAAAAAAAAAAAAAAAAAAGGAAAGGAAAGGAAAGAAAAATTATCTCCAAAAAATGAAATAAAAAATCGCAGCTACAGCGCTCTTTTCTTATTGACCTATAATACATAATTCGTTTTATTTTTTAAGGTCTTACTTTAGGGTAGCATTTTTGTCAAAACACTCAATTATGACATTTTTTAGCTTAAATGAACCAAAAAGAACTTAAATTCTCTAAACTCCAAGTTTCAGCTCAAATTAAATCTTCCGCAAATAAGCCCCCTTTAGCGTGTATATTATAGATACGAAATTTCAAGCTCACCGTGCGCAAAATTAAATTGATCAACTTCTCAACAAAATACCAGCGTAATCTGCAGATCTATTCTTTTAATGAATTTGAGATTTAAAACAAATTTAACGACATTTTTTCAAAGAAAAAAATTATTGAAGATTGCATATATTAAAATTAAAATGGGTCAATTTGTGATTTTTTTTTTCTCGGCAATGCGTTCTGGAAAAAATCTGAAAGTTATTTTTCATTAAAAGTTATCTTTAGTATTTTCTAAAACCGCACTGTATTGGAGGTTATCGGTTTAAAAAATTGTTAAAAATTTTCTATGGCTTAAAACACGTAAAAGCTTGTCTAGTATTTCTCATTTAAATTTCTCCTAAATCGGTGGAGTAGTTTTCTCAAAAATCGCAAAAAACGTGTTTTTCTCCATAAGCGTAATGTTAAATTAGGGGCCCCTTAGCTTTCCCCGCAGCACCCCGCGCGCTAAACCGATAACGTCCATTCGCATTAGCAAAGGAGATTTTCCAACACTTTGTTGCTCTGTTCAATTTTGTGACGATAGTTTTTGAGATACAACTTTTTAAATTTCATTTTTGGGTACAGCAACCTGAACTTAATAAAAATGATAACAATAAAAATACACTGCTACATAGCAGTACCTTATAATTATTTTACTTTCTTCGCCCCCCGCGCATCCCTCCCTAATAAACTCTACTTTGTGAGGAAAAATGAGCAAAATAACAAAAATAGACCACTTGCAAGAAACGAACTCTTTCAAATAAATTTGAGCTTTTCAAGGAGTTCTGCGTTTTTATTTTTTATTATTTTTTTTAATCTTATTAATCACAGATTAAAGGCTATTGGGTTAAAAATAATTCTTTGACATTTAGATATCATAAAAGCACGTGCAAAAGTATGTCTAATTTCTCCGGAATCGGTGGAGTAGTTTCTCAAAAATCGCAAAAGACATGTTTTTCTTCATCAGCGTAATATTAAACTAGGGCTCCCCGCGCGCTAAACAGCGATGAGCTCCATTAAATCTAATGTATCATGATCTTGCTTTTATAATTTTATGTGTATTGTTTTGAACCAATTTTTATACAAAAGTCTTATTATCTTATAAGGTTCTTAAAATTCTGTAGGTGACAAATTCAGTCTAAATTGAAAATTTTATGCGAAAATTTCATTTGCATATGATAAAAATTAGACCCTATATGGATAATTTTTTTTTCTTATACGAGCTCAATTTTTAAATTAAATTGAGGTGCATTATTTTTGGTATTTAAAATATAACGACTTGCTAATCGTTTATTAAGCAAAAATTCTTGTGGTTACTCTGTAATAAGATAAAATTTAAAACATAGATTTGGAATTTCAAAAATATGAAATACAAAAAAAAAAAAAAAAAAAAAAAAAAAGAGCATATTTAAATTTTTTTTATTATTATTATTTTTTTTTTGAAGGTTTCAGTTAACAATTTGCACATATTTTTCAATGTCATTAAATAAGGGTGGGAAAAAAACGCGATAAAAAAATTAAAAAATTAAACTAAAATAATTTTAAAGTTATTTTCTCAAGTATACTATTTTTGCGTTTTTCCCAAAAAGGGGCGTGTCCCTAAAAAATTTTTCGCCTGCGGCGGGCTGCCCCCTGCCCCCGTCCCCAAACTGGAATAATTTCCCTGGTGTCGCCCCCCCCAAACCGAATACCTAGATCCGCCCTTGACACATACCAGTAGTTTTGAAAGTATTTTAAATTATTTTTTTTCTGTAAGTAAAAGTGTGACTAAAATTTTCAAAATTTTGCTAGAAAATACTTCCAAAAAATGTTATTTATAAGCAATTTTGGGAAAAATTATTTTACACCCTTAGTCTGATTTGAGCATTAATAGTTTAATATAAATATAATCTCAAAAAATTAACACTAAAGCTGTTCCTACACCCAGTTTTCTGCTACTAAAATGACAATCAGCTACGGTTAATCAAATGGAATGCGCATTTTTTTGGTGCAAGAAAACAGTTTACGAACAAAACTACTATTATAGTGATACCATCAAGGTAAAAGTATTAGGTATGCGGATATAAGCCAGATATATTGCCGATCCCTATGTTTTAGTATTGTGTCATAATCATAAGTAACTACTATACACAATCACTTGTATTTCAAAATGTTAATTCAGAAAATTTTCCTTATTAAGCTTGAAGCCACAAAACTGCCATTACAGTAGCTGCAATGTATTAGTATTGATAAAAAGAAAGGCTCAGAAAAGTTAGTAAAAAAACAGCAACAAAGATAACTTTTTGTTTTTGTTTTCCACACTAATTGACACCATTGATGTTGTTCCAGGTTGCACAGCAGTGTAAAGAGAACATATTTGCTATTCAGACACTGCGAGATTTCCAACATGTAGAAGAAAGTCGAGATCAGGGTTTGAATGTACGTGAGAAAGCTAAGCAGTTAGTTCTGCTATTGAAAGATGAAGAGAGACTTCGTAACGAGAGAGCACGAGCTCTTAAAGCCAAGGAGAGATTTGCTCAATCTCAAACTAGCTTTGGTAGTGATGTGGTAAGTACAGATTTTTATTTAAAATTGGTGTGGTTTGCAGAGTGTTAGTTTAGAAGTAACTGTCGTCTTCATCTACATTGTTTAACATGAGATGAGAATCGACATTTATTATTATTTTTTTTTTTAATAAATGTGGTATTGCACTATTGATCGAGTCTATGTACATTTTTTTTCTCGGCTAGATTGTTTTTAATTATTATTATTATTTACATAACAAGAAAACATGAAACAACCTATACGCTTTTTTTATAACTTATTCTAGGATATACACATACTATAAATAAAATACAGAGTACTAAATAATTAATTTTGCAATTGTATAAAAAAATAATCAATGCTTTGCCTTTGCAAATTTTTTCCCCTATCACATTTCAAAGTTGCTCAACATAAGTCTTTGAATCACCTCACTTCTCCATTGCAAAATTTAAGTACATTGATTTTGGCTCTGCTTTAATATAATATACACATTTTCAGCTCTTTATCGGCATATTAATTCAGTAAAACCTTGTTTTACAAATACTGGTAAACTCAAATATAAACTGATAATTCATATTACTGTACTCAACATTCATTGCCCGATATATTGTTGCTACTAGCTCAACAGAATAAATATTTTCATTTACCGTCAAGTGGGGTAACTTTGGACCATTGGCCAAACTTTTAAACAGTATTTACTCCCTAACTAAAGCTCATAGTAACGTGATACAAAAACTAAAGTAACGTTTGACCTTTTACTTTTTGTTTCACTTTTCTATGAGGTTTTGTTAGGGACTAAATAATTTTTGAAATTTTGCCAAAAGTTGCACATAGTTTTATAATTATTATTATTTTATTTAAAATTTATGTACAGTTACAGTACAAAATATTTAGAAAATAGTTGGTAGAGATTAGAGCACGTTGAATTGAAAATTAATAAAACGCGAAAATTCTCTAATTTAAATAGTAAATTGGGACCAGGGATCAAATATTCTAGCTTGAGCTAGTCAAAAAGTAGACGTTAAAGGGATGGAGGTATAGTGTCAAAATAAAATACGATGTGCCTAGCATCTCACGTTCTCACACTACGTCAAAGACACAACATTATAAAACAGCATCAGACTTACTCTTTGCCTTAGACCGGTTTCGTCCTTTACCTAGGACTCATCAGTAAGGCTCGGCAGAGAGCTCTGTACAGCTAGAGATGGCTCACACCACGTCTGCTAACTGACTGAGCGCATAATATTTATTCTATCTCTCCTACTCTATCATCTTTTTGCTTTTCCTACACCAGTGTCAACATATAAAGCGATGTAACTAGCGTGAATCACGATACTGTGCAGTCGGTAGGCGTAGTGTTCTCGCGATCTTTCTAGAGTTGGGGAACTCTGGGAAGTGAGGGAGGACACTATTGCTTGCTGGCTGCCTGTCTTACACCCCTCTTAGACACGATTTTATATTACAGTGTGAGGATGAGAGGTTTTAAACAGCAAGCCGAGTTTGCGCGCGCGATTGTAACCAATCAGCGCGTGCAGCTGCGGGGGCATCACGTATAAAAACGCGACTGCCACTTGCTTCCTCAGCTCAGTCAGTTAGCAGATGTGGTGTGAGCCATCTCTAGCTGTACAGAGCTCTCTGCCGAGCCTTACTGATGAGTCCTAGGTAAAGGACGAAACCGGTCTAAGGCAAAGAGTAAGTCTGATGCTGTTTTATAATGTAGTGTCTTTGACGTAGTGTGAGAACGTGAGATGCTAGGCACATCGTATTTTATTTTGACACTATACCTCCATCCCTTTAACGTCTACTTTTTGACTAGCTCAAGCTAGAATATTTGATCCCTGGTCCCAATTTACTATTTAAATTAGAGAATTTTCGCGTTTTATTAATTTTCAATTCAACGTGCTCTAATCTCTACCAACTATTTTCTAAATATTTTTTTAAACTTATTAATACTAACCGCGATGGTTTTTTCCTAATATGCAGTTACAGTACAATACAGTAAATTCAATTTTGTGAAATGGCAAGTAGATAGTCATATTATAAAATCAGCTATTTAACATTGAAAGGCTTATGTTGTTAACTGTTGAGAACTTTCGTAAAATCAGGGAATTTACAGTATTAAATTTCACAAAATCAAAATATTAACCCCTTAAGTTGAAACTTAAGATGGTGAGAGTATTACATTGATTTTTTCAACTTTCAGGAAGCAAGGTTATACATTACACCAATGAAACATTTTTATTATTTTTCAGCACAAATGTTAAAAACATACAGTGTCTGTTATAGAAAATTTTATTCTTTGCGTTTATTTTAAGGCAATAGAATAAAAATTTTATGACAGATTGTGTACATTGTACATACATATATACATTCATATATTGATGTTTCCATGTCAAAATGGACTATCTGCACTTTCCACTAGTGTGGTGAGTGGAGCATCTGCCATTTACTTAGCAATGTAGATGCTCTACTCACCTCGGTGGTGGAAACTGCAAATAGTCCATTTTAATGCAGAAACATCAATATATTGTCACTATTGCAGGAGAAAAGTACTTCTGCACTTATCACACAGCCCGTCCTTGTGCCAAATGCAGTTATCACAAGTTGGAGCAAACGTTGTGCTGCTGTTAATCTCTTAAGCATTTGCCAAAAATTTAGATAACTTCATTTAGCATACAGGCAGGCATCGTTTTAAGTACAGAAGTAAAATTTTCCATAATAGAGACAATATATAAATATATTCACGTAAATAGCTTTGATGCTGGTTATGGTTGTGGTCTTCTGGTTATTTGGTATACACTTACTTAGGTACGTTGGGTTGCCAACAAGATGCCTGATTGTATGTTTGTTTTGATATGCAAGTGTTGTGTGAGTGTTACACCAAACTATCTCTTTATCTGATCTACAGGAATCTCTGTCACCTACCAGTCCGAATGCTTTTAGTCCTGTAAGTATTTTTCTATCTCAAGCACACAGCTTGCTGTTTATTTCTTTATACATTATATAAATATTTTGCTTGCTTTATAGTTGTTCTTTTAGAAGTATTTATTTATTTACCTATATTATGTACTCTCACAAACTCACTGCTTGTTGTAATGCACATATTTATAGTAAAATTGAATATTTTAAGTGTGTAATAGATGAAATTTCTACTTAATATTTACTAATGAATTATTTCTTTAAGGTACTAATTATACCCTAATCATAAATTTATGAGAGGCTTATCCGTAAAACCTATTCCTCATACCTAAAAAAAAAAAAAAAAAAATGCCCAATGGTATTTAAAAGCTTTAGGCGATTGTATTTTTTCCCCATGTGAGACAGAATACAGGGCTTATAAAAGTGGAAGTTATATGCCTCAACATATAGCATACGTAAACTATATGTGAGTCTATCGTAAATTACTAGCAACCGCCTTCATATTTAAGAAATAATTGTATGATTAAAGCTTTTATTACTGTCGCCTTTAAATTAATATTGTATAAATTATCCTTTAATTTAGAGCTTATTCATTCATTGAGTGATCTATATAAAAACTTAACTAGTACAAAAAACTGCTCTTCCTTGTACTCTTAAAGGCGTAGAACACCTTGAGCAAAAAAGTTGCATAATATCCTAACAAACCTGAAAATCAACGTTGATTTAGCCGGAGTCATTTATTTCTAATTAATTTTCCATTCACAAAGTGCCACTGCCAGTCACTGACGTCACAGCTCGCCCAGTTTAGGCGGGCGTAAAACAAGCGAGCTGTGACGTCAGTGACCGGCAGTGGCACTTTGTGAATGGAAAATAAATTAGAAATAAATGACTCTGGCCAAATCAACGTTGATTTTCAGGTTTGTTAGGATATTAGGCAACTTTTTTGTTCAAGGTGTTCTACGCCTTTAATGAAATGAAAAGTATAAAGCTTGCTTTCCATGAAGATCATGAGTTGAGATTTGAAATAGAGCTTCAAACTTAATATATGTGAGCAAAGCATTAGTTATGTAGCTTTTTTTTTTCTATTAGGCATTCCAATTAAACGCCTTTTAAATTTTTGTTTCCTTAAAAAAAAATAACCATGATGCTTACTTAGTTTTAGAAGAGGGTTAAATATTATTAACTGAGTTTTAGTTTAAGCAGTTACATTGACTTCTCAATTTTATTATTACTTTTTTTTTCCTTCAGGCATTGGGATGGACTGAGGCAGATACAGCAGCTTGCAGAGGTGTGTATCAGTATTACTTTGTGTAAATAATAATATTTTACCTATTTATAAACTTCACTGTATTGTGAAGTGAATGTTGGTTGAATTTTCAAGTACTGTATTCAAATTTTCTAGTAACATTAATTGAAACAAAAAATGACACTGCTTTTCTATATCTCTAAATCTATATTCTCTTTTCTAAATCTACCCATCATAGTGATGCCTCTTTCTTCAGAAAATGGTCAACATGTCATGTTGAGTAACAACAGGGTAGCCAGAACACCTGCAGCCCCATTAGTGAAAGTTAAATCTGGCAACGCTGCTGTCACTGAAGTTGACATGTTGACCATTTTCTAAAGAAAGCGGTATTGCTTTGATGGGTAGATTTAGAAAAGACTGACAAGTGTACAAATAATATAAACATATTTTTTTTTTTATAATTGTGGCAGAGCTTGAAAGCGCCCGTCCCCAGACAATTGGTGAAGAAGAGCTTCAGTTACAGCTTGCGTTGGCTATGTCACGTGAGGAGGCTGAGCAGGAAGAACAGCGACGACGTAGTGATGACGTGCGACTGCAACTGGCCCTCTCTCAGAGCGAGGAAGAGTTCAAGTGTGATCCTGATCCTCTGACTGGCAGGGATCATAGGGTGTCTACCGCCATGCAGAAGTGAGCAGGAAACGACACTAGCTAGTGGCGTAGTAGTCTTAAACCTTTCTTCCCCCCCCCCCCCCCCTCACTTAACTATGATAACCTGTGATAAAGAATTCACCATTGTTGGTGTGCTAGCTTAATTGAGAGACATTACCATCTTATCTTCTGCAGGCAGGCAGTTTTTATGTCTGTAGTATCTAGTCAGTATCAAAAGTCAGACATTACAAGTCACATTATCTACTACTGACTCTTTCTTCGCCCCAGTTAAGCTGTAATTAAGTAACTGTAAATTTCATGCATTTACTTGTAATTATTATTTGATTCAGATAATATTTTAATTTAGTAATAGAAACAGAACTTTTTTTTTTTTTTTTTTTTTTTTTAAGGCTATTTACTTATTTGATTGATAAAAAGTTTGAAAGAAAAACGTAAATAATTTGAACTTTTGGAGAATGATTGAGCTGTGACTGTCAAAACTCGGTCTAAAATGAAACTTAGTGCATACCTAGTGCATACCCCTTTGCACCCCACTGTACATGTTTAATTTTGGACCAGGTTTAAATATTTTCTCTCTCAAATGCAAGACCTCCCCATCAGTCACAGCTCATCATTCCCCAATTTTTCAAATCTATCAAATCTTTTATTCAATCAACTATGACAAAGTCAAATGTTCCTTTATTATCATTCTTTAGTACTGGTTCTTACTCATTTGTCATTAATAATATGCTAAGAAATAATTAATAGGGCATAATATAACATATGAGTAATTGCAGTGTCTGTATCTTTCTGTTTGTGCAGTGCAAGATTAAAATTATTGCTATTTTTTTTAAAAGTTTATATGACTAACTAATTTTCATATAATTTATTGTCATATTTAATGTGATATTGGAATACTACGCCACTGAAAAGTATGTTCAATATTTTTCTCTTGCATTATCTTTTTCATTCTAGTTAATTATGTTTTAGTTCATCTTTACTGCTATATTTTTTACATAATAAAATATATAGTGTGTCGTAGGAATCCTGCTAAATTGTGCAATATACTCCGATTTGTAATTTTATGTATAATTTCTTGGTAGACACCCTGTTTTCCTGTCTAATTTTATGCCTTTTTATTATTTTACAAATTTCCCTTTTAATTGAAGCATAAATATATTTTTCTATTTCTACTTTTCTTTATTAAATTTTATTGTTGCTTTATTTGTCCTTCCTATTTCTGTATGAATTGCATTTTAGCAATATTTCTAACATGAAAAGAGGGTTTATATGGCTTCACATAATATAACTGGTATAATATGAATTATTAAATTATGAATTAAGATTAGTATTTACTACTTACGTGGAGTGTAAATTTGTAAGCATATAAACTCAAATTTTCTGTACCCTGTTGTCAATTTATATAGATTTAAGTTTTGACTTTGAAACTGATTTGTGTTCCAGGAAAAAGGGTGATGGAGCCAGTAAATCTGAAGGTAGCCATATGCTTGACCTGCTTGATGTGAACCTTGGAACTTTATCTGATGGTGCTGGTGCTATTGCCTTGGATCCATGGGGCTTGCCTGTAAACTCTAGCCCAGTACCAAATCAGCCTGTACATCCTCAGCCTCCACCACCTAGGCCTCAGGTGAGTCAGTGTTTAACAAAATATTAGGAATATTGTGTTTATCAAGTAACTATATTGACATTTTGTAATTAAGTAGTTTTATTTTTAAAGAAATCTTTGCCAAAAAAAAGTGTACCCCTTCTCCCCCCTTATTAATTGTTAGTTTCTTACGCAAGAAACCACTAAATATTTCAGTGTTTGCTCAAAGTTAAGCAATGTAAAGGCAATGTGTAAAAAAAGAGAGAGAGAGAGAGAGGGTATTAAAAAACTTCTGTGTCATAATGAAACCTTACTGTGTACCAAATACATTTCAGTATTTTATAAGTTATCCTTGTGGTAAAAATAGGGGGAAAGTTTTTAGAACTCAATAAGTTCTTAATAATAATATATAATAATATACTGTACTCAAATCCTTGGTAAGATCCTAGTTTATCCATGCTAGTTGTTTGTATTTTAATATAATTTTATAAAAAAAAAAAAAAAAAAATCTAGTTAAGAGGAAGGCTGTTGAAAGGTCTTTCCATTTCATTTATTATATGCACTTGTTGGGTTTCCTTTATTGATCTTTCTATAATAACTTGAAGTCATGTATGGGACAATAGAAAATAGAAAAAGGTTCCAAACCTTGAAAATATGTTGGGGGGGGGGGGGGAGGCAGAGGGAGATCAAAAGTTAGCTCTACAGTAATTACTTCTTAAAACAGGGTTTCTAGTAACCTGGAAAACTTGAAAAATGCAGGAAATTTGACCCCCCCCCCCCACCCCTGGAAAACCCTTGAAAATGCAGTAAAAATGACACAAAAACCTTAATTTTTTATTTTTGATGTATAAAAACATCATCATTATTATATAAATATAAAAAGAAACGAATTTTGAATAAAATTCCGCATTTTTATGAAACTATTCCCATTGAGGGGCCTCTATTTTTTTCCTCGATAATATGGCTTTTAGGGAAAGTACCAAAATTAAAAAAAAGTTTGGGAGTTTTATTTTACTTTTGTAGTAAAAAGTGTAGCAAGTTTACTTTGCTATGGACAGTATGTGTAGTCGGTACATTAAAATTAGTTAATTCCCATATTATTATCATCAAATATATTCCTTGAAAAGTAAAAATATACCTTGAAAATGCAGGAAAAATGATATTGAAAATGCAGGAAAAATGATATTGAAAAACTACTAGAAACCCTGTTAAAAAATAAAGAGATAAAAACTTTAAGGCTGTAACGTACGATTAAGAAAGGAAAGGATGTCTGATTTTTTAAGTAGCATTTGGTGCTGAAAATTTGAACTACCTTATGTATAAGAAAAAAAAAAAATGTAATGTAATAAAATGTAATAGGCTATTTGTATTTTTAATGTGTGATATAGCTAACAAGTAAGTGCCAATTTTCAGCACAAAATGATGAGTAAATAAAATAGCATTGCTATCATTTCCTTTTAAAATATTATCTAGTTAATGTTATCTTGGTTAAGTAGTTTGTGAAACAATATCTAAATATGAAAGTTACTGATTTGAGGTTTGTTTGGTTCAGAGCCTGGATGTATTCTGCACGAGCTGGACCTCGGTAAGGCATCAGTAACTCAATGTTATATGTTGCTAAGTGTATTACAGCTAGTTGTCTTGCCTCGTACGATTGTCTTTCCACTAACTGTATTGCTATTCCAGCTGGACTTATAACTTCTCATATAATCAGCATTGTTTTTTTGTTTTAATAATTACATAGTGCTGTTCCGTGACAATTTTATTTTCAAACTGCATCTTTTGTGGCCCTATTTAACTGTTCTCTCCAGACTCAGTTCAATAAGTATTCAATAAAATTTTGAATAATATAATAAATGAATTAAAATGTAGTGTTTATGCAGAATCATTTGATACTGAACAAGCATGGGAAACGAAATTTTTGGTTTTTCTCAATTTGATGTATGATGTACACAAGTTTAAAAAAATAAGCCAATTTAAAATGAAAACCCCCATTATATACTTTTTGTAGATTAACATTTCATAATCAATTTGGTACCATCAAAAGTTTGTACACTTGAAAACTAAAAATATTACAGTGAAAATAGTTGCGTGGCAGAGGCTGATTTCAGTCTCGCATTCCCGCATACCATGTGCAGTGTTGCGGAAACTGAAAACTGAAGTCAGCCGCTGCTGCGCAACTATTTTCGCTGTAAAATTTTTAGTTTTAAAGTTACAAATTTTTTATAGCACCAAAATGTTTCTGAAATATTACTCTACAAAATATTTATATTGGTTTGTCATTAAATTGGCTCCTTTTTTTTTTTTTTTTTTTTTTTTTTTTTTTTTTTTTTTTTTTTTTTAATTGCGTTGTGGTGATTTTGAACTTTGGCCTCAGTCAAAAAATCAAATAGACCTTTTGCAGTCAACTATTGTTTTTAACATCCCACGCAAGTACCAAAAGTTTATCTATGACAGTATTTTTCCTAAATTTCAGCAAAGTCAAGTCTATCACAAAAATTGTGAATTCTTAATAATTTGAATTTTTGGAGTCTAAAACACAAAATTCAAAATTTTGATCATTGCCCAAAAATTCTCTTACATAGGGACATCATTATGTCAAATTGAGAAAATTCCAAAATTTCGTTTTGTATGCTTGGTCGGTGTCAAATGCTCCTGCCCATTTATTTAGTACCTTAATTTGAAGAGCTAGAAATTTTGTATACATCAAATTAACACATTAAATTAGACATTAATTAATTAGTTTTTTTTTTTTTTTACTGCACTGCAACTTAATGATATTAGTGATTTGAGGGAAAGTAAATGCAGGGGACACTATGAGATAAGTGCCCGATTATTCACTAATTATATTGTAAGTAGGCCTATAGTTGCTGTTATAATATGAGACACATACAATAATTACATTTGCCTTTGTTATTTCATTGTCTTTATTGTATTAATTTTGAATCTCAGCTTTCAAGTAATCATTGTTAGAGAACTTGTTTTTATCAAAAGTAAGAACATAAAAATCAGCAAGCGCCTTACCATGATGTTATCCTGTGCTAGATGACAATCTTGATAGCACAATGATTTGATCATTTCCTCAATTGCTTGCTCAAGATTGTTTTAATCAATGTAAATATTTTTGTGTGCTTTACCATCAAGATTTCACCTAGCACCAAACATCATGGTGAGGTGCTTGTTGGTTTTCCTATTCTTTCAATTGATAACATATTCATACCATCTAATTTCCTTTACATCCATCTCGTGGGTAACTTGTTAGAAGTATATTTTTTTGCTTGTCTGTCATATTGGTGTACTAACTTCAATGCTTATCATACATGTTGCTAGGATTATGGTGAAAAAGAACCAAAAGTGATGACGGTTTATACTTACAGGCCGACCCTTGGAGTAGTCCCGTCTCAATGCCAAGTGCCTCTAGTATTACATCCCCTGGAAATAACGACCCATGGGCACCAGAACCAGCACATAGAGGTAAGCATCACCTTTCTTTTTCTGACTTGTACAGTTTCAGGCAAGTGAAAGGTAATCATTTAAACTTGCTGCTTTTTTGCGCTCCTCAAACTTTATTTAGAAACTATATTATTGCATCATATTCACGTGCATCACAAGGAGTGTTTGGCTTGCTGGCTAAAGCAGCTCACCTGATGTAACGCTACACCTGAGCGCGCATCAAAACTTGTGAATATGACATAACAATATCATTTCCACATTAAATTAGAGGTGCGCAAAATAACAATATGTTTACATAGTTACCTTTTGTTTGTCTGAAACTGTACACTAAATATCTTAAAAATAAGTATTGCTAACTATAATTTTGCCATTGGTGTACTTTAATCCTATAACTTGGATAAATTATTTCTGTTTAAAATTGCATATTAAATTATACCACTGTATTTTATTTTATTGTAAGATAAAGATAATCTGTATTTTCTAGCACTATTTCTATGCTTAATAACAGTTTATTATTATTATTAACTGCCAAGTACTAAATTTAGAGATATTAAGAAATATAAATCATCATAGTTAGGTATGATATATTAGGGAAAATAAACCATCCCGGTTAGGTATGACAAATTTGAAAGAAAAGGATAAGAGAAAATCAGCAAGGGCGTTACCATAGTAAAGAGAGTCTCATAATTGTGTGAAAATCTTGCTAATACAGAAGTAAATAATAAAATTGAAAACTAAACCCAAAGAGAAAACAGAGTGTGTTGTACCTTTGCAGTCCTTACAGACTCATTGTCAGAGAGAATCTATGGATGATCATTCTAAAATCACAGTTTCTCACAAGTTTTTTTTTTTTTTTTTTTTTTTTTTTTTTAATCTATACTAGCAAAGATTTTCACCAATCTATAAATAAGACTAGCTTCACTTTGATAAAGCCCTTGCTGGTTTTCTGTTATTTATTTATTTATTTCAAATTTATCAAATGCTAAAAGTACATTTTAATATAAATAATCAGGTCTTTGGCTATGATTAATTTTAGTATAGTTTCTAATATTAATATTTCAGGAAATGCAGCTTCAAATGACCCTTGGCAAGCAGCGTCACCAACCCCTCCACCCCGTAGTGCATCACAAGACCCTTGGTCTCCAAACACAGACCACTCAGTGTCTCCCAATTCTCCTCTACGTGATGATTTAGATGACTTTGATGTCCTTTCGAGGAGAGATCCTCCCATTACTAACAATAATAATGGTAAGCTATACTCATCAATCATAATTAAAATCAGTACATCGTATTATTTTCATTTTTTTCCTAAGATTTTCTTAAGTTTAATGCTGTATTCCAGTTGCATTAATCTATTTTACCTATGACGGATTTCTTTGAAAGTTAAAATTAAAATTCATTTAATAATTAACAAGTTAGCAAATCAAAAGACAATTCATTTTCCTTTATTTGTTTTTATCATTTATTTATTGCAGTGCATGAATTGATGCATGGGGATTAATGGTTTGCATGCTCTGGTGTGACATTGACGTACAATACGCAGTACTTTACGTATCTTTTTTTTTTTTTTTTTTTTTTCCTCTTTTGATATTGTGTATGTTGTATTTTTAGCTATTAAACTTTTCTGGGTATTATTTGCTATTGCAAATACCAGTAAATGTGGATAGGAAGTTTAAGTGATTTGTGAGTTTCATAAATGTAAAAAGTACTGGTATTCATTCTTGGGTAATATCGTTATTTGTTAATGAGTTACATGATAAATTTGATGTGATGAAAAGTTTTTTTATTTTATTATTATTATTTTTTTTTTAATTGCTATTTTACTTTGCCAAAGAAGAGATTTACGATGCATTTTGCAGCATGTTGTGTTGCCGTGAATATTTGTGATGTTACCATGTGTGTGCTGTTGTGTCCCCCAGGCCGCGACCTATCTCCGGATCCCTTTCAATTGCAAGGCCTTGGCAACGCATTACCTAACTCTCAACAACAGCAGCAACAAGTTAAAAAGACTCCACAATCTTTCCTTGGAGAAAATTCTGCCTTGGTTAATCTTGACAACCTGGTTCCTCCCAGTACAGGCCCAACTCCCCCTGGTAAGTTACAAGACAAATCAACATCGGAAATAAATAATATCCTCATGTTTCCTGCTTGGCTTCACTATGCACTATTGCATTATGGTTTGCATAAAACTATTTGTGTTATATGTGTGGCATGCTCTCTATTGGCAGACATGTTTTAATCTAATGTACAGACAAAGTTTTTTTCATTTTTTTTTTTTCATTGATTGACAATTAAAGATGAGACAAGAAACATATAGGCACTGAACAATTATATCATTACATAACATTGATATGTGAAGATCACTAAAAAAATATATGTTGATGTTGTTGCGAGCAGTATGTGTAACTCATTTTTTGTCATGGTAAACAAACTGTCTATCTCGTTATTTGTTATGCGTAGCAATATGTGTATCTCGTTTTTTGTCACGCGAAGCAATATGTGTCAGTCGAGTGCCATCTACATAACGTTCAGAAACAACTTGCACATTTTGCTTAGCTTGGCAAAAAATGAGTTACACTTATTGCTTCACATGAAAAATAATGAGATAGATATTTTGCTGGTTATAAATTATTCTTTCTCACTCTAGGCTCACTCTCAGGTAAAGTTCAACTCCCTGCTCCAATTTTGTCCAATGTTTCCTGTTTAATCTTTATTTATCAATCATAATGTTACAGTTATTATTTTTTTTTTCTTAACTTATTTACTTATTTGATAAATATTAATGATAAATTGACTATGCGATATGCGATATGTATGTTATTAAAAAGATTTAATACTAAAACCTATAGATAGATTTAAAAAAAAAAAAAAAAAAAAAAAAAAAAAAAAGGAATGGGAGATAGTATGAGCTCATACTATCTACCATTCCCCCCATTTTTTAAACCTATCTATGTGTACTGTTAAATCTTTTTTATTAACATTGTTTACTTATTTATTTAAATTAATAGGTATTTATTATAGGCTACCTATATTTTAATATAATATATACTTTGTTATCCACTGTTGAGTTGACGTAAGTCCAGTCATGAAAGATTGTGAAATATATTTCTAAATACCCGGTTTATTTCATGCAAGAGTATTAACTGACATAATAATATATGGAATATAAAATATTCTATCGTAGCATATTACTGTGTAATTTATATTTTATTATTTTAAGCGCATGATTTTATTTTGTTAAATGCATTCTCTCTAATTTTTACTTTTTTTTTTTATAATTTTATAGATTGTTTTTATTATTTAAGTACAGTCAACATTTTGTTTATTATTTTTCTTCTAGGCAACAAATTAATTTCTTCCTATGATGCAATGATAAGTTCCCCTTCTGCATGTTCTCTTGCTGACATCTATACTGGGAATGCACCTGCTGTGCAAGGTACTCTTTGTCTCTCACGTAGGTGGTGGGCAACCTCTTTTAATTTAACCGTCACACTTTTTTTTTTGTGTCTTTAAAAATATAATTTCCAATATTTTTAAACATGTAGATTATGTTTATATTTTTATTTTACTTTAATATTATTATTATGGTATTGTTTATTTTTTTAATGTGTACAACTATTTTTCTCAATGTAGCTATCAGCTATCTTGTTTATTATTTTTTTTTTTCGTAGTTTTGTAAGCTTATTAAATTTTTACTTCTATTCAAACACTATTATTGGGGTAGTCAACTATGGCTTTTTTAATAGTGAGAATCGTGTTATTAAACCTCCCGTAAACGCGATTTCAAAAATTAAATTATTAATGTCTGTGAGAGCAAAAGCCGTTACAGTAATCCCAAAACTATGTCACAGCTAAAACTTACTTGGTGTGAGTGAGAGTTACTCTTATTGTTATCTATTCATTGTCATTATTTATTTGTAGACATAAAAATATATTTTATGTACATAAATATTACTTCAAATATCCAGCGCAAAAATAATTGTACCGGTAAGTTCTGTTCGCGACACGCTAACGTGAGAGCAAATTTTAGCTGTGACATAAGTTCAGGGCCGCTGCAACGGCTTTTGCTCTCAGTGTGTTAATATTTAAAAATTTGAGCTCGCGTTTCAGGAGGTTTAAAACACGATGATCACTTTAAAAAAAAGACATCTTTCACTACCTGTTAATAATATGATATAATATTATCTAGTTTTCACTAAAATGTATATTCTTCCCCCCTATATGAATGTACAAAATGAACCCACACTGGTATATTATTATGTTCTTAATTACAAATTTTGTATTTGTGATTTAGCTGGTGCTGCAGCTGCAAATCCATTTGCAGCATCGCCATTTGGCCCTCCTCCTAGGCCTACAATAAATCAAATACAGATGATGCAACGACCTCAACAGCCACAGCCACAGCCTTACACAGCGGACCCTTGGGCACCAGTGACAGCACTTCCTAATCCACTTCTACCTGCAGCTTCTAACTCATCTAACATTCCTAACCCCTTCCTTTCCTGAGCAGCTTCATGTTATGTGCGCCCTACCTATCACATCAATCAGCATTAGAAAGCAGAACTTTGTGTACACTACTCACTCACAGATTCAAATATGATCGCTTTGAAATAAAAAAAAGAGAGAATCATCAAGACTGCTTTTCCTTCAATTTAAAATTACATAACATTAAAAAAAAAAAGACTAACAAAATTTAAGATGAATACGACCTAATTAATATAATAATTAAAATTAATCGTTTTTAGGAATTTCATAATAATGGCATTAATTAATTTTTTTTTTAAATATCATATTTGAATCTGTGTATGCTTCAATAAAAATAAATCCGCTCCATTTTTAAATCACTATGCACTTCTACAACCAAAGATGGCAATATCAGTTTTTACGACGTTTAAAAAAAGAAAAAGTAAGAAATATATATATATATATAAATATAAGAAAGGATTTTTATAAGAAGCAGTAAAAAATTAATTTAACAAAATAAATCAATGTTATGCTATTGCTTGTTAAATTAAAGTTTTACTGTATACAAGTTAATAAACACCAAATTTGCATATGCAGGGAATATTTTAAAAATGTGTGCTAAAATTATATTGAACATTGGTGATATTGGCTTAATCAAAGTAATTAGACTGGGAAAATTTAATTAATTTTAAATTTTAATAACAATTGATGCATATAATTAATTTATTTCTCGTCATATAATAAAATAAAATAAAAATTAGACAATTTTTGATACATCTCTTAAAATATTATGACTGAAATGTGTATAAATGGTTTATTAATAAAATAATAATAATGTTACCTTTAATCCTTTCTTCCACAAACTAAAACATTTTTTAAACAAGCTTTAAGTTTAAGATTAATATCACAGTATTGTCTTTATGTTGTAAACTTTTTTTTTTTTTTTTTTTTTTTTTTTTTTTTTCTCCCTGTCTAGCTTTCATTGTATTTTACAAGTTTAATATTTATACACCATTTTTTCTGCCTCATATTATTCTAATTAGTGCTTTTGTATGTACCTATATGCACTGATACAATCTTCTTATACTATTGAATGATCAAAATAATCCCCAGCTTCATTAATCACATATTTAAATTATTATATTAAAATACATTTAAAGGATTTGGGTTTATTTTTGTATAAATTGTAATGGTATCTTAATCAGATAAAAAAGTATTTAAAGTTTCGATTTATGCTGAACGTTTTTATGACATTTTAAATATAGAAATATAATTAGAATATAGCCCTGAATAAGATATTCATTGCGTCCATTTATCTTTTTATCTATTCAAAATATTGTATATTATGTAATTTATTTCCAAGCTGTAAATGCTTTTTTTCATAAACTGCTTATCCTTTTTAACTATCTTACCTGTATCCACTTTTATCAAATTAATCAATTTAATAATCACAAAATTGCGGTAAGGAAGAATAAACTGTAATTCAGGTTCCACAAAGTACTTTTTCAGCTTGTGTCCTTCTGTACCCAAAAGGGATGTTATTATAAATATATTTAAAAAAAAATGCATAATTAATAAGATACTTGAATATATAATAATAATAATAATACTGCACATTGAATTGTTTGTTTATTTAGTTTGCATTAATAAGTCATTCCAATCCAAATTTCTCAGTTAATCATACTCAAAATAATAGTCTTATGTTTTCAATATTTATATAGTTGCAAGTTTTCAGTATTATGTCACATATTTTTAATTTTCAATAATTGAACATTAAAAACAATCCGAATCATTTTTTTTTCCTTCAATGGGTAACTAATTGTACATCTTTGGTTTAAAGTAACTAATATTAAAAATCATACTACTGTATACAAAGTCCTTCCCTTTATATAGAAGTTATATTTGAATTAAAATATGTATGTTATTTTGTATTCTTTATCTGTTTTTCTCAAAGTAATTCCATTAAGAAAAAACTTTGGCACACTTTTCTCTTCTAGTTTTTTCCAATTAATACTAAAATAATTAAAAAAACAAAAATTGCTCATTATTATTATTTTTTTTTTTTAGATACGAAAATGCTTAAGATTTTCAATATTATCTTACGGAGGAGTAAGTGTGTGCCTTTGTATATATGTAATAGATGTTTTTTTGTTTTTAAATATACAACAGTGAAGGTTGAACTCCTGTTAAAAATATCTGAACTATAGTGTTGTTCGTAAATCCTGTTTTCTTGCACCATAAAATGCGCATTCCATTTGAATAACCAAAAGCGATCGTCATTTTAGGAGCAGAGAACAGGGTTTACGAACAGCATTAATGAGTTTTGTATAAACCGTGTGTAATGAATCGAGATATTTCTGTGATGAATCACGAATTGATAAGAAGTTTGTGTAAGAACTAGGAATACAGTTCAGAAACTTTTATCAGGCAGTTATAAATTTAAAAAAGAAAAAAAAATGCCAATCTGACCAATTTACCCTCTTTGAGTGGAAGTTTGTATAAAAATTAAAAACCTGATTCCACATTGTAGTAATACAGCTTATAATTCCACATAATAGATTTTTTTGTTCTTTCCTTTCTCCAATGTAATTGGTCATAATGGGCGATTGCCAATTGGACTGTAATTATTTATAATTAACATAATGATATAATATTAACTAGAACTTTTATGCTTCTAAAATATAAATAAATGTAGTATGTTGTTGTGTGAATGAATGAAGATAATCTATTTTGTAATTTATTATAACTTTTAAAATAATAAAAAAAAAGAAAAGAAAAAAAAATTATATAATAATAAATAATATATTGAGAAGCTTAAAATATCTGCTATTTTTTTGTTTTCTAATGGCAGATTTTTTTTTTTATTTATTATATATTATTATAAAACTGTATTAAAGTAAATGTATAAAGCAAAACAGAAAAAAAAAGAAGAAAAAAATACTGTATTAATCATATTGGTTATATTATTTACTATTTTAATAATCACTGTTTATTTCTGATTTATTATATATGTGAATAGGTATGAAGGAGGTATATATATTTTTTCTAAATCATAAATTATTTAGGGGTGACCAAAAGGCTTTTATACTTTTTTTTTTTTTTTTTTTTTTTAATCCTCAATTAGCGTGTAGTTTGTATAATACTTTACTGGAGGGCAGTAAAATTGTATTTGTTTATTAGACATTTATTTATGCTGGTCATATTTTTATCTTAAAATATAAAGTATTGTAACGTAAGTTTCAATTAAATCAATAAAAATAGCCCAGTGTAAATACCTTATTTTTAAATGTCATTGTTGCAGGATTGTGTATAATTATTTACTATCTTTTATATTTTAGTTTAGTTTTTTTTTTTTTTTTTTTTTTTTTTTTTTAATTCCTACAAAAGTTAATTATTCTATTTAATACAACAAGTTTTTAGATGTAGTTGCGACATAACTAATGCTCTAGAAGTTTATATATTATTCTTAAATGAGGTTGTTGTCATTTAGTAATTTTCAGTGACTATCCAAAGTATTTATTATATATAACTGAAATTATTAACAAAAACCTTAATTGTTATACATGCAACATTATTTTTTTTTTTTTATATTTTTTTTTTTTTACTAACAGTTGTATTATTTTCTTAAATACTTACTTTTTTAGTTATAAACTGTTGCAACAATTTAAGTGTGATAGTATAATTTTTTTTTTTATCAAATACCATATATTATTAGTATTCAAACAATAAATATATATTTTGGTCTCCCTAAATAAATTTCCTTTAGTTGTTTAATAACACATGCAATGTTAATTAAAAGTATGTTTATTTTTGGGTAGGACAATTATATAAAATAACATTTATTTGATGTGCAAAATAATTTATTATATTTTGTGTATATTAATGTGGACTTGCAAACGTAAAAGATTATTAAAATTTATCCAGACATGTATAATTATGTTAATTATCTTTTTATTTTGTAATGTCATCAAAGTGTTTCATTGTTTTAGTTGAATTTATATTTTTGGTGGCTTCTTAAGTCAATCATAGTTTATTTATATTTTGAATAAGGGACGTACTGTCATTATGTACATGTTCCTATACTTTTTTTTTGTATTTAAGAATAATATATATATGCCAGGGTTGGTGCTAATATTTGGAAAGAAGATAAAAAATATAATAAAAAAAAAGAAGTAATAATCATTATTGTTATATTTTGTGTCAATTTTTCCTTCTTATACTATGTGTGGTGTAAAAAAAAAAAAATGAAAGCCACTTCACTCAATTGCTTCTGTGTAGAAAAATAAACAATAAAACCTAAATTCAATTATATATTGTTTTGTATTTATTACCCGTATACAGTACTCATAGATTGGTATTTTTATCTGTGGATACTTAAACTGTGCTTACTGTGGGTGTAACAATGGGGTACAACTTTGAACATACCCGGGCGATGCTTTCAAAATACCTGGGAAGGTATTGGGAAAAATGTAACTGCGCTTGTGATTGGTTGTTCAAATGTTGCACCCTGTGTTCAATGTTACATCCCGTGACTGTAACTGAATTTGTAACCTTCCTTTACAAATTTATTGTATATTATAGAATCATTGGTTGTTTCCTGTTGGTAAGTTTTCACATCTAGTCTAGGCTGTTTTGGTAAACATTGAGCTGGACATGGGCTCGTCTGACGTATGTGTGCAGTTTCCATTGCACACATTGATAAGATAATGTCTTGACAGAACCAGGGTAAGGGGTAAGAAAAGATGTACTGCATTAGCACAATATGGCAAGTGCAAGAAAATAACTCATCTTTTTCTCTATTTACTAAAATAATAGGAGACAAATTAGAGCACTGAATTGAAAATTAATGCAAAGTAAAATTCTCTAATTTTGATAGTTAATGGAAGAAGGATTCTCTATTTTGCAGCCTATAGAATATTTAGTTGATCCCACAACCCAATTTTTTCTTCATCAAAGACTTTTCGTTTGTTTAATTTTTGATCCATGACATTCTAATATCAGTATTAGTATTTTCTTCCTTTGATTTACTTTACATAATTATAATTTGATTAAAACTGCAGAATATCTGAGTACAATATCTAATGCAATACTTCATTTCATTCCCTAATAATGGAATAAGGGAAAATCAACTATAAAAATGAAGGAAAAGTTGGTGATGTAAACCGAATTAATGGAATGTGGTACCTCATGTAAATTGTGTGGTGAGTAATGTGATCAATATATCATTTGCTTGCTGAAATGTACTAATAGTAGCATTAGTCTAAACCTAACGGCATATTTATGCTCAAGAATAATGTTTAATATATATGTATTTAATATTCTTATTTTGTAAATTTATGTTATGTTGTACACCATGAGTGTTTACTGAATAAAATAAATTAAAAATTTATCTACACAAAATAATGCAACACTAATATTTAAAGCTTGTGTTTTCTCCTTTATATTTCTATATTAAAAAAAAAAAAAAACTAAGTAGCTAAGCTTGCAATCTGTAAAAGCTTTTTTTCTTTCTTTCTTTCTTTCTTTCTTTCTTTCTTTCTTTCTTTCTTTCTTTCTTTCTTTCTTTCTTTCTTTCTTTCTTTCTTTCTTTCTTTCTTTCTTTCTTTCTTTCTTTCTTTCTTTCTTTCTTTCTTTCTTTCTTTCTTTCTTTCTTTCTTTCTTTCTTTCTTTCTTTCTTTCTTTCTTTCTTTCTTTCTTTCTTTCTTTCTTTCTTTCTTTCTTTCTTTCTTTCTTTCTTTCTTTCTTTCTTTCTTTCTTTCTTTCTTTCTTTCTTTCTTTCTTTCTTTCTTTCTTTCATTCTTTCTCTCTCGATCTCTCTCTTTTTTGCCATCTTAAAAATTCATATAAATTTGATTCGAATACTTATTCAACATGAAACAAAAAAAATGAAGTATTACTTTAAATATTGTAAAAAAAAATTAAAAAACAAACAAAAAAAAAGGTTCAAAGATATAAATAAAGCATTAAATTGTAGGTTTAAACTATTCTTTATTGATTATTCAGAACTTATTACATAATCATTGACAAAATTACCATCAAATAACATTCCACATTAGCATTTTTAATGTTAAAAACAAATTTCATCGATAAATATTTCAATTACACAACTGAAACACTTTAATTTGTGATTATTTTTGTCTTTACTCAAGGAGTAAAATTTGTGATTATTTTTGTCTTTACTCAAGGAGTAAGTTCTATATATGAGAATAAGCATGATTTTTTTTTTTAATTATGAGAGCCTTCTAAGAAGTTATTGCTTTAGTATGAGTCTTATGTTGTACCTCTCGATTTCATTAAATGGTGTATAATAATCCTTGTTAGGATTTTTAATGGAAGACTAGATACCATACAGTAACTAGGATTCTAAAGGCTCTGTTTAACAGAGAAAACAGTAAACTCTCAACTTACATACACAAAAACTTTTTACTGAAATCAATAATCAAAGAAAAGGATAGGAGAAACCAACAAGCGCCTTACCACGATGAGGTCCATAGCTTGGTGAAAATCTTGATGACACAGATTACACAAATATTTACAAGTTAACTAAAACGTTTCGAGGGCAACAGCCCTCTTCTTCAGTTGCTTAGCGTGTAGTCTCGAAAACGTCTTAGTTAACTTGTAAATATTTGTGTAACCTGTGCCATCACGATTTTCACCAAGCTACGGGCCTCATCGTGGTAAGGCACTTGTTTGGTTTCTCCTATCCTTTTCTTTGATTATTTATTTAAACCGAAATATTTTTAACCTTTCCTTATTGATTATACATTTTTCTGAAATCAGGCTTTCATCTGAACACTTTTTCTTTCTGATATTTAGTTAAGACTACTTGAACAGGATACAAAAATGATACTTTTCTTTACTTAAAGTATTACTAGGCCATCATTTGCCAGATAAGCACTCTTTATTTTAAAAACATTTTTCTTGCTTTATAATATTAATCACCACAAAAATTATCCCGAGTTAACGCACATTTACTCACTCAGGGTAAACAGTGAACTTATATTTATATTAATACAGTACATAGGAAAAAAAAAAAGCATGTAATTAAAAACAAAACAATGAGCCTCAAAAATTAGTCACATAATTTTAGTGAACAACTTAAAATTAAAAATAAGTTTCAAATTAAATTTAAAGAATAATACATTATAATCTTATATATTTTATGTGTTTAGGTGGACACGTGTTCTGTCATCTTTGTTAGAAAAAAAAAAGCTCCCCCCCCCCCCCCCAATGGCAGAATACGTTCCTTTATTTCATAAAATATATTTTCTGAGCAAGTTAAAATAACAAACTTTGTATAATTAAGTGCAGAAAAAGGATGTTATTTTAACAATGACTGAATGTCAATAGCATAATCTATGGTTAATGTAAGAACACTAAAAAGTCATCTTACATTCTCAACCTACTGCATAATAGTAATCAAGGTTGCCAATTCATTATATAAGGGTGATAATGAAGAATTCTGTTTAGTCACTCAACATTTCACCATCCTTGAATGAAAACAATTACCTTATAACCCAGGAAATGACAATCTAAAAATTCTTTTAAATTTTCAATGCATCATATGATAAAATTTTAGTTTTATTATTTAATATATTATAACCTTCATTAATGCACAGGAACTTCAAAAAATGATGATAATAATAAATGAACTTATACACATCGATATGTGATGGAAGCTTCAGCTTAAAGCTAAGAAAATGTTTGTTTTTTGTTTTTTTTATGCTGAAGAGAAATATTTTTACATTATACAACTACATATTGGATTAAAAATTGCTACTCCTTGCAAAAAAAAAAAAAAAAAAAAAAAAAATTAAACTGTGCACCTTGATTATACATTACTAGCTACGATTAAATTGTTATATTAATTAAGCAAAAAATTGTAATTCTGCTGCATTTAGTCGTCATCTTTCCTTGCCTGCTTTTGTGGTCGAGGAGCAGGTTCAGGACTTGAGGAGTTGGAGTATCGCCTCTTTTTTTGTGGTTTGTCACGAGATCTGTCTCTTGGCCTTACTGGTGACCTTGACCTTACAGGTGACTTGGATCTTACAGGTGATCTGGATCGTACTGGCGACCTGGAACGTACTGGCGACCTGGATCGTACTGGGGACCTGGATCGCACGGGCGACCTTGACCTCCTTACTGGTGACCTGGATCTCCTTAATGGTGACCTTGACCTCCTCACTGGTGACCTATCACGTGATTTATCAAATGACCTATCACGTGATTTATCAAATGACCTATCACGTGATTTATCAAATGACCTATCACGAGACCTGTCACGAGATCTGTCTCTTCCTCTGTCATTCCTCTGCCTTGAATAATCATAATTTCTATTATCCCGGCCTCTGTAATTATCTCTGAATCTGAAGTTGTCTCTATTATTTCTATAGAATGGTCTTCCTCTGAAGTTATTGAAGTTTCTGCCACGGAAACCACCTCCTTGTCTATAGCGCTGTGGTTCATATCTTGGTCTATCTCTGTAATAACTCTCATGTCTAGGAGATGTATCTCTGTCATCTCGATATTTTCTCTCCCTTGGAGGAGGTGAGGAGTTACGTTTCAACTCTTGATGTTCCTCCACACTGCCTTCTCTCGTTACTGATCTTGCATCAGGAGTGAGGGACCTTTTGGTCTCACTTGGAGCATCAGATTTGCGCTTTTTCTTAGGTTTATCATCTTCAGAGTCTGATCCTGAGCCAGAGCTGGAACTAGAGGACTCAGATGAGGAGCTGCTGGAAGAGCTCGTGCTGCTAGTGCTGCTGCTGCTGGAGCTGCTGCGCTTCTTGGTCTTTTTCTTCTTCTTGTCACGCTTCTTACGGTGTTTCTTGCCCTTAGTTTTCCTAAGCTGCAACACAATTTCCAAGTCAAAATTACTCACTTAGTTATACAAATAATAATAATTTAACATAATGCTACATGCATGAGTTGATATATATAATGCACTTGTAAAAATATATGAAGTATGGTAAGCTTACAGATTGTACCTTCTTTTTCTTTTTCTTGTCTTTCTTTGACTTCTTGTCCTTTACTTTCTTGACTTTCTTCTTGCCAAGGGCTTGGGCCAGTAGCTCTGAGGGTGTGGGAACTGATGAGGACACCTTGGACACCGATGTAGGAGCCGAGGGTCTTCTTGAGTCTTCCTCCTCATCAGAGAGGATGTCATACTTCTTGCCATCAGAAGACTGAAAGCAAACAATTTCTTTCAATATCACACATCCATAATGTCCAAATTATGAAAGAATAACATTATGTATATCAGTTGTTCCACATAGAAACCTCGTAAAGGGGCTTTTTTTGTCATGCAACTTTGAACTCTATGTAAATAACAGGTACCAGCAAGACAAAAATACTCTGCAATGGGGTCTCTATTTGGAACACTTGATATATTTTATTAAATAGGTACCAAAACTGGACATGTACATATATCGATGTTGTAGCGAGCAAAATGTTTATCTCGTTTTTTTTATCAGTGGAAGCAAAATGTCTATCTTGATTTTTGCTAGTTTTTTGTGAGATAGACATTTTGTTTCAGCTGACAAAAAACGAGACAGACATTTTGTCTGCTGCAACATCGTTATATAAATCATTCTTTAATAACTTTCAAGTCTCATAATTAATTAAGTTACCACATTTCTAATAAAATAAAAACAACAAAATGATAGCACTTACTTTGAAACAGTCTCGAGCTAGATGTCCCTTGCAGCCACATCTGTGGCAAGTTGTGTTGAACACAGCATCCAGTTCTATCTTCTGATTGCCTCTACGAGGGTTGTACTCTTTGCGCTTTTGCTCATCACGACTAAAAATAAAGAAAATTTCTTAGTATTCAGCACGTACAACAAATAATTTAACAATAACTTACTTAATCTGAACTCCATTTGGATCTAGATCCACTCCACTGCCTTGATTTACAACTTTCATTGACAAGGCTATTTTGCCATCCTCCTAAAACACACAAAGCGTTTATGAAAAAATAAGCCATGCAGCATCTACAATTAAAATGCATGTTGTGTACAAAACATAGAAAGTGTTACGATATTGTACTTATGAGGAATTGTCATCACTCTTACATATGTACATATTATGTATGTATGTAGGTACAAGCCAGCAACCATAAAAAACATTAAAATAAAAGCAGTGACCTTTTGATAAGAGAGTATTAAAGATTACTTGCTGTTAAATTGATGACTTTGCACCATACACGTTCTCCACGTTGTAAAACCTCTGTTGCATCATCAACTGGAGCATTTGAGATCTGGGATTTGTGAATCAGTCCCTGGCTTGAGGTCCCCGGCAAACGCACAAATGCACCAAAACTTACTACTGAGGCAACCTAAAATAAAATACTAGCATGATATCATGATTCAAAAATATTTGAAAAAACAGTCATAAAATGTAAAAATAAAAATCCTGGCAAGATATCTCGACATTTTTCAACCGGCGACGCAAGCAAAAATGAAAAAGGAGTTTTTGATGTTTAGCAATTTTGCAGTAATATTACCTCTCCAAGAATTATTGTGTTGACAAGCTTTTCGTTTGACCTTGACATGATGATAATTAATATTATTGAATCTTTATATGTTCAAATTCTACGAGAAAATATACAAAATTCATTCACAAACATTTTTCATCATCAATGATGTAAACAATGGCGGCGTCTGAAATTTCGATGTGCTTTTTCGTGCTTTTGCTTAATTGATGCGCAGCTTTTGCTTTTCTTGTGCTTCGCGCGAATGACAAACTTTTTCAAAAGTTTTTCCTAGAGAGTCTCGCACAAGAGTCTCGCGACCGCCTGCATTGAGGAACTTTTATTCATGCTCATGCACTATATTATTCAATATAATAGCAAGGTGAGCCACAAGCCCTACAAGCCTCCAATACACACCGGTGCCGTGGACTTATGGTAGCTAGATGTATCGAAGCTCAAAAAATAAAATCAAGGCAGTTCTTACCCCTTTCTTAAAATGTATAATATAACCCTTAATTCATTCCAAAATGTCAAAATGCTATTAAAGGGAGTGCTGATATACAGATGTGATTCTGATACTAAGATTTAAAGATAAATATATATGATGATATTTTTATTTTCTAAATGTAAATTATACAGATTGCACAAAAAAAAAGGTCACATCAGATTTTCTGATTTATTCTCTTTTTGTGACGAATGACGATAGACTATACTGCCCTTGTCAAAAAAGCTATTCAAATGGTTTATAATGGTAACCATTGAATTTTCAGTGGTTTTAACTTTTAACCATTAAAGTATAGTAAAAAGTCTCTATATACCAAGTATTCTGACCGAATTATTTCTGTATATATTGTTGAAAACCTCACTAAAACAACATGCATTTAAATGGCAATCGTGACCTCTCAACAATGAAAAAAAAATCAGAAATTTCTTATGGGGCTGGAATGCTTGGGAAATTTATAATATACTTTAGTATCTAGTATAGTTAACCATTATGATTTATAGTTAATATTGGTAGTGGTTATAACTATATTGAATGGTTAACCGTTTAAATTTTTAAGTATATAACCATGCATTCAAGTACAGTATATATAACCACTGCAAGTGCGGTTATACTATACTGAATGGTTAACTATCAAAGCAACCATTGCAATATGGTTAAATAATTACCAATAGTTATCTAACCGCACTAAATAGTTTAACCATTATAGCAAATATGGTAAAAACAAAATTATGGTTATAAATTTTATAAAAAAAAGACAATATATCGATATATAATTAAACTTTTATGAATTTTTTTATATAATATAGTTTTTTATGTATAAATTGTACGCAAAAATTAAATATATTTTATCTAAATATGTTTTAATGTATGCGCTCTCATAAAAGAAAACATAGGCAGATCAATATATAGAGCATTACAATATCAAAAGTCCCCACGTTTTTTAACTTTCTTCCAATATATGCGTATTTTTATTATTAATTTTAATTATGGCAAAAAAGAATATTATATATATTTGCCAAAATGTATAATTTAAAAAGTGCCTATATATTAGAATAGAAGAATTAAAAAAACATAAGGCCCTAAAAAAAAATAATAAAAAAAAAAAAAAAAAAACGCCTCTCTCTGCGGCGAATTAGTTACCCTCACTGCTTTGTATGCATATTACATAACACAGTACATACATAGTCTGTGGATTGTGTAACTCCACTCCAAGAGGTTCAGGAAATCCTATTATTATAAATTATAACTATAAGAATTACAAAATGAATTGTTATTGTTATGATATTATAGGGAAGAATATCGTTAAAGGTTTTGGAGAATTTTTATGACAATTTTCCAAAGAGCGTTGATTTATTTGATATTGTAACCGTTGCCCCCACCCCTTAAAAAATTGAATAAAAGATATTTGGATTTTGAGAAGCGTGTGTAAGTTTCTCACGTTACTAAAACTGAAATTGTAATTACATTGTAAAATGCGGAAAACGATTTAGTAAGAATAATTAAAATAATAATATATAATATATCTTATTTTAACATTTAGTTTAATGGTCATGAGCCATGGCAAAATCAGCATAATATATAATTATAGTAGTGACGATCTCTCCTTACTCTTTTCTCACATTTTTAGAATTAAAACTTTTTAGGGCTACTTATAAATACTAAAAAATTTGAGTGTTGTTGTGAAAGCGTGCATGATAACATTGATAACCAATCAGGTTTCCAAAGTGTAAAACGAAGTATTAGCATTATACAGACGGAGAACAATAGAAAAAATCAACAAAAACCTATTTTTTATAATTATTATTTCAATTATATACGTGTAGGTATAACAATATTTTACGATATTTTTGAAGAAAAAAAAAATGATTAAAGGAATAGACCAGAAGAAAACATAAGCATTTATATCACAAAACACTTGATGGGACTTACATAAATAACTTTAGTTTGTCTCAAAACCCAACTGTAGCTCCGTAGCAGTGATCAGAAAATTTCAATTTATGCAACCCGCACAACATTTTTTTTTTACTAATTATTGCATGTTTCTGACATTTGTGACATCAGAAACATGAATATTACGCAAATTGCATACTTTACAGTATTTTCACGCTCTCTCGTGGGGCTACATTATAATTCTGGTAAAAATTGTCATCAGTTTTGAAGATCCCAGTTTGTTGTTTATTCATTAAAAAGCACATGTTGTTTTATGTGGTCTATTGCTTTAAATATTGCTATTAATTATTGCAATTTTATCGAGCAAATTGTTTAAGTAAAAAAAATTCTCATTAAGTTAAAAAAAAAATGATGCAGGTTGCTCATATTTGTAGTGCATTTATTTTGTAATTGTTTATAATTTTCAAATTTCAAAACACACAATTTTGCAACACAAAAATTTATCAAAATTAGTCTTAAATATGCTTGTGTAATTTTGTTTAGAGAAAATTGTGATATAGATTTTTAATTAAGTTTAAATATAAACTTAATTAACATGGTATATATAATATTTGAAGCAAATTCATTAATCTTAATGAGCAATTTTCTTTTTATTTCTTAAATATGTTACATTTTTCTTAATCAAATGTATAAAATTAAAATAAAATATAATATTATGACCCATTCACATAAAAATTTGTACATAATTTTCGAAAGAAAGTTTGTTTTAATGATGTTGCTCCTCTTTAACAAAATAGACAAAAATTATCATTATTAACCTGTCTGCAATAACCATGAAGGCTATAATATTATCAGGTTAATGAAAACATCGTTATATAGTCGACAATCGAAAGTTTGTATTAATTTTAATGTAAAGCTTCGATTGTTTATGTTGATAAAGTGTGAAGGTGGGGGACACTCTCGCTAACTATAATACTAAGAGAGTGCGAGTCTGCCTGCCTTTAGGTCTGCAAGTTTTTTTATACTGTATTTAGGCCATCATCATCAGCCTGAGTTAAAAGTAACCACGCGCAGCAGTGTTTCTCCGTCAGTTCGCACAGGACCTCGTCATGAATAAGATCGTATTGCTCGTCGTGTTGGGGACCCTCGTGGCTGGAGGACTAGCTGCAGCTACGCGCAAGGTACGTCGTGTAAATCAACTGTGCGACAAATCATTCATAGTTATTCATATTTTTAATTTTTTGAAACCGACTAAAATGAAATTCATGATGAAATTTAATTTAGTTCAGTATAAAAATTAAATTTAAAAGCAATAAGAAATAGTTATTTTTGTTATACCATACACATACAATGTTTTATATATGTAAATATAAGTATACTAAAGGCACTTATAATAAAATTAATACATTATTATTATTCTCTCCAAAAAAAATTATAATGAATAAACCTATCAATATTTTCGTTTATCATTTTTTTTTTCTTATTATAGTTTTTTAAACTAATGAAATTATACAAAAATATAATGTTGGTCAGTTGTAAATTTTTTTTATTTATTTAATTTTTTATTTTTACATTTTAGCGTATAAATAACCAATAAATAGTTTCTGCCATGCAAATGCTAATGGATATTTAATGACATAGTTTGTTCTTAAAGTTATCTAATATACATAAAATAAGCTTGTATAATCAAAGTATGATTAAATGATACCTATATACATAACTACAGATTATTAATAGAAGCGATAAAACTTCATTTCAGTATTTATAAAATTAATTTCGTAATAATGCAGTAAAAAAATATGCTTTTTACTAATTGGAACGAGCCAGCTCAATTACCAATTTGATATCACTTGATCATTTGTATATTC
The DNA here is from genome assembly GCA_949318235.1 of Ecdyonurus torrentis. Classification (NCBI taxonomy): domain Eukaryota; kingdom Metazoa; phylum Arthropoda; class Insecta; order Ephemeroptera; family Heptageniidae; genus Ecdyonurus; species Ecdyonurus torrentis. The sequence goes on from OX439129.1 coordinate 14,692,128, forward strand.
AGATCAGTTCGACACACATTCGAGAAAAGATATAGAAAGGAATCGTATATTTAATTACAGATATATATAAAATTAAACTTCTTTCCCTTTCACACGTACGCATCGTTATTATAAATAAGTGTTAAGAGCGTGTAAGTTTAATGCTAAAAGATGAATTTAAGCTAACTTTGACATATCAAAATGATAATTGAACAAATAAATGGTACAGGCATCTACTGCCACATAAAATAATATAAGTTTTAATAACTTTATAATCAAATAATATAATTTCAAGGCTCGTTAATTTAAAAGCATTACAAGTTAAATGTATCTTAAAGTTTTAAAATAATAGTAATTACAAATATTATTACATCGATTTCATTTTCATTAATAATAATAAGAAAAAATCAATTATTACATCAAGGTTTTAGTTCAGCAATAAAAAGAAGAAACGTAAGTCATTCTCCTTGAATTTTCTAACATCATTTTACGCTTCTTAATTTACTACTTCCATGCATCAGAAATTTCAGTTGTTTTTACGTTCAAATTATTAACGAAATAATTACTTAGAAACTTAATAGAATATCATTTAATTAATTATTGCAAGTTGAATTTCTATAACATTAAAAATTCTATAATATATATTAATAATAATTATCAATAATTTAATTACAAAATTTAATATTTCATAGAATAACTTTCACGTCATAATTATAAATTATAATTTACATTAGAAAAATAAAATCATTGAATCAGTAATTTTAATTTCATTATTTAAAATTTTAGTTGTCACAGCAGTTATGTATATTTTATTTGCAGGTAATCCTATACTTTTTATTAATTAAATTCCAATTGATCACCAATATGATAGTAATTCTTGTTTTGACTAAAATTATTTCTTGTAAAGAGAAAGAGGACTTTTTTTTCCTATTTACTACATTACTGAATAATTTATTTCTACATTTCGTGAGTGAAATTCATCGTATACTGTATATGATTAACTTGCAGAAAAAAAAGGTTATTACTCAAATTCATAAATTTATATGAGGATGCAACTTTCGTTTTCTCATTAAAGAAGTTTTAAAAAAGACAGCGACGAAATAAAGCAAGGCCTATCCTATAATAGTATAATGAATTACGTGGTATATAAAGGTATAAAATAGATAGACAGACAGGCATACACGTTAATACTTCGTGTATATATAAACAGTACTTTCACTGCAAGAAGCAGCGCGGGGTCAAGCGTGCCAAATACTTAGGTCACACTTTGATGGTTCCGGTGATAAAGCTAGATATGAACTACAAGAACATGAGAGAAAAAATATTCTAGCCTGCATTTAATTATGTAACTGAAAGAAAAAAAAAAGAAAAAAAAATACAATGTAAATTATTTACAACATACCTTGAAGTAACTTTTTCTCATAATTGTAAATTTTTATTGTCTTAAAAAATATAACGTAACACTTATGCTAAAAATGTGTCATTTAAAAAAAAAATAATAATAATAATGTTTTTGAAAATAGCGTTAGCTAATTTAGCTAGAGTATTTTTTTTTTTTTTTTTTTTTTTTACCTTTTGCTTATACAATATTAACTAAATCAACAACAGAAATGCTTGGACTTTTTTTGTAATTTTTGACGAAATTTTGTAGCGTTGAATTATTTCCCTTTTCTTTCTGAACTATACAACAAAATAACATTTTTTTAAAAAAAATTAAGAATGATTTTTGTCACTATTTCTTGTGTTACATGTAATACCATTTTTGTTTTTTAACATTATTATTATGTTAAGATTTGATTTGAACATACAAATAAAAATAATAATAAAAAAAAAACTATAATATATTACAAAATATTCCTTTGTGTTATTTTGACATCAACTGTGATTTATTTCTTTGATGTCTAAGCTAATATTTATATAAGAAAATGAAAGTGGTAAAAATCAAACAAGTTCATCTATACATTTATTAAACATAATATATTGAATTAATTAATTACCATAAGTATTGAAAAAATACGTAAATATTAGTAAATTATGCAGCTGAAAAAGTTGTATTATTATAATAATATAATTACTATATTATGTTAATATTTGATTATAAAAATTAATGTTCAATTGATGGAAGTGGTGAAATGTTTATATTACGAATGACAGAAGTTTCACGGTAGTGGGTTTATTATTTTATCTAAACATTCATAAATAAATGTGTGTAGGTCTATCATTTATTATAATTTTTATATTACCTCACTCAGTCGCATTTACTCGATGTATAATGTGTAATCATTAGCAAATAATGTCACGATATAATATAATTTTAATTAATATACTTATAATTAATAATTAATTAATATATTTGTGAATATAATTATTTTGGTAGGAATGAGAAATATGAAATGTTATATGCACACGCTTCCAATATTGGATCCTTATTCTATATTTTTGACTTTTTGTTATTATTTGTTTACAATTAAAATATAATTTGCAAGTAGTACCCTCTTATGATGCAATCACTCGTGACTTATGCACACAAGGAAATGCTTACTGACCTAATTTGCAAGTGAATGGAAAGTGCAACGACAGTATTATATTACACTGAATGAATATACTTAGTTTAAAAATTCACTCTTGCATTTAAATGCACCTGTTTTCTTGATTTTCAGGTACTATATTTTAATTAAATGTTTTATTTTTTTTTCTTCTTTTTTATTTTATAGATCAAGCAAGTAACATACAAGTTGTTCCAGTTTTTTCATAATCTAGATCATGATTCAGTGACATATTACATATCTTTCGATATTTTCTTGTTCATAACTTGTTTCAATCGTATTTTTTTGATCGTACATTCATGTTAGTAAATTAGGTCCTACATCGTAGCACTATATTATTCAGCCCTGGTTTCATTTATATCAAAACTTCAACGCGAAAATATCAATATATAAAATAATCTAACATATCGTTTTCAAATTTTAATTTCGCTATATTTGTTATAAATATAAAATTAATTATCAATTATATGATAAAGATCTAATTTGAACAATAATTGCTCTGAAGAATACAACAATTATAATTATCACTACATTAATCTATGTAATTAATTTACTTTAAGACAAGCTTTCATTTTGTGTGTGTGTGTGTGCATTTTCTCTTGTTTATACTACAATAGCATTTAATTGTTTTTTTAATTATTGTTGATCTTATAACGATTAAATCATATTACTCTTAATCAATTATTATTATTATTATTTTAGGTAATAATAATTATGCTATCTCATTTTCAGTACAATTTGTTCAATAAAGCATAATCTATGCTACTACTGCATTATAACTATGTAAAAAAAGCATAAATATTATGTTGTACAGCATAATTATTTATTTTGTTCTAATTTAGCATAATTAATGTTGTAATGACATAAATGCAGCATAAATTATATAATTTATTTTTTCAATGTGCATTTGCTTTTTTTTACTTTATCAATAACCAAGACATCTGTAATTTGAAAGTTATCACTTAATTTTCTCACACTTTTATAATGTGGTTGAACTTACTTTTACAACTGTGTCTGTAGAGTAAAAGTTAATGAATGCAGCTTATCAGAAAAGAAAAATAATAACCTTCGACTTTAAAAACCTTCACATAGAAACAAAAAATACAAACTCTTGTGTTTTCAAATAAGGTAAACCCTAAATGTGTGTTGACACCATATTAAAATTTATTTATTTTTGTTTCGCAATCTCTCTCTCTCTCTCTCTCTCCTCTCTCTCTCTCTCTCTCTGTCTCTCTCTCTCTGTCTCTCTCTCTCTGTCTCTCTGTCTCTCTCTCTCTCTCTCTCTCTCTCTCTCTCTCTCTCTCTCTCTCTCTCTCTCTCTCTCTCTCTCTCTCTCTCTCTCTCTCTCTCTCTCTCTCCAGTTTTTAAACTGGGAATGTTTTTGTGTTTTTTCTACATCACTTTGAATTATTTAATTACATATTTTTTGCTTTGTTTTCAGACTGCAGTAAAGAGTCCTGCAAAGAACGCGGGTAGATGTCGTGCCCCATCAGTGTCTCCCAAGAGAGTGGAAGCGGTCATCACTCAGTGCCAGGATGAAGTTAAGCTTGCAATCATTCAAGGTAAACTAATCCATAATTGATAAAAAATGCAATATATTTTTTTTAAAGCATGCATATGAATTTCTCTTTGCTGCAGTTAAATTCATATCAATTTTGAACATGAAAAATGCTTTCCATTTAGTAAAAAAATATTTTTGTAGAGTATACGAATTTCTCTATGCAGAATTCTTTTCAATTTACTCGAAATAATTTGGTGATGTTGTATACACTTGTAAGACACACGAGACTCAAGGGAATCTTATTCTTAGCAGATTAACAGACTTAATATTAATAATAATAAAATCATTTCATTTAATGCTTTAAAACGCTTATTTCTTATTTTTATGAATGACGTACAAAAATTATGATTAAAAATAATAAGAAAAAAAATCTTCATTTATTTTGAGTTATAAATTAAGCATGACAATTATTCATAAATATTTAGCATTTTTTTAAATACAATAATTAGCAAAAATAAACTAGCAAAAGATATTTTCTCACCATGATTTAGTTACTCATTGGAACTTTAGAGATACAGTATAACTTTCAAAAAAATTATTTTCAACTTTTCTTTTGTTTAAAATTCAGCCTCAACCCGCAGGCTTGCGCTTTATAATATTATATATAAAATATTAATGTTTCTAGGCTTTCACAAAAAAAAAAAAAAAAAAAAAAAAAAAACATATTACAAGTTCTTTAATTTATTTACTAGTAGAATTAGCATTTCTTTTAAAACAAAGCGAAATACTATAGTGTTTAAATATGACAATAAAGCTATTTAACAGACTTGATTGTACAATATAAACCAAATAAGAAAAAATATAAAAATTTCTCGTCTCCAACTATATATATAAAAGCTATTTTACTTCTTATACTTCTAAAGTTGAAATTGCTATATGCATATGACAAGTAAATTGACGAAAACAAAAAAATAAAAGTATAACAGTATAAGTTTAAAACAAAATGAGAAATGAGATAGCATCATGTCAACTTCTGTAGTTGAAACATTATGACATGTGCTCGCATTTCATTTCATATCATATCTGTATGAACTTTAAAAGAAAATAATGTTGTGATAAAATTATAGCTCAGTTGAAGTCAGTATTGCATAAATTAGTTCCATACAGTCAAACAATTAAGATAAATATTTAATATAATTTATGATAGTACTCTTGATTTCTCTTTTTTTTTCTTCTTATGCCCTGTTCCTTTTACGTTATTTTAGTTATTTTTCCATTTTTGTGTGATTATAAGATTTTAATTTAATATGCTGTAAATTAAAACGTTTCTGCGTTTAAAAAAACGTTTATACAATAATTATTGAATGTTATTTCTTTCGTAAGTCAATCGTAATGCTTATTTTGTGTTAAGGTTAAATTAAAAATCCTAAATTAAAAAAAAAAAAATCTAATCTGGATTTGGATTTGAATATTTATATATAGGCACCGATTACTGATGGTCAAATGGTCCTTCCTCGTCGAGAGATAATTTGCAACCAAAGTAATGTAAAGTCAAAACTGTACTGACCACGCTATGTGTACTAAAGAAATACGTACAGTGTAGATCTAGATAATATGACGTTGATATGTTTTGACAATGTTGACAGAGGCCCTAGACAGTCTACAAGATACCACTGTCACTGCTGTGGGGCAGAAAGAGAGTGTAGCTGACAAAACAAAGCGAGTGAGACGTGAACTCTTCAACAAAGACGAGAAGAAAATCGCTGGTGTGAGTATAACGATTCAACGAGCCATAATATTATAAAATATGATTTTTAATATTTAATATTTTCATGAATAAAATCATATTTATTATTATTGTAATAAGCTATGTAGTATTTCGTTTTCGTATTCTAATTACCAACAATGTAAACGATTTTCTCTCCCCCCCCCCCTTGTTTTTGTTTCTTTCTTTAATAAAGTACATAATAATTAAATATTGACTTTATAATTGTAAATGAAAGTACGAAACAATAGAAAAATAAGTCAGTAGGCGTTTAGTTTCAATGGAAGTTGGGGTCAATGAGATATAAAGGAGAGAGATGTACCCTCCCATGAACTCTTACAACAACTGTAGATTTCCTTTTTTTTTTTTTTTATTCCCATGCTTTCAATATAAAACTATTTATATTGATGATTTGCAAAACATTATAGTTTTGTAATATTCCATTATTTATTTATACAACATTATACATTTAATAAGCTCTCACATCAGAAATTATACAATATTTTGTTCTTAATAGCAAAATTTAATAGTCTTATAAAATATCAAGTATAAAATATTATATTATCTTCAATAAGTGCAGAAAAAAAAAGTGAAAAAGTTGTTAATTTCTGGATATTTTAATATATTTTTTTTAATTGCGCATTTCCATTACTAACTTAAGTAGAACTTACAACATGAATTATTAACATTAACATGAACAAGTACGTAATACTAGTGTACGTTGTGTTCTACATTTTAGCACAATTACAATTTACTTTATATAGTGTACTTTGCATTTACTTTATACACGTGTTTTGGTTCATTGTACTATATGCCAAATAAAGTCATTCTTATAATAGTTTCCGCATTAGTTTATATTTTAGTATTTGTTTTCATAATAAATATGATACTCATAAATAAACTTGAGAAACAAAAATTTAATGATTAAACAAAAATTAATTTCCGCAGAGATAGTTCTTGTATTGCAACAATGAATTATAGCTTTTTAAAACTCGCACTTTCTACGCAAATAACATCACCTAATTATAACAATAAAAAACATCAAAATTTTTTTTTTATTACAACCAAAAAATATGCAATACAAGATTATCAAATTTTTCTTTGCACTTGTTTCTGTTATCATGTATTTGAGTTACAAGCATTTCCTTTTAAAGTAAAAAAAAATATATATAAAATAAAAGTGAAACTTTATGTAAAAAAAAATAATAATAATAATAAAAACTGCCTTTTGCGTGAGACGCTATATGATGAATGATGCGTGTCTTCCAACTTGGTCCCCGCGACCTAGGTCAATAGTACGTTACGTAGAATTGAAACACATATACGTGTTTTTTTTTATAACGAAGCAAAAGTTTCACATCACCATGTTACTTAACCGAAGTGTAATTAACTCATTAGCATCATTAATGTGTCAAAATATGGATCATTTCATTTTATAATAATAAATTATTACTTAATATAAAATTCACAAAAGGAAAAAAAAATGTATAAAAAGAAAATTAACTTTTACTTCCTTTCTCAAAGTTATACATATTTTGTAATATGTTTATTAAAACAAAATCATCTAATTTAATATTTAAGGCATATTATTTTCTTTAGAAAATTATTATATTATTTGACTCTGCTTTCATGGAAACAAATTAATTTTCCAACAGTCGTAATATAGTAGAAATACGGTAAGTTTTTGAGCTCGTAAAGGCATACTTTCAGAGTCTCACATGGCTTATATACAGTACACAGCGAACGTACAAAAATCATCATAGCAATACTTAATATCATTTAACTACTGTATATTAATTAATATTTCATGTATAAGTGTTTGAAATAACAAATCACGTTCAATCAGCCTGAACGTATTTCAAAGTAACATTTCCTTTAGACACATTCTAGCTTCCACAAAGTACTTTCAAATAGGGAAAGTAAAATATCTCGTATACATGTATATATGTAAAATAAATAAATTTTATGTTGATGATATGACAATTTTTTGTTAATATTACATATTTTTCTCTTTTCTACAGTGTCTGCTTCAATGTGTGTACCGTCAAGTGAAAGCGGTGAGTGTGACCAACTATAGCATCAGTTTAACTTAACACTTTGGGTCCAACTATATAGAGAGAGTGAGAAAGCTAATACATATAATCTCTCTCTCTCTCTCTCTCTCTCTCATCTTTAAATTCATTAAAAAGCTGAAATGAACATTTAAAAAAAAATGTATAATATTTATTATTTTCTATATAAAAACCAGTAGTAGAAAAACATGAAAGCTTACTTGATATTTTCTTGATCTACATTTTTATAATTTTATGATTACAGTTAAGTTATTAATTTTAATTGTTTTTTAATTATGATTTTTGTAATAATTTTTTAAAATGTTATTTTGAAATTCACATTTAAAAAAAATCGTTATAATTTTTTAGTCATTAATAGTTTATCAACTTCTGATGTAAAGGCATATGGAAAGAAATAAAATTTTATCTCTTTAATTTTTTTAAATGTTATATTTTGAAATTCACATTTAAAAAAAATAGTTAAAATTTTGAAGTCATTAAATAGTTTATCAACTTCTTGTAAAGAAATGGAACGTAATATAATCTTATATCTTTATATTTCATAAATAGTCCACAGTTTGTTACATTGCATAATATATTTGCCATTAAGTTAGTGGTTGGTGCAAATTATATATAAAAAAAACCATAATAGATACTTCCAGAAAAGACGTAATACGTTTGACATTATTATTAATTAATATATTTACTACAAATGTTTTTTAATAAAGACGATCATTAAATTTAGTTTACTTAAGATATAAAATTTTACTTTATTTTCTTATAACAGAGTGAATTGAAGCTAATTAACGTAATGTAATGCTCCATCATATGTTACATTGCATATCCATATGTTTATAGAATAAAATTTTACATCAAACTGCCTATACGTTAACAGAATACGTGGTACTTGACTGACGACTCCATTTCGTGTTTCAGGTTGACCAGCTCGGTTTCCCCGAGCCCGATGGTTTAATCAAGTTGTACACCGAGGGTGGTGATGACGAGGAATACACCACGGCTACCACGAGGGCGGTGCATGCCTGTCTTGCGATCTCCAGCAGACAGATCGCAGAGCGTTACCAAGGTTTCTATTAGTTTACCTCAATAATTAATATGTCTTGTCAACACAGAAAATTTGACAGATTTCATTATGCAACAAATCCTCCCACCACGCAAGCCAATGCGCAGAAATAACAAAATTTTATTTATTATCAAATCTTTGATATTGTATGTTAATATTAAGATTTTAACTACCTATGAAATCTTGAGTAAATTTATAATGATCAATAAAGGAACTGACATTCATTTTAAACTTATAATGTCTCTAGCATTTAGAAATGTTTTTTTGTTTTTTATTATTATTTTTTTGTTTTTATTTTTATTTTATATTTATTATTTATCTTTTTGGCTATAGACTTAAAAAATCATTCCTTTGTTTGTTTTGTATTAAATAATAATAAAATTGAGGCTCCACAATTTCATGTAGGTACCGCACGGAAATAAAAAAACTTCCACAACTATAGACTGAATGCAACGCTAAAAGTGCAAGTTATTCATTTCATTTCGGTACAAAAAAGTAAAAGCAAACTCTTACAAAAAAAATTATCTTTTGTGCCACTGTTAATAAGAAAACACCAAAGCTCATACTTTTACTTATAATAGATTTTTTTATGTATATATATATTAAAAATGCTTCCTGATCCACAAAATTGAAATTTATTATCTTGTACATTATTAACTTGACTTAAATTTTTACTTAAAATTTTTTCATATTGTAATAAAAAAAAAAAAAAAAAAAAAAGTCAGAAGAAAAATCAATCAGCTAAAAATTGACTTACTTTTTGTACTTGTTCGCAGAACCAGGACTTGCCTGTGATGTATCATATGACGTTTTTGAGTGCGTCACCAACAAAGTCGCAGAGGTTTGTATATAATATGGTTTAAATTAAAATAAGCTAAACGAAGTAAATAAAAATCACATATTTTGGTAACTACTACATTACATAAAAAGCTAACAAAGCCTAATTTATTTCATTAAAAAAAACAATAGCAAAATTTAAATGATTGTTCAATACCCATATTGTTCGAAATATTTTGACTTTAAACTTTAAAAACTTCTGAACTTAAAATTTCAAGTAGTAATTACTTACTGTTACTAAATTTTAGAGTTCAATGTAATTACACTTAAAATATTTTGAACAATACATAGAAATTGCGTGTTTTATCATTATCAACAATAGCATGCACTATCAATTTTTACGTATATTCTTGTTGACAGGCATGCCAATAATATTTTGTTTTTCTCTTTTTTGTTTCAGTACTGCGGTAAAGTCTGAGATAATTTTTAACCAGTTCATTTGATATTAAGTTCATCTTTTTACCATTTTTAATTTTTATTACTGCACACGTTGTATAGTTTTTGAACACTTCACTTCAACATTTTTTTAGGTATTTGTAAATAATCATGAAATTAAAGTAAATTAAAAATTATGTGTTTAGTTTATTATTAACATTTTTTTCATTTTATCTATTTTATTTCATTTTTTCATAACAATATAATATCAATATGCAATTTAAAAAATAAAATTGAAATAAAAAAAAATCGAGAGAGTCTTTTGACTTTAGGAAAAGAAACATGTATTATATTTTGAAATAAAAATTGTAATATTGTTAAAAAAAAGTATGTTTTTTTATTATTTTTTATTATGTACCTTGAAAATCCACTTTAAAAAATGATATAGCATTAGGGCTCTGATTTATGCATGCATAAGCATACTAAACATAATTTGATATATATTATGTTTTGCTTCATATAAAATCAATAAGAAGCTTTACATTTTGAAGTAAATTAAAAGAGTTGTTGTAGCTCTGAAATTCAAAATTTTATACTTTTTTTTTTATTCCCATTATTTGCAAGTAAATCGTAACGTATATAGCTACGTATGATAAATATTTCAGAACTCGCAAAAATCAGATAAGGGAGAAATTATATTGATTGATATTAATATGGGGTATCATGGAGGTGTAATTTCAATAATTTATAATTCAAATTTTGTATTGGTGACACTCTAAAGTTTTTAGATATTTGGAGTTGTCCTGTCCTGAGATGTAATTGTTTAAAGAAATCAGATTTTTCTTTGCCTTTACAACTTTAAAGTAAATCACTTTAGAGCTTAATTTTCAGCTATAAGAAAATGTTCTACAATAAAGAGAGAGCAAGAACACAGCTCTTTAAAAATGTTTGATATTGTATCCTATAAGTTAACTTTATTTTATCACCATCATAATTTACCACAAGCTGTTGAAAACAGACATTTTATGAAACTCGTAGATTCTAAATACATAGAAGGAGATGATGATACTTTATATAGTAAAAACTTTTTTATTATTATAATTTTTTGTGCGACTTAAGTAAAAATGAAAAAATTATTTTACTATACATTAATTTTAAATATATTATATTAATCGTTAACTTACATGCAAAGAATATTTTTCTCCATGCATTTCTGTAATATATATCACATCACACATCACAACACATTAATTTGATAAAAATTAAATATGTGTAATATTTAACTTTTTCATGATACGAGTGTCAATTTAAATGACACACTTTGAGTGTCAATTGTCAATAGCGAGTTTATAATATTTTACGTCATAGATTAAAATATTTTTAAACATGTTACGTAACGTATTTTTGAAAAATACACAATGCATTGGTGTCAAATTTGATTTGTGCAGCTGGTGAATTTCACTTTATATTACGTCAATAATGCATGTATGCAATGTTACGGGGTCAAAAATTTTGTTTCCGACTCGTTTTGACTGATAATTACATAAAAAATCAATTCAAATTCAAAACAGACTCTATTGAAAAAATAATAATAATAACATAAATTACATAATATATGTTTGGGAAATACAACTTCGTAAGCAAATCAGCCAAAAGGATTTTTCTCTTAAATCCCCTGTCATGTATGCAACTTTTTCAACATCCGTGTGTTGCGGTACAGTACATATATGATGAGAAATTACATGAGTACGTAAAATATTCCAAAGATGGCTGTAGGATCGTAATAACGAGAGCGGGAGAGAGAGATGGGGAGACCGGTGTGTTTGAAAGCTGAAGCGAGAGATAAACACCACAACTAACTTTGTGTTGTGAGTTGTAGTTGTATAAATTGTGAACTGGTTCGAAGTAAGGACTTAATACTTTAGTAATCATGAACGGATACGTGCATAAAACTCCAAGAGAAGTCTTCAAAGAGTCGGTAAGTACTACCATTTAAATGTTTAATTTTTAATTTAATTATCTCCAAAAAAAAAAAGTTATAATTAATTCAAAAGGGCGTGAAAAAAAATACATGTATATAAAAAAAGTAGGAGTGGTATGAGAACAGATGTCTACATTGTTGCCGCGGTGCGCACGTGCTTTTTTATCATTCAACAATAGGAAAATCTATTGTTGTCTACCTATAATCACTTTACTTTTTATCAATGTAATTCATTTTCCATGTAATGTATTGTTTTAAATAAAATTCAACTAAATTATTAATAAGATGCAATTTTTTATGCAAATAAATGCAACAGCTGCGGCCTATATTTATTTAATAAATGTAAATAACGAAATATGTATAAAAAAATTTATATAAAAATGAATGAGTCATAATTCAATCATAAATTGACCTCCAATTGCATGTTTTTAATTAAAATTTTAAATGAGAAACCGTACAGGGGTGATTAACAATATTTACTTTTTTTTAATAAATCGATTAAAAAATATACAGTAAAGCAAATAAACCATTTATTCTGAAACAAAATATATTGTAATTTACAATAACTTGTAATTAAATTAAATGGACTAAATGGATGAATAATTTTAAACATAACGATATATAATGCTAGAAGATTTGAATGTCTCTTTAGCACTTTTTTTAAACATTGAATCGTATATTTTGCTCTGTGAATTCAAAATTGCAATAAATGCAACAATATTGTTCAGATAAAGCAAAATTATACTTAATTGCTTTTATTTTTCTTTAAGTATTATCTCAATTTGATTGTGAATTGCGATTGCAGTAATCGGAAACTTAAAATGACATTTTTTAGTTATTGTCTATAATGTACTATTATAATATATATTATAATACATATGATATCAAAAATTACGTTGAACTTTGATTTTCATTCGAAATTTTATATACCTATGAAATTACTTACTAAAATCAACCACATATGTGTGTTTATAGTATATATATATATATATATATATATATGCGGTGCATAGTAAATTCAAGGTTGATTAATGATGATCTGTTATGGTTCAAATGTTCAAATTCTGTAGAACATAATACACAATGAAAACAAGCAGGTAATTTATCTTGATATAATGTTGAAGCCTGAGCTTTTCATTTTCATTCAAAACGCATATATATATATATATATATATATATATATATATATGAAATATGTATACAATATAAAGCGTCGTTTTGTTAAATAAAACTCACATAATTTCCATTAGCAATGCGATGTTAAAAAGTAATAAGCATTTCCTTCGAAACATTTCAAACAATGAATAATAACAATTTTAACTGGAATTTATATATAAAATGAAAAAAACATGAAAATTAAATGTAATTGTACCTTATGGCATGTAATAAAACAATTGTAATATTATATTATACCGCATATATTACTATTCAAATTAAAGCATCTTAAAAGATTAAATTCACATTTCTCATTTTTCCTTTCAAAGAACAAGGAAAGTTTTAATCATAAAGATTAAAATATTATATTTATTTATGTGGCTTTGCTCTCTATACAAATTATATTTTCCACCTGCTATATCTAATAAAAATATATAACATTAATTTTACGTTTCATATATAGTACTTATTATATTTTTAATAAAAAAATATGTGTATAAGACATACAAATAAGTACTTTAATTATTACGTTATTAATAGAAATTATATAAAATATAAAATTGACTTGAAATAGAATTAATAAATCTAAATACAAAAGAAAATGCAATGTAACGTAATTCTATTTTTCGTTGCATTGTTATGGATAATAAATTCATATAATTGCGCGCTATAAAATGTGAAACATTATTATATAATTTAATGATATGTTAAATTGATCCGGTTCATTTATTTTATAAACTAAAGCACTGGAAATTGATTTTGTTAATTTTTTTTTTTTTTTTTTTTTGCCAATCGTAACATATGATACTTATTTCATTTTCAAGGGAAGGGGGTGGGGGAATCTCAATTATTGATTTTAGACTATCAGATGGCTTCCCTTAAATTACTGTGTGATTACAACACAAATTTGGGATACATCCATATACTACTTACTTCCACTATACAGTACAGTTAGAAAATTATTAAATAAAAAGACTTGTTTTTATAATATAAAATATAACACTTTCTTTCAACTAAAAAGTATAAAGAGTAAAAATTAATTTAAATTGAGAACTAAATTATATTGTGGTTTTGATAAGGTGTGCATCAGCCACGCGAGGCGAGCGAGCGGAAGCCGTGCGCTACATCCGCCACAGTGTACACCACATCAGTGCAGGGTATATGGAGAACCGAGTCCCGAGTACAAGGCGAAAGAACATATTATATGCCACGTTGCACTATGGCGAGAGTCAGTGTATGTACTTGAGATGCACTCATATTCATATAGGGATGATAGTTTAGGTACTACAATGATGCCACGTCTGTCTTGTGACGTCAAATAATCACAGTTGAGAATTATTATAATAATTATGTGTGCACGAAGAAAAAATATTATATACATTACACATATATGACACATATGGTCCTGATGGAGTTGATATAATATAACAATGAATATTTTTTCTTTCTTTATTTCTTTTTTGTGTGCTTATAAACAATCATAATCTTATATATAATATAAATTATCGTATATTATAATATATACGATACTCTCTTCAATTCATTCTGGCTTTATCTTATATTATAAATTCATACTTTCCAAGCTTTTTTTTTTCTATGACAGTACAAACTATTGTATAATAATATATTGTAACATTAAAATTCAGTCTGTTTTTGTTGTTTTCATAAAAATAAGATTGCAAATTAAGTTTTTGAATAGTAAAATATATTTATTATACAATCGTGTTTGCAGTAGAACTTAATAAGTGCAGTATTTGAAATTCTATCATTGATTCATTTGGTAATTCCAAAACATATGCAAGAGAGTTCATATATTTAATATTAATTTCCTTTTTTTATTAATTGATTTTCATTAATTCTCTCTCTTTCTCTTTTAAATTTTATCGTAATGTTTTCTTATATTATTATTATTACTAGCACAAACATATTCATATAATGGACTTAATTTGAATACCCTCTGTTATTAAAATTATTATATTTATAACTAATGATATTATAGATATTAAATCTGTAAATGACTGACAACCAACATTCATCGTGTTCTAAAAATAAGACCCACATATGTCTTCTGAAAACATAATAAACATAAGAATTTTTTAAGAGTTCGTAGTATATATAACTGTACGTGTGTTAATGTATAAACAATAAGATATTTTGTTGTATCTGTTTTAATTTTGTGCCCCCAGGAGAATTCCAACAGATGTAATAATCGTTTGCTCCAGTTATCGTGACTCATTAAGACTTTCATTATCATTATCTCCACCATATAATACTGTCTATATGCTGCAACATCATTAATGAATTAAACAAGACACGAGGTATATATATCAAGAACAAAGTCACACAATAGGAAACTAAACTGTATAATAGTTGTTGAGATAGGTTATAGATAAGAAAATTCATGAATATTTATTACTGTATACAAAATGAATGAAAATATTTTCTATTCTAGGAAAATAATTATAAGTTAATTTTCCATTCTTTGAAATGTGATTGTTTACTATACCTTACATCCTTATTTTACATATCTTCGAACATCAGTAGAACCGTGGAACGTATAGTCTCACCACCTTGTAATAATAATATGCAAAAGAATTATTTTAATCTTAAAGCTTTATATATAAATATACAGATATACAGTATATATATATATATATATATATATATATATATATATATATATATATATATATATATATATATATATCCAGCTCCTGAGCTTCAGTGTTATTGCCCTATATATCTTACAAGCGTTCCCTTATTGCTTGTTGTGTATTAATTAATTTCACATTTTATCAATTATTTCTGTCTCTGTCTCTCTCTGTCTCTGTCTCTCTCTGTGTGTGTCTCTCTCTCTCTCTCTCTCTCTCTCTCTGACAGAAAGAAAGATGTTAGGTATATTTTCTTTTTATATAATTTGAATCCAGACATATGTATTGAATAACATCTTAGATTTCGTTTAAAGCAAAGAAAGAAATTTAAAACCATTTCGAGAACAGATTGATTTCTTAGTAAAATTTTGTAAACTAATATTCTATCCCAAATTATTTCACACGAATATTAAAATATAGTTCAAGCGAGTAAAGCTTTACAAACCAGCTAACATTCTTTTCTACACCTTAATATATATATATATCTGTTGGTTAATATTATTATAAAAATATAAGGATGAAAGAGGTTTTGTTTTATCTACTTTTATTGCTTCATTTTTCATAACTCCGGTATGTACCTTTGTAAAACAATTTGTTTGTTAAATATTAAGTTACGACTTGCTTGTGAGTAAATTTTGTATAATTTATTATTAAAATGAAAAAAAAGAAGTGTTTTTCTTAATCCTTTGGGTCTTATATAATGCAGAAGTTTTTTTTTCTAGAGAGCCTTTGTGAGAAAAAGAAACATATTTTCTAATAAGACAGGAGAAAAATATGTTGTGTTTTCACGAAAATTTATATATATAGCAGAGTTGCATGACAAAGATAAATTATTTTTTTTTCTTTTATCTGTACCATAATGCTGGTTGTATGGAACATTATTCTCACTAAAAATATATAATTTAATTAGAAAGAAATCGTATGAAAAATAGTAATTCTATCATGTATAATTTTGATCCTGCAGATAAGAATGCGGTTTTTTCCTTGTTATAGAATACAGTAATCATATAAAAGGCAAAATCTATGTTTGTGTGCATATATAATTATATATATATATATATAAATATATATATATATATATATACAATTTGGGAAACTCATGAATTTCATTTTGAGCATAGAAATAAAAAAAGAGCTCTGAAAACTACCCAATGATAACAATTAAGTTTATGATTCGTTCTTGTATAAAAAAAAAATATTTACATATTATTCATAAAATCTAATTTAAAGGTCTGAAACTAAATAATTCTCAAAGCTATTTTAAATTAAACTAATTTTTAATAGTCAGCACTCTCATATGTGGAGATAAAATTAAGAAGATTTTTTTTGAAAATGATGCCTAAAATTATTTTTCAAGCACTATTTTATTTATTTATTTATTTATTTTTTTACATTACGACCAGCAACATAAATCTTATGAAACCAAGTTAAGGATAAGTATATAAAATTCTTAGTAAAAAAAAAAAGAACAGATGACTTGTTTTTTTCTTAGAATTTCCTCCATATAAGGTGAAGTTGAGCCGGCACTCGCGTACGTACGTATGCTAATATAACCCCGTGATTTGTGAGCCAGCTGGTAGCCTAGGGCTCATACAAAATATAAATGTTAAGGCACAGCCATTTGGGCGTTGCTAAATACTTTTGTAAACATTCTTTGCAACCTATTTACATACAAAAAAAAGGAAAAAAAATATATAAATATTGTCATTTGAATAATACACGATGAAAAAATAAAATGACTAAATAATTCAAGAAAAGTATAATCTTTAACAAAAGTGGTTCTCAGATTTTTTTTTTTTTTTAATTTTTTTATGTTTTTATTAGAATTCAATGTTTACTAAAACATTTTATATTGATTTAAATATTTCAAAACAGGGTTCTTATTTCAATGGAATAAAAAATTCAAATTATCAAAATGATGTCATTTTTTTAAGAATATAAAAAATCTTCTATCCATGTACGTGTTCAACATATTCTCAAGTCTCCAAGAAGACAAAAAATGATAATTAAAAAAAAATTATAATAACTAATAACGTTATAAATTCAAATTTTAAGTATAAAAGCAATAGCCAATTCATATATATACAAAGAAATCCTTATGCTTTATATATTCAGCGTTACAATAACGTTTCTTCTATTTCAATCAACCAGCTATTTTTTTTTATATGTATTTGAAATTCTCATTGAAGCATTTTTCATTGTTCTTCTTCACTCTCCTGAAAGATCTATAGCAGAGAAGGTGAATTTAGTGTATATTTGACTTAATGTATTGTGCTATACAGCAACAACAATAAAGCACCGTAATTATAGAGAAGATAATATTATATGTGTTGTTATAAAATTGTACCTATTTTATTATTGTTGTTTTATTTCGTCACACGAGAGTGATTGCACACTAACTCAGATATTTTCATGTAACTATTTAAGAAATTTAGAGCGTTGAGATCTTTATAACTTTTGCACTGTATAAGTTGTGATTGTAAGAGAATGATATGATTTTTGTTTAATGATAAAATTGTTATCAATACTTAATTACATTACTTGTCACTTTTTATTGAGTGAAAAATCATATAATTTTAAAAGTGTTAATGTGTTTGTTTTTCTGATAATTGATAATATCACATTTATTTAAAAATCCAAATATCAATTTGTTTCTTATTATCAGAGAAATAGCATGGGTTTTCTGTTTTATTTCTTATTAGTACATCTAATTTATTTTACATCATCAGCAGTAAATTATTTTGAAATTAAATTGAATTACTATTTTTTTTTCGTAATTTGTTCTACTTCAATTAAATTCAAATTAAGTTTGCTAATAATGATTTCACTTTTTATGTATCTTGTTACAAAAGTACGAAAGTTATAACAAAATTATGGTCCGTAAATTTAAGTTAACATTTTTATTTATTTTATAACGTTTCAATTTTTAATGTAAATATAGAAAGAGAAAAAATAAAGATCGAAGTGTGAAAACATACACCTTTACTGACTAGACATAAAGCAGACGAGTAATGAAATAACTTTATACTTTCTCCAGCAAGCAAGCAGCTTTGGTTTCAATTACGCTATAAAAAGCAACATAACTCAAGTATGTATGTACTGTTCAGTGTAGACAGACATATTCAACACCAAGAGACTTTTAGCTCAACTTCATCGTCGGCTCTTGATTATTTTTTTTATGTTATGATAAAAAAAAAAAATTGTATCATATATTATATAATTGAAACAACAAAAGTTACACATTATAAATAAGTAAATTCCAATAGTTTGATTTGTAAAAGTGATGTAGATTTACGTATATTATGTTAAGTTGGTTTGCTGGCCAGCCAGGTTTTACTGGCGTCTCCACTTCAGTCCAGTCTCCACTCCAGCTGTATAAAATGAGGGGAAACGACCTTGATGGTGATGATCTCAGGGCCGCTTTACTTTTTTTTTTATACATAAATATATATACCCTCCCTCCTCCATCTCTCCAGTACTCTACTACCAGAGAGATTCATCCAAGTTCCAAACCTTTATGTAATATTATTTAAGGTTGCTGTAGTATAACAGTGTTGCCATTACTTTTATTTACTTTTATGTACATAAAGTTATTACTAACATTAAAATCTTTATTCTATTGTTATTATGGATATATAGGTAGAGATACTTACTATAATTAGTGTCTCCATATGAATACATGCATTTCCAAAAGGTAATTGGGTAATAGAACGACAGAGCTCTAAAGTAGCGTACTGTACTTGTCATTACGCTAATGGTGTTAAAATACATGTATGTAATTTACAAGTACATCTTGTTATTAACATCGTTTCATTTTTGCTTTGGAAATATTTGCTTTGCAGCACTCATTCATTTATAAAATATTAGACAATTCTTTGATTGTCAGTAATTTCACTGTGCCTTGCGATTAAGCCAAAGGCCTGTAGTGGTCTTTAACCGTTTAACCAAACTAAAGGACTATGTAAGATATCACGAAAAAAAAAAGTACATTTTGGGGGGAAAAAAATGAAGGAGTTATGAATAAAACTATAAAATTAAGCTAAAAATTTAGAGCATAAAGATTGTAATCGCGATAAGAAGTTTTAAAGTTCAAATTTTATATAACTCAAATGAAATCTTCAGATTGTTCACAATACAAAAGTAAGAGCTTTACGTTCATGGCTTTCACAACTGATCTCAATTTTCATTTCATTGTTATTGCATAAAGAAAATACTTATTACTTTTATTATATTATTCGATAATGTTGTTTTAATACTTTATTATTAATATGACGAAAATATATGTCATCAATATGTCTTTTGTTACCTTAAAACATTTCATCATTTCCCTTTATCAATGAAGTTGTTAAAATTGGCATATCAAAGAATGTAACTATAGCGAAAGATATTCATTAAAAATTTCGACTAGTATGTGAAGTATTCGCTTAGACATAGGATTTTACTTAACTCTTTAAAATAAAGTTTACTACAAAAAATTTATATAATCATTTTTTATATTATATAAATTTTAAGTTGTCTCCTGCTCGAAAAAAAAAATAGATATCTCATCATTACTACCAGTCTGGAGAGAGAGAGAGAGAGAGAGAGAGAGAGAGAGAGAGAGAGAGAGAGAGAGAGAGAGAGAGAGAGAGAGAGAGAGAGAGAGAGAGAACGGTTTAGGCTGGTCATAAAATTATATATTAAAAAGATGAAAATTTAAACTTTTATTGGATACCTCACGCTATGCTACTTATTTCAATTCATTACCAAACTTTAAAGAAAAAAATTCATTGGATGTTAGAATTAATCAATAAATATAATACAAAAATTTAACTTAAAGTTGGCGTTAATTTAGCTGGTCAATTATGAAATTTAGGTTTGTACTTCATCATGTAATTAAGTACATTATTGCGCATGATAACTACATAAAACAAAAACCAACAACTTTATATTACATCAATGATTTAGCAAAAATTATATATAAAAAAACGCAACATGCTCTAAAATATTAGTATACATTACTCAAGAGCTAAAAATAACCATGACAACAAAACATTTTTCTCGTGTTTCTCTTGTTCTTTCCAATGGAGCACAAAGAGGGAAAAAATTATGTGATGATAATGACTCACTGTAAAGCACGTGGTTAATATGAAAACGTTACCTCAAATGCGGCGTCATTATTTTAGCCAGTCATAATTTTTACTTCAAAAACAATAATTAAAAATATTTTTTTAATTATAGTTTTTATTAAATTTATTAAAATTTAAAAAAAAAATCGGTTTCAGATTACTTGGGTGCTATTTTTTTTTAAATTTATAGGATTTTTTTTCTACTTTTTTTTTAGCAACGTCGAATAAATAAATTAGAAAAGCTTTTCTGCCATCCATTTAAAACATAAAAAAGAAAAGAAAATACTTTGATTAAGAATTAAAAATATTGAGACCACCTAAACAACAGAGATTTAATAAAAATATATTAGAATTAATTAATTACTTATTTGATGTTTAGATTAGTTGTTCGATTTTATTTTTGTATAATTATACTGCTTTTTAGTGCTGTAGTAATATTTTTGATTTGCAATCAATGTGATTGTATACAATCTCCATTTAAAACCATTAAAATTTCATATTAACAAATTTATAGCTCCGGTGTGAACTGGCCATTATAATGATTCTTGTGGGCAATTATTTTTTTTATTAAAATTTATCCATTCCATATGTTTCACTTATACTTGAATATAAATATACCAAAGTAATGCAAAATTATACCTCCTTTCCTCCTTCTATGTAATGTAATACCAAGTCACAGAATTTGTATAGAATACTAATCACTTACATTTTACATAAGACGTGTGCAAAAACTTTTTGGGCAAAATTTTAAAGTCGCGTCACATCTATAGTAATATATATATATATATATATATATATATATATATATATATATATATATATATATATATATATATATTTCAAGGGTACAGACGTATAATATGTTATAGCATTATACATTATACACGTTTACTGGACAAATTACTAAATATTATTAGCATATATGTAGTATTAAAGAATGACATCATTCTTTGAAAATATTAGCTACTTATATATTATTTGTTATAGATAATAAGGGTATTTTTTTATCCTCACATTATTCTTTAAAAGTTCAATATAATTTCATCTTCAATAAGAAGGATATTTTATTGTTTTGAATTACAAAAATAACCTTTGGTTGTTATTTTTTTTTAAATATATAGAATATTATTTTAAACTATAATCATATAACTTTTGTATTTTTATACTTTTTCAATTCAAGGTTTCAAATATTTGGTTGTGGTTGTTAGATTATGTGGTATCTTTAAAATAAACAATGAAAATGGATATTAAAGGATGCTGCTAATTATTATATAAAATAACTTGAAGAATGTGGTTTGTTTGAAAATATTTGGACGAAATAAATAATAAATTTTTTTTATTTTTATTTTTAGTCTCACAGCATTGACTCTAATGCAATTTAAATTCTAATACACATGCCTCAAAAGTTACCCAGTTAGTCTGAATACATCTCAGTCAAAAAAAAAAAAAAAAAAAAAAAAAAAAAAAAAAAAAAAAAAAAACTTTAACCCAGGTACACTAACCTAAAGAATTGTATATTAAATTAAAATTTGTCCTAATTTTACAATATCTCTTATGTCACAAGCTAATCAGTTAATTAACATAAAACACACTTTCTTATCTGCCGCACAACTTTTTTTTTTTTTTTTTTCTCGTTATTTTGTAGATTGATATTTAAATGTTTTAAATCTTATCAAATCACAAACACATTACTGTAATCATAAATGATGGTTTTGTTAATTAAAGTAGATAAGAGTTATAATATTAATGCATTGAATAATTTAAATAATTTTTTTCGTATATATATATATAAAAAAATCAATTGAAATTTCATGAATTATGTTTAAATTTCGGGCGAAGAAGAAGAAAAAAAAACTATATTTGGATTTATAATATATTTCAACAACAACTTCAGGTATAAATTATAATTTCATTGTTGGCTTAAATTATTACTTTAGCACCATGAGCTGCTTTTTTCTTTTTTAATTTTAACAGAATATAAAAGTATCATTTTTATCTCTTGAGGAAGAAAAAAACTAATTTCTCACCCAATATCAATTTTGATTTTCAGACTCTTTCACATAGTGGATGGGAGATTAATTTTATTATACTATATGACACGTAATTCTTCATTAAAATTATTAATTAGTGGAAATATAAACACATTTCATTGCATTGATTATACGTATAATTTCAATGTCCTCTTATGATTTAATGACTCGACGTCACTATGAAATTTCAAATAATATAATTTGGTATGTGATATTAAGTTTTAATTAACTGTCTATTGCAGTTCAAGTTGACGTGAGCCGGTATTGCAGACTTGAAGTTGTTTTTATTCTGTGTTCTTGAGTTCTCCAGTCGCAGCCAATGTTCTAGAGCGAGAGTTGGTGATGTTTAATGACACTTTGCTCCGCGTCAATGCACTGAAGATAGTCGAGCGTTGACTTCATTATTACATCGTGTCACGTGAACAATTACTCTAATTAAATTATTTTATTTAATACGACTTTTATCTGTAAATACTTACTTAGCTTATTAAATAAAGTATTATATTACGTATTTTGGTTTTTAGTCTAAATGACTGTTATACCAGTGATGAAAACGTCTTTAACATTTTTGTTTATTAACTTGAAACATGTAAGCATGATATTTCTATAATATAATTCATTTAAAATTTTCCTGCCTTGGTATATAGTATTTTCTCATTAATAATTGTTCCGGAATGCTAAAGGATTGTTAATGAAGGGTCCATTGCCTCTGGTTAGCTTTATGTTCCACCGATAAGTCCTATTGATTTTCGTTATTAATAGTATAATGTTTTAATCGTAATCAAGTTTGTTTTGGTATGTATGTATTACATAATTTTACTAACATATTTTCAAAATTTGGCATTTTTAATCGTCATTGGGACATTTAACTTTTAGTTAAAAAGACGTATCATTTCCCAATTACAATAAAAATAGTGTTTTTTTTCCTTCGTTTATCCTTTATAATTTCTTTGGATAATTCAGTTTTTTTTAACTGCGCTAATTTTGAAGTATTTATAAAATATCATACAACCTCTTTTTTTTTTTTTTTTTTTTTTTTTTTAAGTTTTGTTTATGGCATTGGCAACATTAAACTTACAACCAAAACAGTATACAAATGTCTCACCAACACATTTTTATGCACGAATACAAAATTTAAACGTAATAATGGAGAATTATAATAAGTATGTGGCATATTATTATGTTACATTTAAACTTTTTTTTTTTTTTTTTTTTTTATCGCAGGTGATGTTGCTGTAGAAAGGGACACGGCACGACACAACAGCCTTGTAGTGTCCAACAGAAAGCGTCTCCATGGTGTCGTTGTCACGTGTCACTTTAGCTCAACTTTGCAATTAACTCAAATTATAAACTTCATACCTCCCTAGATGATCGCTAAAAAATTCTAATTTAGAAAACATCCTTAAAAAAAAGTGCTTGAATCCATTAAAGTTTGTGTTCACTAGTTCAGTACTCTTGAGAGTTTAGAGATGAAGTTTTATATAATACTATGTTTATAAGAGTTTACAAGAATTTAAAATTTTAAAACATGTATTAAGAATATAATTCATATTTAATTTTTTAATACAGTATAATCACACACACAAACAAAATTTTAATACTATATACTGTATATATATATATATATATATATATATATATATATATATATATATATATATATAATATATTATATATATATATATTATATGCTATTTATATAAATAATATTAAATGTAGTGTAACATTTTAATTGTTTTTTGTACTACATAGATTATATTGAAAAATCCTTTCACTAAATAGTAAAGAAAATATAACACAATGTTTATTTATTTATTTTATTTATTTGGCAACCAAAAACAGGCTTGCGCCCAATACATTGGCGGTACACTCAGTCCAAATAATCAATGAATTACATTTAAGGTAAAAATAACACACTCATGCATAGCTACATTAAAATTGGACTACAGATTATGTATTAATAACATAATCATCGCTTTTCAACATTCCTAATGTTATTATTAATTAAAGTAATTGCATTTTTATATTTTTATGTAATTATAAAGCGCAACTATATACTTAATTGTTAAATGACTCAAGGACATATTTTTTTCATTACTTTAAGATGTGTTTTCAATTATGCATTTATATATATATATATATATTTGTAAACAAATTAAATAATAACGTGTCTTCTTCTCGTATAACTTTTAATTTCATTGTTAAATAAATTATTACTTGAGCACCGTGAGCTGTTTTTCTTTTTTTAATTTTAAAAGAATATAAAAGTATCATTTTTATCTCTTGAGGAGGAAAAAAAATACACGAATGAAAAGTAAAAATTGCATAATTTAATAAAAATTAATATTTGACTCTAAATTATACATCTGCTTATATATTAAATTATATTTTTTAATCCCTCTGGGCTTTCTATTTTTAAGGAACTCATTATTGACTTAATATATAAAATTTTAATAACGTTCTACTGTGAAATAAGTACTCGTAGTATATGCAAAAGAAATAAAATTTACTAAGGCTAAAATCAAATTCCTAATATTATTTCATGCTGCAAATTTCTTACCAACTTTAATATTTAGCCTTGAATAATCTGTAATATAGAAGAAAAACTGAAGCATAATTTTAATACAATAAGGTAAAATTGCGATCAGTTCTGTACTTAACTTTAAGCATGTAAAATTAATGCTTTTATATACTTTTATAAGCAGCTTTGGTTTTTTACGCTCATCTAACCTGAACGTCAATTTTTTTTAATATATAGAGTATAATATAATATTATTTTAAACAAAAAGTAATTTAATATTCATAATTCTTGTTTTAAATTTAATACATAATTTTTAATTTCTATACCATTTTTACTTCCTGAAAACTTTTTAAGCATAAAGCACTTAAGTTCAATAGTGGTTCTTATATTATTATAAAGTTTTAAAATATTTGTAACAAAACTTCTTAATTTGTAAAAATTTAATAAAGTATTATATAGTTTTTAATTAGAAAATGATACAGCAATAGACCTTCAAATTATTGTTTTGTCACAAAACTGGCATATTATGTACTGGCTCTTCTTGTACAGAGAGCTTAATTTTATCTTTAATTAAACAGAAGGCTTTGTTTAAAGGGACAGAATCAAACATGCTTTCATTGATAAATCAATAGCGAGATGACACATTTATTTCCATACTTTTCCTTGCTATAAGAGAAATATTAGAAAATATTATTCCTCCTATAAAAATGATTAAATTGTAAAAGTTATTGCATTACACAAAGTTTCACATTGTGTTATTTTGCTTTTCAGTTCATAATTATGTCTATTTTTTTTTTTTTTTTTTTTTTTGTAACTACTTTCTGATTGCATTAAATGTTTTGAGGAATATGAAATAATCATTGTATGTAAATCTTAATTTAGAATAAATTATAATTTATTTAATAATTAATATATAATTTTAATATCGATAATTTATGTATCTAGATAATTTTATATACATAGTGTATATTTGGGGGACAAAAGTAATGTGATTTCCAAACAAGTATTATGGTAGAAAAAAATTACTAAATTCAAATTATATCAATTGAATGATTCAAACTATTCTCTCTCTCTCTCTCTCTCTCTCTCTCTCTCTCTCTCTCTCTCTCTCTCTCTCTCTCTCTCTCTCTCTCTCTCTCTCTCTCTTCAATTTGAAATAAAACGATACACTAATAGAATATATATAGTTAAGTGAGTATATTTCTTTCTATTCCCATTAATTTTCTTTTATCTAGAAGCATGATAGCTTTATTAAAGTCAAGTTACAGTTGATGGTTATAGTTTTGCCAGTTACTTTATATATATACTTATATACACAATGTGGTAATAAGTGGGCAACGTGTGGCGGCTATACACTCTACCGGTGGGACGTTAGAGCGAGGTCTTGGAGATAGGTAGGTCTGCGGTTGACGTTCTCAACAGCAGCCAGTAGGTCACCACCACCAAGGCATATATAAAATACATGTAATCCATATATTATATTATACTAAACACCTTCTGTTTTATTGTGTAAGTAAAAATGACAATAATCTGTAAAAACTTAATTTATATTCGTATTTATGAATAAGTCAAAAGGTTATACAATATACCAGCTTTCTATTTGGCATGTGTTATGTCTATGACAAAAGAATTGGGATACAAAAATAATAATGTGTGTGGATTAATTTATTCAATGAATTTTTATTGTACTTTAAAGTAGCAAGAAAATACTTACTTACTTTTGAGAAATAACAAAAGAGAAGAAGAAAAATCAAGCATGAAGTAACGCAATCAATGAATGGACCAAAATTAAATAATATTATTTTATGATTAATTATTTTAATGAGTTATTTCTTTTCTGTATTTCTGTACATTTTGTTGTATTCTGACTATGACACTATATATGCTGCAATTAAATGCAATGTTAAAAATGACTCATATAACACATTTTAAGAGTGAACATTTAATATTTTATAAAACAAGAACTATAAAAGGCAAGTACTTAAAGTTGCAATGAGTTCAGTCGTGCAATATACATAACAACGTGACAAAATGCAATGTTATACTGTCAAATAAGATAATATAGGTAACTTTGTGCTATTGTCTCTTACTTTTGAAGCAATATGAGATTTTATAATATTGACACTTCTTAGAGAGAACTATAACACCTTATACACAACAGTATAAGTTTTAGTAAATATGTGCGCTTGTTTATTGCTTTTCTTTCTTCTTTTTTTATTTCTCGTAGAGATGAGATTTATACCACCTGTTTGTATTATTGATAAATTTGATGCTAGTAACATTACGTAAGAGAAGCCTTTAGGCAATAAAATATATCTTAAAGAAGTTTGTAAGGTGTTTTTCTTTATTTATAACTTGGTATAACTTTAGAGGTGAAGTGTATAAGCATAATATAGTAAAGTGTTGCCTTTTTACGTAACACGGAGCTTTAAAGGTGAATTTTGGTGACTAACTCAATTTCAATTTTTAGCAATATACTTGCCTTAATGAAAATTCCTTATGTAAATTCAAAAAATTATTATTATTTGTTAAGGTAGAGACAGTGGTAAAAATATCGCGTTTTTATTGTGACAGCGATAGTAAACTAGCTCTCTGATTGGCTAGTGGCAACCCTCTAGCCAATCAGAGAGCTAGTTTATTATCGCTGTCACAATATAAAACGCGATATTTTTTACCACTGTCTCTACCTTTAACTATAATTATCATTAGTAATTTTATAGTTACGTGAAGTAATTTTTAGAATGATAAGTTTTATAGATTTTTGAGCTCAAAAAATTGTTGTCTCAGTCAGTATAACCGAACATTTTAGCTCGTTCTGCAAAGTCAGACTTCCGGCGCAACTTTTGTGTCGATATGTTCCTTTGTTATAACAGCTGATTATGACTTCGTTACCTGTTTAAACTACGTTTATACATATGGTTGATCATTGTTATTTCTTCGTTTAGAACTTTGAACTTGATAAGAATGAAAGAAACTCCACACAAAAAAGTTCCATGCTCTTCATGTGACTCAATTTTTGTCAATTTTGTTAGCTCAAAAAACAAGATCAACCAATGAATGTGTCGTATTTTGTTGGTCAGCCAATCACTGTTGTTGAGATTCACTTTACTTTACAGAACAAGCTTTTATATCACATATTATACTGCACGTAAATGTACGTAGATACTTTTATTCTCCATTACTCTAACATGGTATAGGTAACGCTTTCTTAGTGAATCAAATCAATTCTGATAATAATAAAAGCTTCAATCATTTCAATTGAAGTGTAAAATTACTCCATTACATTGCAATAACATTACATTACCTTATTACATAAAGATTTTTGAATTTAACTTTTACTCTTTACAGATAGATGCATGCAAGATAAGAAAAATATTTCCCATTTTTTAGATGTTTAAATTTGAAAGAAAAAACTAGCCAGCCGTAAGATTACAATAAAATGATATCGCAAAGTAAGTTTCTCACGTATTTTTAGACGCAATCGTTACATTATAATATAATAGAGTTCATAAGTGAAATCAATATACTCAGAAAAGAATTTGGAATAGTGCACATGACAAACGATGAATGTGTTAAAAAAAAATCGCTCATATTCACACACGCATTTGGTATATCATAATAATTAATCATGCTATAGAATAATCTATCATAATATTGATTAAACGTTAAACTTCTAAAACTACGAGTATTAAACAAGAAAAAGAAAGAGGGAAAAGAGTGTGCTAAAATTTTATGATCTTCGTTCCACACAAGTCTTAAATATTTTATAAGATACAAGAAAAGAAAAATAACAACATAACTTGAGATTTTATTGACAGGAATCAAACAAGACTGTTTTGGTGTTCGTTTTTTAAATTGACTTATTTTTACTGCTAGAAACACCTTGTCACTTTTTTTTATTGTTTTGATGAAGTAATATATATATATATATATTCTTTTCTGCGCAATTTATTATTATTTATTATTAAATTTATTGTTTATTTTCGTGAAATATGATTTTTTTTATTTACTAATTCCAATTCCTATTTTTGCAACTTAAATTTACTGTCTAAACGTTTTTGAATTTTCATTTATCTGGAAATTAAAAATTATACGTATTCACGCACTGGAGCTTAATACGTAATTAAAACATTCTGCGTTCTTACGTTTCATTTGGTAGATATACTATATACATCGCATTCGGAATATAATACAAATTTAAAATATTTTGTAATATCTTTCCTGCATATTTTTACACGCTTGCGAAGAAAAGCTTCCCGCTTCAGGATATGTCTGTCTTTTTTTTTTTTTTTTTTTCTCCATTGACGAATGTTCGTGATGGGACCACTTAAGCAAAATATTAAATAATTTACAATACCCTGGTAAAAGTAATAAATCGGGTATCAAATTACACGAATTTATAATTTATACATTTTTACTATAGAAACATTTTTTAACAGAAATAAATTTATTGTGACTTTTTTTCTAATTTAAAATATTGCTATTAATTTTTGCTTTCTTAAATAGGAAGTAAGATAGATTTAGTAATAACTATATTACAGTATACTATAGTAATTACTAAGGACAAAAATACATGTAAATTGTACAAGATAATAGGAGAGCAATGAAACAAAACTTGTTTGTAAACAAACAGCAAAAGGTATATAATATACAAAAACCACAGACTTGCAGTCAATCATGAAAATAAATAACCTTTATAAATAAATAAAAGAACTACGAAAATAAAAGAATCAATAATTTACGAAAAAAAAAATAATAAAAAAAAAGTGCAACAATATTTATAAACACTGATATTTCTTGTTTGAAGGAAAATTATATTTTATATTTTAACTTATAATAAAACCTTTATAGTTTTTTTTTCGATCCTTGTTATTTTTTTTTTCTCCACTATATCAAGTAATTTTTAACACATCGGCATTAACACATAAAATATGTGAAGCGAAAATAAATTATCATGTTTATTAAACATTAATAATAATTTCTCTATTATTTTAATACATCAATACGTAATAACGTTCCTTAGGGATTTATAATATTACGAGAACATTATGATTTGGCATGTTAAACCTAAATAATCCATCAAATGTATTATAGTGAGTGTTATAAAATAATAACATATAATGGTGTTGAAAAGAGGCCTGCGGTTAAGCGAGTTTTGCGTGTTAAAATTCTGGTGTAATATGCTTACCGATGCAATATAGTTTTTGGTGCCGAAGGGATGTTATACGTATTATATATAATATTAGTACAGCACATCATGTTATCTGATAATGAATGTGACACACATGAGTTGGTGCCTTTGGCTGACACGATGATCAAGATACCTTGTACTAACATCATGTATGACATGTAGACATACTGGACATAACATAGTAATTCAATTACTTGTCAGTTTATTTTTTTTACATTTTAATTACATTTTAAAACATCAAAATTTCAATTTTATACAATTTAATGTCTGTATGCCAGTAACATTGAATTTTTTTTCTGTATCGCTAAAATGAACGCTTAATTAAGGGTTGTATTCAGATGGCTTGTATCTCAAAATAAAAAAATAAAACTTGGAAACTTTATGATGCCATTTGAAAGTTAATAGTAACAGCTACCTATGATAAAATTTTCAGAACACATGACCATCAAATAAGAGAGTAAATAGTTATTGATATTAACTTGGGCTCTTATAGGGCTAAAATTTCAAAAAATCATAATTTAAAATCTAGCATAGTGACCCCCAAAATGTTTTGCATTTTTGAAGATACCATATCCTAATGTATCACTATTATTTTACCATTGCTTTTACATAATTATATATATTATATATATATATATATATATATATATGGTAACTTTATACTAGTGTGATTCGATGAAACATTACATCATATTAATGATATTTGAAACTGCACTATTGGGATTTCAATTCAAAGATTCATATCAATAAAATAATTATATTTAACATATAACATTTTTTATTTATTTATAATGAAACAGCAACTTTGTTGTGGTTACCGATATACAACCTCGTAATTAAAATAATACGTCATCAATATATATATATATATATATATATATATATATATATATATATATATATATATATATATATATATATATATATATATATATATATATGTGTGTGTGTGTGTGTGTGTATGTATGTATATATTTATAAATAGAAACATGAAATTTAAACCTGGCAAAACATTTTATATAATATTATTGTAAGTTACTTTATCCGATATTAATAATCGATAATAAAATACTATATATTTATAACGTCGATTAATACAGTCGATTTTTTATCGTATTATATAAACTTTGTTTTGAGTATTAATAAATCTATTTTATCCCCCTACATGCGACTCAGTTTGTATCCCTTCCTGTTCAGGTCACAATAAACTGTTTCACGTTATAAGGGTTCTCTATAATGTATGATATATAAACACATGAGATGAGTTTATTAAAATATTGTTTTAAAACTTTGTGGTTAGTCAGTAAAAACAATTATTATGTCGTCAATTTCATATTTAACGTTTGCCTGGAATGAGAATGAATGATAAAAGGATGAAAATAAAAAATCAGTGCTTCATATGTATTGTATATACCATTATGTATAATTATATGAGTTCGTTCTACACAGCTCTTGAGCCAGCTTCGAAATTTTTCCTTTGTTAAGAACATCTGACCATGACGTCATTAACTGTTTACTACATTTATATGTATGTTTAATCATTGTTATTTCTTTATTTACACTTTAGACCTGGTAATAATGAACGAAACTTCACAAAAAACACTTCCATGCTCAACATGCGACTCACTTTTAAAGGCTCAAAAAACAAGATCAACCAATGAATGTGTCTAATTTTGTTGAGCAGCCAATCATTGTTAATGAGCCTTACTAACCTTTACAGAACAAGCTTATGTCGTCAATTTCATGTTTAACATTTGCCTGGAATGAGAATAAATTATTTAAGGATGAAAAAAAAATCAGTACTTCATTTGTATTGTGTAATCTACTATTATGTATAATATACGCAGTTAATATTATAAAGTATAAGTTTTACAACTATTTTTGCAAAGAGATTGTTCATCTCACAGAGAAGGAATTTAATTTTGAAAAGGATTAAAGTACGCAGTTCAACTGACATCAATAATATTTATGAAATACCAAGAACAAGAAGAATTCTCTTATATATATAAAGTTTGCTGTTATATAAAAAGGATAAAAAAAAATTGAAAGGTATTCTATATTAATATAACTTAAATTATAATTAATGTAGAGTTGAATTAATGTAAGATGAAAGAAAATAAAGATTAATTTAAAGTAATTAAAATAAAGATTAAACAAAATGTACATAGTAGATTTTTTGTATTAAAGAGTAAATTCAATCTAAGAAGTCTATTATAATGAAAATAATAAAGTTCATATAAAAGTAATTTAATTTTGATTATTAAATTTAAATAAAGAACAAGTAAATGTAATATAACTTTATAAAGTATAATAAAGAAGTATGGATCTATTAGATGCAATGAAAAGTTTCAGTGAGTTTTTAAAAATAAAAAGTTCCTATAGAGATAAATATCAATTTTCTAACTAAGAATTTTGCTAACAGCTTTTAAGGAGGGAAAGAAAAAAAAGTGCATGCAGATCATAATTTAGAACTGGATCTCATTCCCTGATGCAGAATTTTAACGTAATGAGCTCTTTGGTTTGACTGATAGGAGGATTGAAAATAAGTATTTTATAATTTCAACTTTTATTCTTGTTAATAATGAATATTATATAATATATATATATATATATATATATATATATATATATATATATATATATATATATATATATATATATATATATATATATATATATATATATATATATATATATATATATATATATATATATATATATATATATATATAATATAGATTGTATCTATGATATAAAAGCAGATAAATATAATGCTTTATTGAAGTATTAAATTTTCTTCCATTATTTGACAAATATGGCTAAAAGAACTTATTTTCTCTCTCTCTCTCTCTCTCTCTCTCTCTCTCTCTCTCTCTCTCTCTCTCTCTCTTACTTGTCATGATGCAGTTATGACGTCACATCAATGCGCTCTCCAATGACGTCATAAGTTTGAATGGACTGCCAAGCACATACTAAGCAAAGTGAAGCAGAGAGTAAACCTTTATGTTACATCTCTCATCCAAGGACGATTTTTTTTTTAATTCAAAGTAAACCACTCAAACAAAATAATATAAAATAAAATAAATTAAACACATAAAAACTGCTGTCGCAATGCAGCAAATAATATTGCAAAATGTTTCATGATGAGAGATAGAGAGACCACAGTTTTTTTTTTTTATCATTATTATTATTTTAGACAGGATGCACTGATGTATTATTGTTTTACTTAATAATCATCTCTGCAAAAGAAAAAAGTTAAAATACATAGTTCATAAATAACTCACATACATACATACATATAGTTAGTTGAATTTTGAGTATGAAAAGAAAGATCAAATGATAGCATTATTTTTATTTTTTAAATGGGAATCTTTTGAGGACATGTTTTAATTTTGTTGTAAATGATCAATCGCCATGAGAATATGTTGTTGTTTTTTGTCAGACGGAGAAAAAAAAAAAAAAAAAAAAAAGATGAACTCTGGGAGAAATAAAAATTCCTACATGGTTT
Organism: Ecdyonurus torrentis; assembly: GCA_949318235.1. Classification (NCBI taxonomy): domain Eukaryota; kingdom Metazoa; phylum Arthropoda; class Insecta; order Ephemeroptera; family Heptageniidae; genus Ecdyonurus; species Ecdyonurus torrentis. The sequence continues at coordinate 14,726,408 of OX439129.1, forward strand.
TTCTTAATTAAATATAGTGTGCAATGTTCGCTTTTAATATTTTTTTTTCTCTTGTCCTAGAATACATGTAATTTTCATTATTAAATGAGTAGCCATTTCTATGTAATTGAACGTAATAATAGAATAATTTGTTTTATTAGTAATAATTTAATTATGTAAAAAGTACTGTGATTTTACAATAATATAAAAAAGTACAATTTTAAACTTTTTTTAATATTGTATTTTATCAACATTATTATTTTTGTTCATACATGAAGAATGGTATGTTTGATGAGGTTTATGAATATTTTGTAAAAATTTACTTCAAAGCATCTTTGGTTTGTGATGCTACAAAGGAGAGTAGACAATGACAAATGCACCATAGTAATTAAGGTTGATGTTAAAGCGTTAATTGGCAAGAACCAGCGATGGTATAGTTAATTGTTTGTTATATACCGCTGGAGTCGCACTCTAGACAGTCATGCTCATGAACACGTAATTATCATTTCCGTCACAAATTCACCTGCTTTTTTTTTTTTTTTTTTTTTTTTTTTTTTCCTTTTTTTTAATACCACGTGAAATATCAAATTGACTTTCGTTATGGTAATGTCAATATACTTTCCGCTTGCAGTGAAAATAAATTTGAATGCCTAATGCCAATATTACGTATAACGTTTTTTAAATCTCAATTCGTAGCGATGGCTAGGAGCTAGTTTGGAGATTCGGGAGGCAAGGTAAACCTTTCCAACCATCCTGACTGAGTGTTTCCACGGTTTCCTCAGTCTGTTATGGCGAATGCCAGGATGTTTGCTAGGCCGTGGCTGACCGTGGCTGACCCGTTTCGGATGAACCCCCCCCCCCCCGCAAGTAGGTACAAATACAGGGTTTCGAAAGATTCGGGGTGCTCAAATGCAGTTGGAAGACTGCCAGTACCTCACTGAGGTTTAGTCAAAAAGCAAAATCTCAATACAAATTTGTATTTTTAATTTTATTATTCTTATTATTTTAATGAATGCATTTGGAAATTCTAAATTTCATCATAAGTTGTAGTGGTTTAATTGTCTTCCTATTACAATTGGCGGATTAACTCGTGTTGTCTTAGCTAATTCTTCTATCGATATCGTGTTTCACGATACATATTAATTTGTCACTTATTTATCTTTCCAACAGTTTGAGAAAAATTGTTGGTATGTTCAACCACAGAAACGATTTACAAAATGTTTCTGTCAAAATCTAAATCACCACATTAATTTTTTTTTTTTTTTTTTTTTTTTTACGGTTGTAAATTTGTTCCCACTTCTTTATAAAATAATAAACATTATCAGAGGAAAATGAAAAGTACTTATATTTATGAAATACAATTACCAAAAAGTATTTAAAAGATTTATTGTTATAGTGTAATCTGGTAAAATAGAGATATTTCATTTTACTTGTTTTGTTCTGCAATGCACTATAAAATTTTTAATGCATGAAATAAGTATAAATATTATCTTGACAGTTAAATATAGTTTGTAAAAGAAATAGTAATTATAATGATTTGTACTTTTAAGTGTTATGAAACAATACTTGCATCTGAATATATTTCATGCTCACGAGTTATTAATTATATTGTGACGGTAATTAAGTTTGTCACGCGATCTGATACCCAAATATAAGAAATAAACTAAGGTGGCATCGACCGGCACATTACTTTGCATAATATTTAATATATCAAGAAATTTAGCGTTAAAGGAATAGAACACATTGAACAAAAAACATGTATCCTAACATACCTAAATATCAACGTTAATTTGACCAGAGTCATTTATTTCTTATGTATTTTCCATTTACAAAATGTCAGATGCATGTTTATAACGTCACAGCTTACTAATTCACAAGCGCGGAAACAGACAAGCTGTGACGTCATAAACATGCAGCTGACATTTTGTGGATAGATGTAAAATAAATTAGAAATCGATGACTCCGGCCAAATCAACGTTGATATTTAGGTATATTAGGATACTAGACATGTTTTTTGTTCAAAGTGTTCTATGCCTTTAAGTAATTTTCTATAATATGTATGTTTAAATGAGAGGTTTTGTTATTTCTAATAATATCAGAATTCTTTTACTTTGGTAAAAAAATATAATTTATTGATATAAAATCAATTAACTGAAAGAATTTATATTACTTTATTATACCTATATTATAAAACTCTTCATATTTTTTTGTTATAAACTTTTTTTTTTTTTTAATATCTATCTACGTAGATATCACATTTCTTAGAACTAAAAATAACTACAATGAATTTAATTATTGACATTAGATACGACAGACGTCAATGGAAAAACTTATTCTTGTCTTGGGCAAACTCAAATGAAGAAAAAAAAAAGTGTATAAAGTTACACTGGAAGATGAACTGATTTGTTTTTTAATTTTGCAGCTGTATAATATAGTCCACAACGGTAACATGAAACATCATTATTATTAATATTGTATAAAAATAAATTTAGACCCTATTTAACATGAAATAGAATACACAAGTTTATACTTTGTGACGTAACCGATAAGATTTACAATTCATCTTAAAAAAAAAAAAAAAAAAAAAAAAAAAAAAATCACACCATACGTTTGTGATAGCGTATTTTACCATTCCAAAATTTGCCATGAATTTTCAATGATATTTTTATGAGGAAAACAACCCTTGATTTAATTGGTATAATATAGTATATCAATGTACTGCACGAAAATAAAAAACTTGCACAACTATAGACTGAAATGAAATACTAAAATTGCAAATTATTCATTTCATTTCGGTATAACCTATATAAATTATGTGACATTTTGTTATTTTCTTAGTCAATAATTATCAGTCTTTTAATATAAGGGATTTTCATAGCCAATTATTACATAAGTATGTCATCATAATATGTATGTTTGTAATGTTAACTTACTACGTAATTAAATCTTTAAGAATACAATCAGTTTATTTTAATGCTAAATATTTATATACATCGCAAAATGATTATTTAAACGTGTTTTATTTTTTCCTGATAAATTTCTCAAGATAGAGCACGTAAATTTTGTTTTGCTTTGATTTTGCAACATGGAGACATTAAACATTTCTTTGTGTAATCATCTGGAATTATTTTACTAATTACCCAGTACCTATCTGTACACTATAGTTTATAAATACAGTTCTATATTTAAATAAGATTATTGCGAAGAATTGGCACATGAATTTTTACAACAATGAGATAAACTTATTGTACATATAATTTTATAAGTTTCTGCGCAATGCGAGGTATAAGCGTGAACACAACTAGCAAGATAAAAAAAAAAAGTGCACTTTTTAGCTAACAGTAAGACAGTAAAAATGCAGTTTAGATAATATAGAATATACTTAAAGTTGAGCATATCATCATCAGTCAACTCACATAAAAAAAACAAAAAAAGTCACATTGAAGTAACATAATTTCGCCCACGTGTTTTTACAAACATGACGCCATCATTTTCGCACGCCTTCTTTATTTAGTCAAAACTAGAGATAACGTCATACAACAATTTTTATTTCTCAAAGGAAGATACTTGTTCAAAGTGACGTCACAACAAGAGTACTGTAGCATCAATTTTTTTTTCTTTTTCTTTTTTATGTCAAGATCATGGCAAAGTAAAACTATAATAAGAACTTCAATAAAATTTAACCTTTATTTATATATATGTATATTATTTATATACTTTTTAGTAAACAGATATTAATATATACCTTCTTCTCTGTTGTTTTCTTGTTTCCATACTAGTATACACAAAATATTTTTCAATAAATATAGTATTTATATATTAATAATATATTTAAATTTTAAATTTTTACTCAATAATTTATTAGCACGGATAAATATTATGAAAATTTATGTATATTGTATAAATTAGCATATAATGGCAATTTCTATTACGTTACCGTAGGTATATTCATTTATTATTATTTAAGACTTTAATATTTTATACATATAGTTGACATAATTGACTTTCACTAATACGTATAAATATAATATTTCTATATAGCAAGTTATAGGAACTATATTTTTAAATAAATTTTAGATTAACTTTAGTTAAAAAGTAAGAAGGGTTCTAATTACCCTCATATCTCTAAAATATTGATCAAATAATATTTAATTCCACTCAATTTGATTCAGGATTAACATTATGAATGTCATATTATTGTTCTATATACGAGACAAAATAGTTGATATAATATGTTGCATGGTACATCAATAGCAAACTTTGCAAAGTAAAATATTAAAATTAACAAGTCATTTAATAAACGTTTGAATTTATTACAAGTGCATTAAGTTGTTCGCATATTGATTTCCAAGAATATGATAGCCACTTTGAAATCCCGGAGAACAATACTTGCACTGCTTGCTTGTGATAATTGCATTTCTCTCTCTCTCTCTCTCTCTCTCTCTCTCTCTCTCTCTCTCTCATTCAGAAATCAGAGGAGCAAGATTGTATGTTCATATATCATTAAACCTTGCTGGAGAAAACGTATATAGTATATTATGCATCATGTCACTGCATATGAAAGTGCATTAGATGCAAATGCGACAGAATATTATCACTGTCATCATTCACAACATGAAATTGAATTTGTTTACAATAGAAATTTTCTTTATATAAAAGTCAAGGAATATCATATTTCAAGTTGAAACTGTTGAGTTGTTGTGATGATGTTTCAAGTATATTTCAAGATGACATAAAAAAAATATTTAACTGAATCTAGATTTACTGATTTTACTTCATACGTCATTTTTTATCTATAATAATATAAAATATTATACATAAGATTAGATATTATATAACTTTCTTTTGCTGAATTAATGGCATAATTGATTCTAACGCTAAGTATACAAGAAATAAGAAACTTTATTGACTTAGGCATTACAAAAAAAAATGTACAACACAATGCACTTAAAGTAAGATTATAATGTTGATTTTAGATTGAAAATAACCAATGAACCGTTTGAACAGCTAACAGATATAAAAAAACTTGAATAGTACATACTGTATTACACATAATAATATTCAGAGAGACGATTGCTTATTTTATAAATGCATAAAATGTTATTTGAGCGCTATTTGCAGCAATAACTATAAATATGTAACTTATGGTGTCTAAAATGCATAATATTATTCTCAACAATATGTTTATAAATATTATTTCTCAATTATTATTCTCACTATTTTTTATTATTTATTTTCATATCTACTAACAACAATTTTAAGTGTATATATATTCTCAACTATATAAATTTAAGTGAAAGTAATACTTAACTTAAATTTTAAAATTCTAGTTATTAAATTAACAACTTTAATTAAAATTTATCAAAAAAATTATTTATTTAATTTTCATGATATATGTTGATGTTATACTAACAAAAAATGTAACTGACTGTACTGTTACACAGTTGGGTTAAATTGAGAGGTTGTACGCCTGATTTCGCCCAAATAAAAAAGCCGTTAATTATTATTATTATTATTATTTATTAATGTAAGATTCATACGTTTACGTTTCCTTTGATAAAACAGTCTGTTTTGATATGATATTTTAAGTGTGCGTAAGAACTATAAAATTGTACTGGAATTTAATGTTATTCCATATATATATATATATATATATATATATATATATATATATATATATATATATATATATATATATATATATATATATATAT
>OX439129.1:14732300-15042300 GCA_949318235.1 Ecdyonurus torrentis
TCTCTCTCTCTCTCTCTCTCTCTCTCTCTCTCTCTCTCTCTCTCTCTCTCTCTCTCTCTCCTCTCTCTCTCTCTCTCTCTCTCTCTCTCTCTCTCTCTGTCTCTATCCTCTTCCTTTCTCATAATCTATGCAAAACTATAGAAATAAAAATATCATTTAAGACAACTAAAACTGATTTAATAGAAATAAATAGAAACTAATAGAAGTACTAATAGAAATAAAATATTATAACTAGTAAGTAGGAAATAAATAAAAGCTTAAAATTTTAAATTTAAAACAAACTCTGCCATCAATGTTTATAAACCTTGCCCTGTCATGTAAAATAATAATTTTTAACTATTCCCACAATTTAAATTCTTTTGCAAAATTTTCTTTCAAATATTTTCGTTTCTTTATGGCAATTTAGTATAAATATATATGAATGTAATCTTTAACAAAATATTTAACCTAATAACATAAAATAATATAATACAATAACGTAAAGGGTAAGGTTCAAACAACATAATTACCATAAAGTTCCATTAGCAAATACAAAACACTGCTGGCCTCTATCATTGTTCAGCATATCCCCAGGGTAATGGAACCCTTCCTCAACATTGTTTTATTGTGCTTTTGCTTTATTGTCTCAGTCTTTTCTTTACACTAGAATTAACAATGTAATTATTACTTTGATAATATGTCATTTTAGTATTAACTTATAAGAAATCTCAGAACTTATTTTAAAGGCTTTAGGGTATGACTTATTAAAATGTATTTTGAAAATATACATTAACGGGAAAGCTTTTAGTGGAGCTTGAAATGATTTTTGAAATTTAAATACAGGCTGTAAAATTATAAAATAATTTTTATAATTTTTGTAATATGCTAAACAGTAAAGCATCGTAAATTTATGATTTATTTCCATAGTGAATCTATGGTATATATTTCTAAGTTATTGAGATAACATTAAGCTCTCTTAAGTATTGTTTCGTGTTGAATTTGTATGTAAAATATCACTGTTTGATATTAAAAAGGATCAAAATAATAGTTAATTTCTTTAAGATATTTGCATAAATAAAATGATATTAGTTGTTTATTAAAGGCTTTACCAACCCTATTATATGAACCTTGGTCATAATTATCATACTTAAAGCCATAGACTACATAAAACAACATGTAATTTTTAATGAACAAACAACAAACTGGGATCTTCAAAACTGATGACAATTTTTACCAGAATGTTAATGTAGCCCCACGTGAGAGCGTGAAAATACTGTAAAGTATGCAATTGGCGTGACTATTCATGTTTCTGACGTCAGAAACATGCAAAATTAGGAAGAAAAATGTTGTGCGGGTTGCATAAATCGAAGTTTTCTGATCACTGCTACGGAGCTACAGTGAGTTTTGAGACAAACTAAAGTTATTTTTGTAAGTCCCATCAAGTGTTTTGTGATATAAATGCTTATGTTTTCTTCTGGTCTATTCCTTTAAATTCAATTTTATCATGTAAAACAACATAAAAATTTACCAACTTTTAGGTGAGCACTAGACAGAATTATTGAAATTAACACTAGCTCAGCATAATTAATTATTTAGGCAATAATCAAAGACATAACAATAATAATACTTTATTAGACCATCTAACTCAACTTTATCTACTAAAAAATTAAATTATTAATTATGAAATGTGATTAACGTGAACGTGTCATTTGTTACAGGGCGTATTGGTGCAGGAAGTTGATGAGGGCCAGCCATGCCTGGCGTGCCAAAGACCGCTGTACTGGATTCAGCCCCCACATCTGGAGGTAAGTTACCTTATACTTTTTTATAACGTGTGACGCCCGAGGTGATTTAAATTTTTTTTTTATATGACGAACTTTTCCAATCCCTCTTTACATTGACAGAGAAAAACTCTCCAAGAAATATGTTATCATCTTTCTTTGACGTAATTTTATGACATTGAAACTTTTTTTTTTTTTTTTTTTTTTTTTTAAGGAATATTATTTAAAAAATATCTCTCAATATTGAGAGTCTCTCAATATATTTGATTTTTTTTTATATATGTATAAGACAAAAAAAATAGCCTATGTTCTTAAAGATAGTTTTGAAATTTTACTACATCTAAAATACTTTCTTTCGTCATAAAAACAGCAATGATTTGAATGAAATAAGAATAAAAATATGTAAAAGTAAGAATGAATCTTAAACGACTACAAAAAAAAAAGTCATAGCAATCTTGAAATCCTCGTCATTTTCAAAACTATTCTATCAAACAGAAAGTTTTTCGCCTAAGGAAAAAGACAAGACAATTTTTCTACTACAATTTACTAAACTTTTCTGAAGAAAACACTCCTTTTCTCGCTACTATGATAACACTGCTTTTTTTTTCCTCCAATATATTTATTGCAAAATCAATATGATATGTGATACAACCTTTTAACTTCGTATATAATAAAAGTTCGTATATAAAAGAAAAAAAAATGTAAACATAAAATATTTTGCTATTAATAGAAGCCATAACATTAAGATAAGTTAAAAAGCATTTTCATACCATCAAGAATTTTCTGTCTAAAAAAAATTATAATAAAAAAAAGTAAGTAAGTCTATAGGAACTTACGGAGAAGTGGGTATAGATAATTTACTAACAAGGTGTAAATTTTCAGGACATCTTTTTTTTTTTTTTTTTTTTTTCTTACATTTATTGTGTTTTTTTAAATGGTCTAATACAACAGAGGTTTTAATATAAACTTGAGATACATTCAATATCTATTTTATTTTCAAGTTTCAATTATTTAAATAAGGAGATTTGTTTTAATGTCCATAGATAAAAACAGCTTATTCATTCTATTCATTAAAATAACTTATGAAAAGTTGAATAAAATGAAATTGTTACTTTCTTGTTCAATTTTTAATTTTTATATTAACTTTTTTAAAATTAATAATATAAAAGGTAAATATTTTAGTTCACTGTTTTTTTGCTTAGCATATACAAAATGTGATTGAATGAAAATTAAATCTTTTAATTTGATCATTGAAACGAAAGAAATTTGATGGAAAAAAGTTTTTGAACAAACTTGAATCTGCATGTTACGTTGGCATTCCAGTACATCAAAACATTTGCCCACACTTCACATTGGAATTTTAATCTGCAATCCCACGGTTAGTTATTTTTGAATTAAAAAAAAAAAAAAAGTAATTCAACATTTATACAACAAAAGAATATATAAGCTCTGAGCCAGAAATAACTTTCCAGCTATTTTTAACTCCAAAGCATTTAAAATAGTGTGAAATGTATTATATCAAAATATGATAAAGATACAATTCCGACTATTAAGTAACCATGAAAATTTAATGTAAAATAAAAATAATGTGTAATAAAAATAATTTGATTACATAATTTTTATTAATCATGCATGGTTTTACATATCTCCACTAGATGGTATTAAAATCTCCGAATTACCTCTTTTAATAAATTGTCATGTTTTTTTATATAATTTTTTTAAGATAATGAAGAAAAAGAGGACCTTATAACAGCGTGTCTCTTTACTTCCGTCCCCTCTTCACCCTTTTTACTGTGTACACCAGTGACGTCACAGCCTTCCCCCCCCCCCATCTCGTGTCCAACCAAACACCCTTCTTCTACTTCTGTTATCCTTCAAAAAAAAAAAAAAAAAAAAAGTTGAAAGGGATGAAAGTTGACTTGCTCTACCCATCATATAAAAAAAACTTACATTTTTTTATCTTGGAACAAAAAAAAAAAAAAAAAAAAAAAAAAAAAACTTCTAACATTCTATACAATAATGTATGGGTATGCTATTATAAAATACGCATTAAATGACGCTATTCATATTATAAATTGCCATGTATTTATTATAGACAGTGATAAAAAGAGAAAGGAAAAACAGTATACATTTAAAAACACGTTCTTGTTCCCCATTTCTTAAAAATATTCACAAAATGACGTGCGCTTCTTACAAGAACGAATTTTGAAGATTTGATTATAATAATATAGTAAGAATGTACTAAAATATTTTAAAATTTATCGTGAATCATGCATGTCGTGTGTATTATTTGGTCTAAGACCCAGTGGTTTGTAAATTTTGGCTTTCATATTAATTGAAGGTAACACTAGGTAACATTTTCTTGCATTTTTGCTTAATATCTTAAATTTTAATGTATTGAGTTATTTAATCAAATATTTATAATGATAAATCTCGTTTACAATTATTACCATAAATATTTTTCTCTATATATAATAATGATTTCAGTCCCACAAGAGATTGCATAAATATACTTAATACAATTCCTGTACAGTACTTCTTTTTCATTATATTTAATAAGTAATGAATTAGCTAACATTACCCTACATACAATGTATGTATGTATTATACTTTGTCCATATAAACATCGACCTTTTATCAAGCCTTGTTGTATAGGGGCCGACACCAGTGGCACGCCTGTACGTAATGCATCATTAACGTATATTCAACTTGTATGAGTGTGCTGTCAACCCTCTATTAACCTTTAGAATTCTAAATGACACACGTTATTTAGTGTGCTATCAGGCCAAAATGTCACCCCAGTTAATAATTAAAAAAATTAACGTATCTACCTTTTTTTTTTAATAGCATATATATAATTAATAGTTAGGCCATTTTTAGCATGCAAGTTTTGTTTTTAACACAAAACTATTGAAATTTAGCTGCGTGTGAATTTGTGTTTTTTAATATTTTTAAATAATAAATGGATTCATATAATGATTAAGGGGGTAGGTGACCGACTGATATCTCGCAAACTAGACGGTCGCGAATTGTAAACACAAAATAAAGAAGAAATGGCACTGAAAAGCATAGTTACGTCAAACTTGTGAAAACACGATCAAATACTTAAGTTATTTCACTTTAAAGATAACATGTAAATGTGGAAATTCAAATTTAAGCGGCAAATTTTAGTGAAATTAATTTTTTTTATTTTAAATTAAAAATAATAATAAAACTTTTTTCGGAAAAAAAAATAATAAATTAAATTTACTCGATTTTATTTAAAAATAATGGTGTTTGTTTTGTTGGAAATAAATAATGTACAAAAAATTATTGTGAAAATATAGTTCTTCTTTTAGCGATTTGCGGTCAAAGTCGGTCACGTTCTACGTTAATTCATCATAGAAAGTAATATAATGAAGCTTATAAGTAATTTTGCAAGACTTTGAATTTAGATTGATACAAACTGTTCGTTTTTCGAAGCACCTAATGAATAATTTCTAAAAAGACACTATATAGACGTATATATACTACAGTACATTATTATTCTAAATTTGGTTCGTTTCTTTATTCTCTCTTCAGTCAGTGTTACCCTCGTATTTTATGTATATGATAATATAAACAACATAAGATACTTGAACTTTCTTTGCTTCCTTTTCACCGCTCTTCCACATATACATACATACATTATTCTGTATACTGTAAAAGTAAATATTTTACTATATTATGTTTACATTCATTTGCATCTTACATGCTATGACTTCAAAAACTTATTACTGTATTTAATACTAAATTGAATTGTCAAGAGCTATATAATGAATATGAATTTGATATTTTATTATTGTTTAGAGGGGGGGGGGGGGTAAAATAAATATCATAAAATATATGATCATCTATTTGTAGTGTTTTTAGAGAAGTCAGTTTTGTACCATATTTCTTTGATAATGGAGACATTATAGGTTTTGATGTTGAACAGAGCTCATGTTAGCCCACTGAACGATATATTCTGTTAGACCACGTATATAGAGCTTTACTGCATAGAGAACTAACTTCGTTTATTACATAATAATTAGTTCATACTGCACAATTAAAATTTAAATCCATATTAAAAAAAGGAAGAATAAAATGCATTTTTTTTAACATTTTGGCTATACTGTAAATCCAAATAAATTTATTTTTATGATCATATAAAATAAATTGTATTATTGAATGATGCAAGACTCTGAGAGCGTTCCATTAACACATAGTAAGATAAATTATAATTAACAATTTATTAGTGTTATAGTTTTTAATTGCGCCCTTGACCACTATACTAACTATAGCGCACCATTGTGTATGTATAGGGGCCACTGACTTTTTTTTTTTTTTTTTTTTTTTTGCCTGTTGCTTGTTACGTTTAGCTGGTTCTTTTCTGTCAGTTAAGACGCTAAAGTTAGATCCTCTACCTCGCTTTTTTTTGCCCACCACAAAGCTTACCCCAGCTGATGTAATTATTACCTAACAACCGCGGGGAAGCGAGTAATAAACCTTCAGTACACATGCTTTGTAAAAATAACCAACTGCTAATTACACAAATGATGTAGTTAAATGTTTTGAATTTTAAATTTAAGCAATTAAATCTACTTTATTTGCATTTATTACATTATTTATATATAAAAAAAAAATCTCGTTACATTATACAAAATGGGAAATTTCAAATAAATACGAGAGACTGCAAAGTGTTTGTCTTCTAATTGAATAAACTAAACACACTTATCTTTTTTTTTTTTTTTTAAGAAAACGTTTCAAAATTTTGAATATAAGTGGGTGGCCATTTTTATTTCTAAAAATAGATACATACAAATTATAAACACACATGTTTCTCTGTATTTATTCTAACAAAAATGATATCAAACGATTGACCTCAGGCAGATATTATGGTTGTCTTGAAGTGAACATAGCTTATTATTATGCTAAGAAACATTTATGAGAAAGATACACATATTTTGCCAACCGTTCTCTCGTGAAATTACAATGTTATAATAACAGCCTTTTGTACTCATTTATATTTTTATACGTTTTTTTTTTTTTTTTTTTTTCTTCCAATTCTGACGCTGTGTTTATTTTAAAGCATATGATAGAAGAGTAACAATTTGGTCCCTTGTAAGATATTTTAATTCGAAATAAAGGAAATACTGCGTTGTTGGTTGATAGAGAGTAGCGAGAGGTAGAGAGAGAGAGAGAGAGAGAGAGAGAGAGAGAGAGAGAGAGAGAGAGAGAGAGAGAGAGAGAGAGAGAGAGAGAGAGAGAGAGAGAGAGAGAGAGAGAGAGAGAGAGAGAGAGAGAGAGAGAGAGAGAGAGAGAGAGAGAGAGAGAAAAGAATATTTGCTTTGTTCTTTTTCCTTGAAGAGAAAATATTAATGAAGAAACAATTGCTAATATACTCAAATCGTAACAACTTATTAAAAAAAAGTCTACAAAAGTTTACAAGATGGAAAAGATGGTTTTTTATTATTTATTTTGTATTTTCAATAATTAAAAAAAAAAAAAAAAAACGGGGTATTTGGTGATATTTTTCTATGTGCAAAACATATACGTATAAACAGATAGCGAGCAAGTGTATGTAATTGCTTCAGCCTTGCTCTGTTTGCTACTTTGTAAAAGATTTGCATTGAGGCGAGATGATGTCACTCTTTTTGCTATTCACGCTTGTGACTGTAAACTAAAGTATATACGCCGAGCTGAGGTTGAAATTCTCGTACTCTGATGAGAGATTTATTTACTTTTAGTGGTGTGCAATGCTAGAGAAATATCAATTCAACTGCCTTTGCAATATCAAGAAAAATATATTATGCTCTGTTCAAATAGCTTCTTTTTTTTATACTATGATCTTGAATTTTAAATTTATTGAGGATATAGAAGAATAGAAGTGAGAAAGAGAGAATAAAATGCAAACATATTAAACAGTTCTCCACATCATAATTTTCAATCTAAACTGGTTTCTTTCTACAAACGCAAATAAACATATTATATATATATATATATATATATATATATATATATATATATATATATATATATATATATATATATATATATATATATATATATATATATATATATACTTTTAACAAGGTATATTTTACGAGTGGCAGTAACAAACGAAATTAAAAATTTACATCTGTCACACTGGCACCCTAGTTTTCAAATCTGCTCTGATAATTCTTATTCTACACTTTTGTGACAAAAGGTGTTATCTCATTTGGCACTGTTTTTTATGTTAGCAGCTCATTAGTCATGTAAACCTCTGGCTTATCTACCTGTCCGCATAGCTTATGAAGTTTTTTTTTTTTTTTTTTTTTTTTGCTGGTTTTCTTTTTGCAATAATTGCACATTTTTAAAAATTATTTCAGTTCAAATTTACACTTTTAAGTTTTAAGTAAACTTAAAATACTGAAGCATAGTGTTAATATAAAAATCTTTTAGAGATATTGTATACTATTTTATTTATTTTAGTCGGAGTGATTGACAGCCACCAATAACAAAATACCTCTTTAGCCCAAATACTCTGACGCAAGTTTCATATTAATTGAACAACTATATATTACACTATATAGATAATTGATCTTTTGTAATTAACTTACATTTCTCACTTGTCAGTACGTATAAGACTCAGAATTTAAATTGAAAGTCCAAGACTCTTGTTGTAAATCATTGTCATACTACATACATCCAACATGTTTTATATCAAACAATTTTAATATTTTTTGAGTCTACAAGACAAAGTTCGCAAAGTCTAGCAGGGTGGACCAACTACTAGACGAAAATGAGATGGAAATAGAGTATATAAGACGAAAGAGAAAGATAGAAAGAGAAAGAAAGAGAGAGGGATAGATACATGGGTAGGTGCCAAGGAGACTATGTTGCTCCGTCCGTGGCAGCGAAAAACGAAGGGGAATAAGATGAGATAGAAGGAGGCACACATCACACACATCAGTTTTAAGGTTGAGGGAGAGAGGGAAAGAACTAATGTTAATATAGGGACGTTCATCTACTATAGTTTAGCAGGTGCGTGCTTGCGTGAGGGTCCCTACTTTGACATACTCCTCATTATAATATTAAAATTATCCTCCCTTGTCGTCTATAAATATTTTTATAAAAAATAAAATATAAAAGAAAAAAAATATATTCCATAGCATTAAAATAATGTAATTTTCTTCTTCTTAACAATGTCCACACATGCGCAATGACGCCATATTGTATTTTTTTTTTCCTCCACGTGACTTTATTATGAAGTTTAATTTATAAAAATGATTGTTAGATTAATGTTATTGTGTTGTTAAAGTGATATAAGTGTTCATATAGAAAGTGTATTTCTAATTGTGTTATAATGGAAGAAATTGGTATTGTAAGTAGGAGTGATTTCTATAGTGTAAGTATTATCATTGTTATATACCATTGTTTGACAATAACCACGTGGTTCCATTGGTGACGTCACTATATGTTGTCATTGATTCGATTTTGCTCTCAATATACCATGTAAATATTGACAATTTCATCAAAATGAAGTAGAAATTGATTGATTGTGTTTGATTTTTATATTTTGTTATAATATCATGGTGTATTATGTTTTTACTGCAGCGGTTGTCAATCGTATACAAAAGCATAATCTGTGTCGATATTAAAATATTATTAATTCCTCTAATTTTAATTACTATTTTAATATATTTATACTGAAGCTTATTTATTTATTTATTTGTATTCTGTGCAAAAAAAGATATATTTTTATCATATACTTAAACTGTAGTGAGAATCCATCCTCGACAACTTTTTTCGCTTGTTTTGTGTTTTGCTCTTAATTATGTTTTGTTCATTATAAAATTTATTTTAAATACAAATTAAGGGAGTAGGGGACCGACGTCAGCAATTAGACTCAAACTTTTCTCGTCAAAAAAAAAAAAAAAAAAAAAAAAAAAAAAACTGAAATTTTGCACAATAATACTTTAGCTTGAGTCAATTTCAAATATATAAAAATTTTGGAGGGTCACCGTGCAAATTAATTTTATATGATTTTTTGAAATTTTAAGCCCATAAGGCCCAATGTTAATTTCAATAAAAATTTTCTTTTTTTCGGGACGGTCAAACATCATGAAATTTTTATCACGGCTAGGTGTGACCCTTAGCTATACAGTGACACCAAATTTAGACCCAAAAAACTTCTAGTTTTTGAGATACAAGGTCGGTACCCTATTCCCTTAATCAAATTATTAATTTATTTATTTATCAACAAACGAGTCCAAATATACTGATTTTCATAAAAACAGAATAGTTCTAAATATATTGACAATAAGTATGAGAATAATAATACGGAAAATTTAAAACAGAAGTCAAATTTGCCAGGCTCTTGGCCAGAGAAAAATTAAATTCCTCTTACTTGGTAATTTTCAAGTAAATCAAGTTATAAAACACCACCTGTTAAATTAGAACCCTATACTACAAATTTGATTGCGTTTTATGATGTGTAACATAAATTATATTAAATTTGATACTAAATTGTTATAATTATGTTTTCTCATACGTGTTAATAATAATGTTATAGCCAAAATAAACAGTTAAAAAGTAACAGTTTTTTTGCAAAGTTGTTTTTTCATAATTTTGCGTGATTTGATAGCATGTTTATGTACATCAATTGCTTTTGGCAATTGCGTGCTGAAAAACTGTTGAATTTAAGATTTTTTTTTTTCAATGTTTTCACATTTAAGAAAAAAATCAAACATGAATATTATTATTATATGATCTGCGTCATTTTGATGATTACTGATAAGTAATAAAAGTGAAATCATTGCTTAGATGATTATTAATTACTAAGTTACTATTTTATTATTTTGTCAATTAAAGAAACAAAAATGGTTGGAACTATTAATACTACTTATTAGTGACATGGGATAAATTAGTAAAAACGAAATCTAATGACAATATCAGTGACGAAGCTTTCAAAAATATATAAAATTGTAACATCTGTCTTGATGGTGATACACATTTGTGATGATGTAATTTATGATTTGAATACTTGCGCTTAATATTTGTTGACATGTCTATGAGAAAAGCACGCTTTTAATTTAATTGGTAAAATATATTATCACTATCTTGTATACAGTATTTCAAGCTGATTGCATTTTTTTTAAGCAAAATCCTGGAAACAGATAATTTTTTATTATATTTTATTTTATACCATTGAAACGTAAACTGTTATAATTTTATATATTTTTATTTCATTGAAATTCTGATGTTACCTAATGTCGGACAGTCATCATAAAAGCCGGACACTTACCTTTTAATATATAATTTGCTTGAAATGAGCTTCCTTCAACATCAGTTTGAAGGTTTGGTGTAAAATTGTTTATCTTTCATTTTATGTATATTTTGATCTCCATACTTATGTAGTGAAACGGTAAGCGTTTGGTAGAACCTGTCCAGCGATGTACTGTTTTATTTAAAAATAAACACTTTACGTTATAATGTTAAAAAAAAATACAAGAAATGAAATATTTATTTAACAAAAATATAGCCAAAATAAATAACTTCACGATAATTCTGTTACAGTGTAATAATATGGGTTTGATTCTATATGACAAAATGTATAACTACAGTGTCTAATTTTAATTCTCATGATAATATTATCAGAACAGCACCTGATTGCTCAGAACATCAATATTGTATGTGAGAAAATTTTATGTTTTACAAGTCGTAAAAGAAAACTTTATAAAACAAAATAACATAAAATAATATGTCAATATTTTTGTTTATAAATTCCTCAATGAATAGACTTAATAAAACTTTTAATGGGGTGTCGTAAAATAACATACTTAAGATCATGGAAAAAAAAAGAGACTTAATTTAAATATTTTGTTTTGAAATTTTTTTTAAGACAAGGATTGTTTTTATTATCGCACAAAACGTTACAATTATTTTTACCAACATTCACATCTGAAGGAAAAATACGTTTGTAATTTTTTATATTACAGTATTTATAATGCTATATCATCTCTCTCTCTCTCTCTCTTTCTTTGTAATTGCAAATATATTTAGTTTTTTTCAGTTTCTTTATTGATCAATATACCTTTTGGTACATATTGATAAAAAAAAGACATACAATATAAATAATATGTACATTATAAAAGTGTTAACCATTACTCATTTTTATATATTTAGAATATACATAGTTATATATAAAATTAGTACATTTCATTTACATTTAGTTGCTTTTGAAAACAATTGTCATAGATTTTATAATTTAATAAAACAATTTAATAGGACAATGAATGAATTTATCATTGCATTAGTGAGGTGATTTGAATAAATAGAAAGACTATATCCATCGATATTTTTGTACATATTAAATAAAAAATGAAAAGAATCATAACATGAGAACAGAAACTCTAAAATATTCTCAAAGAAAAGGTATTATACATACAGCTATGAAAAGGGGTGTTAAATATTTTAAAACTAATATATCTCAATTTTTAATGTAAATATTAATTCCTATAAAACTTAATTATTCGATATTGGTTACATAAAAAAAAAAAAAAAAACTTTTAATACTTTTTAAACACTTAACTTTTTATAAAGAAATTAATTACTAATTTTAATGCATAGGACGAGACATGTATATATAATAAAGGTGACATTTTATATATATATATATATAACAAGTTGATATACACGTGTTAGGCGCCACAATATGAAAGTATATAGACAAGTTTACGACATTTAATAATACAATGAAGGTCACAGGTGAATCTTTTAAGTTTATGTAGTTGTTGTCATATAACTTAATTAGGAACTTAACCCTGATGTGGTGTCGTTCGTCAAGAAATGTAAACATCCATCCCTCTAGGCTTTTATTTCTTAATATAGAAAGCATCTAATATACCACAGGGGTGAATATAAAAATGTTAAATGTAGTGTAGTTTACTATATAATATACAATTTTGTTTTAATGTAGCATTATGGGGGGTAAAAAAAAAGTATAAGACTAAAAATAAAATAACTTTTTATAATGGAGGTTAAGAGTATATCAAAATTTTATATTTAGGTCATTGACAGTGGGGTAATTTTTTTGTGTAACTTTTGAAAGAAAATTTTTTTAAAAGAAATTTATATTAGATTTAAATGTTAATATAATACGTAAAACGTAAAATTGCAATTTGAAATTTAAAATTTGTGAAGGTATCATTTAGACTCTTTTTTATCTCTGTCCTTGTCTCTGTCTCTGTCTCTGTCTCTGTCTCTGTCTCTCATCTTAAATGGTTCTTTTTTTTTTTTTTTGGCTTTCTTTTTTTAAAATGAAAAATAAAATATTTCACCTCTGCAATTCATAAAATAATAATAAAAAACATAAAATATTTTGAGAAACACAAAATTAAAAATATATAAATAAATCAAATTACTTTGAGAGTTTTTTTAATTTAAAGCTGAACGATTTTCTGTGTAAAAAAAGGTATTAATTAGTATAACAACTAGAAGAGTGTGTGTATCTATCTATTTTAGTGCTTGGGGTGGTTCCAATGTGTCACAGGGTTGTTCAGTGGGTGTGTTAGTAGTATACTATGTGCTCTGTACTTCAGTATGTTCTCATAAATATGTATGACTCAACGTAAACGCGTGTCTTTCTCATAAAAGAAGATTTTTTAAAACATAGGGTTCAAGTCAATAAATAGTTCAAAGCTTTTTAACTTTTCAAGAAAATTAGTCTCTCTACATTTGAAAAATAAAATAAAAAATGTATTATTCAAAATGAAAAAGACATAAATTATGAACATTTATCAAAGTATTTTTTTGTTGTGACAAGTTTTATTTTTAATGTTTCTGGAAGTGCCTTCAATTATAAGGAAAAGAATTGTATAATTGTTTTTAAAACTATTTAAACTAAAATATTATAATTAAAAACTAAAAATCTGATACAATTTTGATAAAAGACGACACACGTGATGTGTTTTCTCAACCTACGAAAGTGTCTGCTAATATAAAAAGCGTTCTTGTAATCAACACTAAAGACGCAAATTGTTATTGCTATTATATGGTTTTCTTTTGCTTTACGATAAAAGCTTTTTCTAAATAATAATAATAATAAAAAAGCTGTAACCACATGGGCAACAAAAAGTTCCATAGAACTTACATTGGATAATGCATCTTTTACACGAAAAGCAATTAAAATTAATTCTTAATAGAATTTCAGTTTCATTTAAATACATTCATCTTCAGTTCAAATTAAAAACCTAATAAAGAAATTAAATTTTAATTATTTTAGAAGATGATTTTTTTTTCTTAAAGTTGAATTAATTAATTCTTAACTTAATAAGACGTATTTTAATTATTATTATTATTCCAAGTTTGTGCTATTTTTAGTAACAATATATTTTGCTGTAGAAACACTCTTAAAAAAGTTAAACATAAAATTTGTTAAAACAAAATTATATTTCCATAGTTTACAAACAAAGATTTCTTTGTTGTTGTAACATTTCACAATATTGAAATCTAGTTCAGATCGCGACAAGATAAAGTGGAATAAAAATCGATAAATTTACATTTTTACTAACTATTTCACACAATTTTGTTACGAATGTTATTTTAGTTTTTCAGAAGATTAAATTAAGGTATCACAGTCCATTAACAACACTGTGGAACAAATGAGTCGCAGAGTGCGTTGTTAATCTATTTATTATTTTATGTTAAACTTTCTTAAGAGGTAAAGGCAACGTTATATTTAAACTTGTGACAATGCATACGTATTTGAATCAGCTGATACGAAGGGGAAAAAAAGATAATTGTTTGTTTTTGTAAATTAAAAACATGAATTAAAAAGTTGTTTGGCCCAATGATTAATTATGTACCAAGCCATGTGAGTTTTATGGTGAATTGGGGAGAAAAAAAAGTTCAATTTTCTTATTGACCCATTTTCATTTTTCCAAAATTTTCAATCTCAATGCCATTATATTATTAAAATTGAATAAATAATAATTAAAAATATGCATATTATATTTCATTTTATAAACTTTATTTTTTATTTCCTAGTTAAAAATGACTTAAATGACATTGAAAGGAAAAAAAAATCAGTAACACAGAAATTTCAAGGACTTAGATTTTAAAGTGACATTTCATATCCCAGAAAATGTGGGAAAGATTATTTTGAAAGACTTTCTCAATTAATCCTTCTTTTCTATAACATTTAAAAAAAATAAGTCAAATGAATCAACTGTCATCAAATTCATTATATTATCTTTTGATCTGACCAAAGGCTTTTAACCTGAATGGCCACTTGCCAGGGGGGAAAAAAAGTGAACAACACACAAAACATATAGCCAAAACGTTACAACAAAATGTGATGCATTAAAATTTATAAACATGGTGATATTTGACAATCCCTTGTGGTCCATTCATTCATGTTTTGAGTTTCGTTGGTTTGGAGTAACACAAATGAGAGTATAACCATGGTATAACTGAGGCTGCAAAACTTAAGTGGGTATAAATAGCGAGTATAGTTGAGCGGCGGGTGTGAGACACGTTCTTGCTGCTCAGACACACACGGAAACTTGTCCTGTCTCTTCCAAGCGCAAATTAGTCAGACCATAAGATACACACAGCTGTTGTACACCAAAAATTATACCATGCTTTTCATATATATACTTCAATGCAGTTTTTGTAGCTTTAAAAGATGCATTTTTTTCATCATTAAAAAAAAAACTTATATTAATAATAATACGTATTATACGTATATGCTTAGTTTATTGATATGAAAAATTTGAAACTTTTTTGATTTTGCATTTGCACGATATTTTCCTTGGTTTTGTAATTTACTGCGCAAAAGTCAAAATAGGGTTGGGTAAAGAAAATTTTGCAAAAAGCAGGTATTTAAAAACAAAACATTGCAATAAATTTAATTAACCTCTTAATAATGACACATCCTATATATCATAGTTAAGAAATAAAGTTTTCCTTTATTCCTACAGTTGCAAATTGTGACGGACACCACCAACTGTTGAGCTTTATATTATATATCGTCCGTCTCCTTTCTTATTCTTTAATACTAAATTATCAAATAAACAAAACATAAACGCAGACTATTTTGTGTTGCTGCACAGAAGCTAAAAGCATAAACGTGACTGCATGAAACTTTGTCGTTTAACGAGGTACTAAACCAAGAATTATCGCCAGACACCAAATCCTCGACCGAGTTTTATTTTACTCTCGAGGAAAACGTTGTAAAAAGTTACCACCACACACAAGAAAAAAAAAAGATATGAAGATATATCTTACAAAATTGCTTCCAAAGTGTCTCTTCAAAAAAAAAAAAAAAAAAAAAAAAAAAAAAAATGACCACATTACAAAAACGTTTGGCATTTAAATTGCTTGTCACCTGTTTACACTATGTTTTTTATGGAAAATAAATTTAGAATTTCTAATTTAAATTTTAACTTGACTTCATGTAAGTGATATCAGTGATAATTACGAATCCCTTGCACACCCAATCTAAAGCATATGTACACAGTATGTATGTATGTGTGTAATGTGTGTGAAATGTAATATTGCAAGACATTTTAGTGCGCAGATAAAAAAAAGTTGCTTTTTTCATTATTTGTATATTTCCTTCATATTATATTTGATATCTTTAATTTTTTTTTAAACTAATTTAAATAAAAATATAGATGCTAAACTTGCTAAAATGTACAATAAATTTAGACGGATAGGAAGTTTTCATAGTTTTCTTCTCATAAAGTGACACAAATTAACTTTAGCTGCTAATAAATATATATAAAAAAAGGTCCTAAGCTGAATATTATATTTAGGTGTGATGCCAAAATCATATAAAAATCCACTACTGTTGGGGGAAGATGTTTAAGTTTCTGAAAATACAATTTAAAATCTTTGAGGAATAAAAAAATAAAATAAAAAAGCACAGCTGTTCTTTTGATGGCTTAAATATTTGGCAACAATGGTGTGGGTAAAATAAATAAAAGTAATTTATACCGTCAACTGTGATTGTAAGTATAATCATCCAGCATTTTTTTTTTTTATTTATTATTCAAAATAAATAATATCATGAAAGTTTATTTCATTTACTTTTTAATGGCTAATTCTAATTATCAATTTACAATTTCTTAAAATTTCAGTATATTGATAAAATTACGACCACTCTACATGGGTCAAATATTATGTATTCAATTATATTGTAATTATACTTGCATCTACTATTTTAAATACTTAAACTATTAAAAAAAAGTATCAGAATGAAGGAGGGACTGGATTTTCAATTGCAGTCAATTGCGCCTGCAAAAACAGCAGTTACTTTTCCTGCTGCACAACTTATTATAATTTGTAAAATATTTCCTATCTACCTATAATTTACCTCAAAATACCTGCAATGAACCAAAATTTATAAATATTTAGTAAATTGTTGTGCGGTACGAGGAGCAACCAAACTTGCAGGCGCAAGCAGACATTTGCAACTGAAAATCCAGTCCCTAACTGAATGACAAACAAAATTCAGACATGAACAACGCTCATGAAAAATGAGCTCGCTCGTGCTCGCGCTCTTCAAATTTTTGAATGCACTCCTATTTTGCTCTTACACATATCATATAAAATATAATATATACATACAACTATGCAGCTGTTTAGGATTTTTGGCGTGATTTCTTGCAGTGTAACGCAAATTGTATTACAAACGTCGAGTTTGAGTATACACTTAAAATTGCATTCATGAATCACATCTTATTTAACGTATAAAAATTGGAAAAAAGAGAGACTATGACATACCACAAAAATTACATATAATTTTTAATGTTCAGAGATTCCTATTAAAAATTATTTATTGCTGTGACTTATATTTTTCAACGTTAATAGTTTCTATGTCAAAATTACTATTACTTCTATACGTTAAATTATGATTCCTACTTGTTATAACTTTTAATTTTAAAAATTTACGTAGATACGCTGGGCAAAACATAAATTTTATTATCAAAGATACATTGAAGCATTTTTTTTTTTTTTTTTTACGTTATTATTTTTTTTTTGTTGTGAATAAAAATAAAACATTTTAAAGTATAAAACCCTCTTCCGAAACCTGCGTTCTGCTGGTTTGCTTTTATTATTAACCCAAAGTTCTACCCTTCTGTTGATGCAATTTAAGATTGTAAACGCAGTGGCTGTTGCTCTGTCTTAGGCATATGGCTGATAACAGTTATCAGAAGTAATAAATTGTTGTGCTCCGTTTTCAAAAGAAACTAAAAACAGATTCGATTCATCGTTTAAAAAAAAAAGTTCTACATTTTTTTTTATAGTTCTACAAAATTAAACCATCTATAAAAATATATATTTTATTATAAGAATTTTTAAAAGAAAGAAATCATTGCTAGAACTTGATTCTCTTTGATGTTTTGAAACTTTCATCCGCTTTCAAATGCTTAGAAAAAATATCCATAAAAATATATGAAGAAAAAAAAAAGTTGATTGTTGAAAATCAATATTAAATATGAAAGAAATAATTTTTGTAAAAGACGTACTTTGCTGAAAATAATATTTATCATGAATGTTTGGAGAAATGGTAACTACATAATGTTACTATAAAAAATTCTGTTAAATAAAATTGATAAGTTATTATCTTAAATGTAAATTTGGTAGACTCTCCATAATCAACTTTTTTTCTGTATGGTTAAAAATGACTATCACAACATAGTTAAAAATGACTATCACAACATTTAGATTTTTTTTTTTTTTTTTTTATAAAAGATGAGGAAATAATGTTAGTAAATAATCACTAACCAGTAATTGAAACATAACATTAGAGCTTAAAAAGTTATGTAAAGAATTCACACAATTAAATTATATTTTATGTCATTTTTCAGTCGACAAAGTAATCGCTAAATCAAATTTGGTAAAAATGAGCGAGAACGTTCAAAGTCCAAATTGTCGAACGGAAAGATTCAAAACGCGTTTATTATTATTATTATTTTAACTTTCTGTTCATATAACTGTCTTATATTGTTCAGCAGCAAGTAACTTTGTTCATTTTCTTAACTTTTACTAGAACATCAATACATTTATAACTTTTAGTTGATGCAACTATTGAGAGTGTAAAACAAAACGTTGTTATGTAATTGTACACGGAAAAAATTATCTAAAGAGTTACTATTTAGACTTTTTTTATAATAAATTTTGTAGATACTTACAAAGTTTTTAAAGATCTAAAGAGTTAACTATTTACTGCTAAAGAAATTACGTGTATACTAACGAGTTAGTGTTTAAACTTTTTTCAAACGAGTTATTGATTTGTACTGAAGAGTTACTTCTAAGTATCTGAGTAATTTCTTAAATTTATGTTTTCGGTGTATAGTTTTGTCATCATTTATGATGTTCTTAGATGTTTGATAATACCAATGCTTATTGTAACTTTTATTGTTATTATATTATAAACTGCATGGGTCAATTAAGTCTTCTTGTAAATCTAATTTTTCTATGAGTATAATAAGTTATTTATATGTATCAGTTTCAAACAATCTACTAAACAAAATA
The DNA here is from genome assembly GCA_949318235.1 of Ecdyonurus torrentis. Taxonomy (NCBI): domain Eukaryota; kingdom Metazoa; phylum Arthropoda; class Insecta; order Ephemeroptera; family Heptageniidae; genus Ecdyonurus; species Ecdyonurus torrentis. The sequence continues at coordinate 14,751,590 of OX439129.1, forward strand.
GAGGTGTGTAATTCGTATTATATACTTTATTATTTTTATTCATTTCATTTCTTAACTTGTTCAAGAAAGGCAATACTACTACTCATGAATACTATTATTTTTATTTTCACTACATTATACAGAAGAATTTAATAATTTATATAAAAAAAATACAAGGGAAGTTAGTCAATGAAATGCCTGTCCTAGTTGACTGCGGGTCAATACATTGATGCTAGAGTTAAATGGGGCTCCGGAAAAACAAGCAAGGTCAATGCGCGTCCCATGTGACGCAGTTGTTTGCATTTTCAACCAGAATAATATTCCATTATAGAGGGGAAGTAAATGCTATTTTAATTTTTTAACATTTAAAAACAACTATATTTTGATATAGTATAAAATACTTCCTAAAGAGGTAGTCAACAATGGATTTTTTAATAGTGATCATAGTGTTATTAAACCTCCCGAAAACGCGATTTCAAATTTTTATTATTATTAACGCGCTGAGATCAAAAGCTGTTTAGAGACCTAGAACCTACGTCACAGCTACCACTTGCTCTCACGCTAGTTTGACGCGAGCGTGAGTTCCTCTTAATTTTACTCTCGCTACTTGACGTAATATTTTACGTATATAAAATGTTTTTACGGCTACAGATATATACTAAAACAATTTATACAATGATAAGAGTAACTTCCGCTTGCGCCAAGCTAGCGTGAGAGCAAGTTGTAGCTGTGACGTAGGTTCTGAGTCACTAAACGGCTTTTGCTCTCAGCGTGTTAATAATCAAAATTTTGAGATCGCGTTTTCGGGAGGTTTAATAACACAATGATCACTATTAAAAAAGCATTTGTCAATTCCTTTAAAATGATATTTCATTTTGCTTGGGTTTCAAGAGCTTGAAGGATGAGTTATAACACTTATAACATAGGTTTAGTAGGTATTATCTGCATGTAGCGCAATATAAGTGAGCTCATTTATTTGGAAATATTTAACTAGAGAACTATAAAAAGACAAGTTTCCGTCTTTTTCAGTTTATTTGGGTTAGAAAACCTGTTCTCTTGTTTTATGCAGCTATATAATTTTTTTTCTTTCTTTTCTTTACCTAAAGTGCAACTAAAAAACTTCAAACAAAAATATATTTGATACAGTAAGATTTTTACACTTGGCCTACATAGAACATTAAAAATAATATTCATAAAAGTTACAAATACATCAAACATTTTCACGTTTCTTTTAGAGCTTACAAGTGTTTTCAAGTAAACAATAAAAATGTGGAGCGTATTATTTCAAAGGGGAAAAAAAGCCATGTTTTGGTGACAGAGTAAAAGATAAAAGTTTTTCATTCTCTGTGTTCTTATAGAAATCTAAATGCAATCTTAAGGCACATTATAAAATAATGCTTGTTCGAAGATTAACTGTTTTTTTTTTTTTTTTTTTTTTTTTTTTGTAAAGTCATACGGCGTGTTTACACGAAGCAATATTTATATTGCGCAATCAATTTAATGGTTTTTAATGGAGCTAGATTGCAATTTTTTTGCATATTGAAAATACTGCTTCATGTAATCTGGAATTTTAGTCAACTGTTATTGTCAATAAAATAAATTTAAGTTAATAAAATGTAAAATTGTACGAATAAATTAATAATTATACTAATATGAAATGCTTATGCTAAATTATAATATTAATTTGAACAAAAATTAAATATAACTTGAAATTTGTTTTGAGTAAAAATATTTTAAAAATAATTATAAAAAATATATATAATTGGCTGTATATAATATATATATATATATATTAAAATAATGTGCTTTCAAAATTTTCTAATTTGCCTTTGGAAGCTGCATTACATTTAACAAAATATAAATTATTCTTACTTTATCTGATGAGTTTTTTTTTCCCTTACAGAAATCATTGTGTTACGTCTTAATTTATTTTTATTAGCATGTATTGTTACTTGTGTCTCGTGTTCATCTAAGGTTTATTCCTTTCTTTTGTTTCTCCAAAGCTTTTTAAACAGACAGGAATAAAAATAAACCCTTATTCCTTACGGTCAGCGTAGGAGAGTTAATTGTGTTATGGCAATGCTGGAAATAGAAATGTTCACTCAGAATTACTATAATTGTGGATAGGCTTGCCAAAGACAACATAAAAATTGCCGGTATTTTGTAATTTAAATCTCTGTTGTTGTCTTAGCTGATGTTTGAGGTTTATGTATGAAAATTATATTATAATAAACAAACAAGAAAGATAAATATTTTTTCTTTTGATTATTATGTACGTCAAAAATTGTTATAGTAAAAATATGACATGTTTTAAAAGAAATACTTACTTGTTTAAAATGAAAGATAATTAGCTTGAAGTAAAAGTAAGCGGCACTGTATATTATGTACTCTAAAAATAAGTACGAATGGAATGAATTATAATATAAATATTTAATATTTACATCGTAGTAATCTTTTAGTTTTGTTGCATTAGCAATAATTTGTTAATACCATTGACATGAAAATACAATTATAATTGAATTGATCTAAAAATATTTCAATGACAAATGTCATACTACATAATTAATTATTATTCTTCAGTTGTTAAAAATATATATTTTCTTTTTATTTTGCTTTGGTCTTGCAGAGCAATGAACGATAAATGTAGCTAATATTTTACGTGAAATATTTTTGGCATTTTTTTTCTTTCAATCATCGAGAAAACTATAATAAAAAATGTGCATTATTAATAATTGTAACACCCGTAATTCCATGAGAGCCTGGGTTCCAAAACATAAATTTAAATTATATTAGGAACCCATATTATTATTTTGTCAAATAGTAGTAATTAACATGCCCACCCTTCTTTCACCTGTAATAAGTACAAGAGAGATAAAACTTCTATATCTTTAAAAATTAATTAATCATAAAAAATAATTTTAGTTTATATATGTGTGTACTGTGTACGGTATACGTGCGTGTGAATATATATTAATATATTTTAAATATATATATAAACACATATACAAGCGAGAGCGACAAACGAGCACGCTCAAAAAAATCACGAGAGTGAGCATGAGCGCGCTCATATGCAAATTTGCAAGAGGAAGCTTGAGCGTGCTCATTTTTAAAGAGCACTGGCCAAGTCTGCTTAGAAATTTCAACAAACATATTTTGTTTAAAACCCTTTTGAGGAAAATTTTAATATGTAAAGAATATTATACTGTGTCAGAACATTTTGATCCCAATACAAAAATCAATGACATTGATGCACTTATATGTACATTATACCATAGTTACTTAAATTTAAAACACTCTATTCACTCAATTTATATCATCTTGTATCAATTAGTTGTAAATTATTATTATTTAGGATAAGAATATTAAAAAAACTTATTCAATTGATGTATTATAATTGTATTTAATGATAAATATTTGTAGACCAACGCTTGTTGTAACAACCAATGTTAGTATGAACTGCCTAAGGGAAAATTAAATCTTATTTCTCATTATTTCTAACAACTTCGTTGAAATTATTTTTTCCCTAAAAATGTTTATTATTAATATTAGATTGTTTATTTTTATCGTAACATCAACAATACTTTGTAAACTAAAATATATAAAATTTTTTTTTTAATAAAGTGTTTTGCCGTCTCCTATATACGTATATATAATAAAATTACTAAATATTAAATATGTAGCTATAATTAAAATTACTAGATTCATATTTCAAGTATATTTATACTATACGTAAATTCCATTACCGTGTACTCACACATGTTACCTTGCGTATACCAACAACACCACGGTTGTGTAAAACTTGTTTCATATCAATCTTATGTCACGCTGTCACACGTCACACACACATGAAATATTCGTGATGCAAACACGAGCTGAATATGATGATGATGATGGTCACGAGGAACGCTTGTCGCCAAAATATCTCATCATCATAGTCTATTTTAATCAACCGTAATGAAAATTAAGGTTTTTAGCTATCATTATTATTTCTATGTCATCGTCTTCTCATGTTTTATGACACTAGTTATTAATCAACTTTCAACATATTTCACCACTACAAATGAGAGAAGAACTTTCAAGTCATCGGTCTTTACACAAAATATTTTTTATTTAAAATTTTGTCATATATTTATTATTATTTATAATATTTAAAATTTAAATATTTATATAAGTGTGAGATGAAGACCTATTTGATCGAGACTTATAATTTCAAATTGCAAGAGAACAGGAAATAGAACAAAATATCGTACAAAAAATTATTATATCAATTTTAATTCCTATATTTACGCCTCCTTATTATGCATTTTACTTTATTCGCAATACGAAATACGTATAATTAAGATTTGTGTGACAATAAAAGAAAAATATTTAAAAAGAAGGGAAATTATAGTTACACACTTAAATACACGTTTTTATTGTTTACTATTTATGTCTCATACTTTTCTACATTGAAAAAATTGGCCAACTATGGTTCTCATATTCACGCATGCACGTGTCAAAAAAAAAAAAAAAAAAAAAAAAGAAGAAGAAGAAGAAGGCAGAAAAAATACATAATTCTGTATAAATTCAAAAATAACGTAATGCGTCAAAAATAAATGAAATAATACATTTTTATACTAATCCAAGTTTATTTTGACATCAAAAGCATGTCATTTTTTAGCAAACTCTCTCTCTCTCTCTCTCTCTCTCTCTCTCTCTCTCTCTCTCTCTCTCTCTCTCTCTCACTCATATACTAAAGTATTGCAAATTTTTTAAAGCAATTATGTAATATTTACTAAAAAATTATTATGTTTTGCCAAATGTCATATTATGAGATATTAATTAAAGAAAATTATAATATTTTTAAAACCATAAATTTTTATTTTTAAAAATTATTTTTATGGATCTTCTTTTAATATTTTCTTCAAAAAAAAAATCCACTTGTCAAGAGGCCAACAAAATTTTGTTACGTTTGAGGGGGTGTAAAATAAATAAATATATTTTAAAAATAAATATTATACAAAGTACACGCACAACAATATTTATTTTAACTTATACTCATCTTACATTTATTTTTCAAGTGGTTATTTTAATAGTCTCAAATCTCTATTGAAAATCATAAACATAAAATTATCAATGAAACTTTTAAATGAAAATAAAACTGAAAAGTTTATTCTAAAAACTTGATTTATTTTATCAAGTATCATTAATTTGAAAGATATGGAAAAAATGTCAGTTCCAAATGTTACGCATAGAATGATGAGTTATTTAATAATCGAATGCAGTGTCGTCTGTCAATACGTTAACATCAACAAAGTAAAAGACTCACTTCCTTTCATGTGCATTTAAAATAGCTAATTACAATCTGTCGTAGCAATGTGTGTTTTACGTCAAAGTCAGTCTATATAAAAAATACAAGTGACAAGTCGGATTGAAACTTTTAGAGTCAAAATTCAAAAGTGGAAAAATAATACACTGGAGTGAATATTTTTGACATATTTTATACAATTAAAAAAAAAAAAAAAAAAAAATGGAGTTGACTTGAACCAGATGCGTAAATTGTGGTTTATTATTATTATTTATGTATAGCTGGGTCCATTTTTAACTTTTGTATATATGCCAAAGAAAACTATACGAGTACACAAAATGCATTTTTTTTATATTTACTAATTTAAACTTATCAAGATAAAAAGAAAATTTACTTGTTGAAAGATAGATTAAGAGATCAATTAAAATAAATATTTTTTAAATAATATTAATTGAATTTGAAATGTAAATTTACATTTTAATTCAATACTTTTTAGAGCAAAATAAATATATAATCGTAACCAGTGCAAATAAATCTTGTACAAATATAATATATATCTATTTTTTGTTCATTTAGTTGCAAGAACTAATTAACAGTATAATGAGTAACTGTTAGGCAAGTGTGTAATAACGTAAGTTGTGTGCATTAAAATTGCAATGTTGATGAGAACTGAGAGATATAAGCAAAGAAAATAAAGCATGCTCTTATTCATTTACATGATCTCCCTTGTCCCTTCTTTTTATAAACAAAATTTTTTTTTCTTCCTTACACCAAGTGATTACATTTCATGTTATCAAGAACGCCATCAAAGCTTTTCTTTCACCATCAAGAGTTTGTATTGCTCGCCAAAATCTGACATCATTTTTGATCACGTCATATATGTTTATACATCTTCAACTTGTATTTTATTTTATTTATTTTTTCTATGGTGTTTTACGATATAATATAACGTGAAAAAAATGGTTAATTTGTCTTTACTAATGTTATTGATTTATTTTACCTTTCTGGATGTAGTATGTAGGATTTATATGATTGTACGTATTACTAAAAAAAATCGTTCATATGCAAAAATAAAAAGTTTTGGTCAGCAAAATATTTATTCAAAGTAGAGGAAAATCTACCAATTAAATTTGGACAACTTAAAACTTATAATGATAGATATGAGAAAAAGTTTTATTTATAAAATTATTACTGTTCCAACTTTATTTTTCAACTTAATTTTAATAAGATCTTTTAGTTTTTACATTACCATATATGAAGATAATAATTAATACTAATTGTTATAGTCATCAATTTAAATTTAATTAATTTTTATAGTGTTTGTTTTGATTATTATTGGTGATTAAGTCAATGACCTCTTTCCTTCTCATATTGACTGATGAAGACTTGTGAGTATCAAAGCATGACCACCAATATGAAAATGTCACCTCTTGACCTTTTAGATTGTTTTAACAGACACACACATACTAAAAACGTTAAGATGCCAAGTCATAATACTGAAGAGAGTGAAAAAGCAAAGGCGCCGCATAATTACGTTGTTACGGTCAATAAAATCTCCTCGCGTCGTTTTCTATAACACTACACCCATCATCATGCATCAGCGAAACCTACAGCGCCTTGATAGTTAGGCAAACTTCGCGTCACATGTGCACAAACAGTTGCATAGCCAATCAGGGGCTTTCATGGCGTTCTCAATTTTGACATTATAAATTGTAAATCTAAAAATTGACATTTATTTGTACTTCAATTATATTCTAGTAGTAATAGAAAGAAAGTCATTTAGAGCTTCATGATCTTTATATATTAATATAGATGTGATGTTAAACCAATGATAAATCACGCTAATACAGACATTTCCCTTATGATGTAATGGTGAGAAAAAGAAAAACTGGTGATTAATGTATGAGAATTGCATTTTGTATCTATTAATTTAAATAGCAAGCTTGAAAGTTGTTCGCAGATTTGGCGTATATTTAACCCAAGCTTGTATAAATCATTAAAGAAAATAAATGATCGGATGTGATAAGTCTTTTTTTTTTCTCTCTCTCTCTCTTTTACAAAATACGCCTTCTTTGGCTGAGTCTTTAAGAAATAAAAAATAAATTGATAATATTTTATTCTATAGATGCTTAGCAGCTTTATATATTGCGGTCGTTAAGAAAACACAGAATTTCTATATTTTTAAACATTCTTTTGGTTAAATAATATATATTAAAAAAAATAGCTTGGCATAAAAATCAATAAAATTGTAGTTCAAATATTTCATCAAAAAAAAATTTTTTTGATGAAAAGTTGCCAAAATATTCTGACAGGATTTTTTTCCATTTCAGTTATTTCTTTTAATATTATTTTGTTACGTATAAATAATAAATCAGATGGAAAACTTTTTATTATTTTTATATAAGTATTGATAATAATCATAAGAAAAAAAAAAACGTTTATTGAATAGAATGCATTGCAAAATAAAACTGAGCTACAATAAATGTCAAAGAGATTATTTTTGAGGTTCGAATTGTTTGTAGTTTACGGTTATTTTCTTACTATTTTGGCTCCTCAGTCACTTTTTATCTTCATTACAACGTATAGCTAGCTATACGTAGCTTGCTTGCGTTATATCACGCTTTATCATTATTTAATGGAGCAATCTCGCTCACCAGGAGAACACAAATAATTCTTCTCCTATAATATATATTTTTTATAAGACGTTTAATATCTTTCCTAGCAAGGATCATCATCAATTTCAATAACAGGTGTAAAAAAGTATACTTGTAAGAAGTTTTTATTTTTTTAAATCACTTACAGTTTTTATTTTAACGATAAAAGTTAGTTATTTACGTATTCTTAAAAATCTCAAATTTAGGTTGAATTTGAAATATTGTGCTACGAAAAAACTTTTCTAACAATAGGTGACAAATTATTAGATTTATTTCACTTCGTAAAGAAATCTCTCTCTCTCTCTTCTTCTCTTTCTCTCTCTCTCTTCCTTCCTTGCCCTAATTTGTAAAAGATGATTCATTATTTCAAAAATAGAAAAAATATTTTTATTTGTCTACAACTTCAAATATAGTAATAACTCTTCTATAATATTTTTTTTATTAGGTCACTTGAAGCTCATCAGTCTTTTTCTTTTCTTTTGAAATGCCTGCGGGTTATACAATAAATGATATAGAATAAAAAAAAATCTTACACCCCTCAAACCCTTAAGTTCGTCCTTTTCTCTTTTTATATAACTTCTCTCCACCCTATGACATTGTGATATCCACAAGCTTCTAATTCAGTAGTGAAGGTTTTATTATAACCGTCTAGCCGATATTATGAAAGTGAGAAAGTGAAGAGAGGGAGAGAGACAGGGAGAGAGAGAGGCCTTCAAGTTTAGGTCATAGCACCGGCGCAATGTGTAAGGGATGAAAAGAGAATAGGATCAGGACCCTAGAGAATTGCAAACCTTTCTCTTCGCTATATATACACACACATACGTACTGTACACATATATATACTAGCCATCGTCTTTTCTTTTCCTTTTATATTTAAGCTTTTAAAAGCTTCATACACATCCTTATGGCTACACTTACTTTTCAGTGATTTTCATCTTCTTCTGATTTCATTCTTGTTTGTTTATATATTTAATATTATTTTGTGATTTCATCTATATTTACGTGTGTTTATAGAAACATTAGACTGTGATTGCAAAGGTGTTTGAAACTTTACAAATATAAATAATATGTAAGAATATTTTAATTAATATTTAAGCTTTTTAAAATCTTAGATGCAATGTAAAATTATGTGTATATATATTAATAGTATTTGGCATGATTAACTAAACCATTGTAAATAATCTATACTGTCATTCAAACTCAACTGTTGATAAAAAATAATGACTAAATCGTCATCTTAAAAAGAAACAACGAGTTACAAATTACTGATATGTGAATTGTTAGTTTTTATATTACCACTTTACACAGAACTAAATAATTACAGAGATAGCTTTTTTATTTAAATTTACGTAGGAACTATTCTCGGCAAACGTTACAATTAAAAAATATATTTTGCACGGAAAGAATAAATTATGTAAATCATGCTGCATTTATGTCATTATAGCATAAACGATGCTAAACGAGAACAACAAATAATTATGCTGTATGTACAATATAACATTTATGTTTTATAACATTTATAAATATTATAAAGTACAGTAAATATAGCATAGATTATGTTATATTGAACAAATTGTGGAAATGAGCTAGCATGATTATTACGTATAGTTATTGTTGTTCGTGCGTATACGTGTATACTAATTACCTGCATCATCATGCTTTCGTTTTCATAATGCTACTTTACTTCAGTGTCATAATTCAAGTTGTTCAAAATTAACATTGTCAATATTAAGGGTTGTATATTGATGTTTGTATCTCAACATTGAACAAGAAAATTTTAAAACTTTATGATGACACTTGAAAGTTAATAGTAACAGCTACCTTTGATAAAATTTTCAGAGCCCGTGACCATCAGATAGGAGAGAAAATAATTATTGAAATTAAAATGGGTTCTTATGGGACTAACACTTCAAAAAATCATAATTTAAAATCTAGCATGGTGACCTCCCATTTTTTTTACATTTTTAAATATATCATAATATCCTAATGTATCACTGTGCATAATTTCAGATTTTTCTTTCTTTACAATTTTTTAGTCAAATCCCGCAGTCCGCAGTACCTGATTTCCCTGTTCCATTTACAGCAAACTCTTGTTATTGTTATTTTAATATTTCAATAAAGTATTTTTTTGTTATATTATATATTTTAATTACTATTATAACTGTTCTCGAGACAATGATATTTATTATGCTTGCCTAATTTGCTTAATATAGATACATTAAATGATATTAGATGTGTATGATACTCATGAGTAATGAGATTATTATTCTATAATGTTTGTTTATTTTTTTGTTTTTGTTTTTAACCCGCGATGTTGTGAGTGAAACTGACAGCATTGAAACATAAAGTAGAAATAATGAGGGTATAGTTTGGCACAAAATAAACCTTGTTTTTGATGTTCATCTCGCATGTTCAGGCTTATCTATATTTTAGTGTTTCATAATGTCTCTATAACCAAAAAAAACTGCATGTATAAAGATAAACGTGGTTTTATGATGATACTTCAAATATTTATACGCTAAAATACCAATACTACGCTAATATTATAGCTAATATTTTACTTATAGGTTTTATATCAACTCTAGCAATAATTTTAAAATACTCCCCCTTTGTTATAATAATATTAGATTTTTTTGCAGAAAATGATAGTTTTTATTATGGTTGTATACTTTCATAAATATACAGGACTGTATGTTGTCTGTTTGTGTATTATGCACTATACGTAGTATTATAAGTATCATACCACATTATTTTCCTATGCATTATTATAATAATAAAGCTAGAAAACTACAAAAATATTAAATTTCAATATTGAGAGAAATTATTACTATGATATACAGTATCAGAAACGTAGCAGAAACATCATTCCATTCATGGTATACGTAATATAATATTCTGTGTTTAATGGCGAGATAAATATTACACTCTTATTATATAACCAGGGACATATTGCTTTGCATTATCGCCCACAGATAATAATGATGCTCGTAAACCCTGTTTTTCGTGCCCCAAAACACAAAAAAAAGTGAAGATCACCTAATTCTTTTTAAATGGAATTGCGCATTTTTTTGAAGCAAGGGAACAGGTTTTATGAACATCATTATGCCTATTACAAACCACATTTTTTTGGTTAATATAACGAAATATTTAAAAATATTTAAAGAAATATCAAAGATCCTTATTTGGCGTAGACTTAAGATCACAGGAAAAAATAAGTACTGTGATTGGAAGAGTAATTTCAGCAACATTTTTTACTCGTAACAACATAATGTCTATATTATGTTGCAAAGCAAGTATATTATTTAGCATATCATAATTATTTGTGCATTTCTAATGGAGCAAAATTTTTAAATAGTTACTTACATTTGCAAACATTGCGTAATTTATTTTCATTTACAGTTTAATTCTTGAACTTAAATTTTATATAATGTCAAATGTGTAATTAATGCTCATCAATTTAATCGTATGTCATTTTTAAAAAAATGTAACATGTACTCAGCAATTTTTTTTAAACTTTCCTTGAAGAAAAGTTAAGATATTTGAAATTGAAAGGGCGTTTTTTTTTTTTTTTTTTTTTTTCCTCTTCACATTTTTTAATGCCTTTTTCCCCCCTCTATCTTGAAAAACTTAGCTGATGGTTTATAACAAAAGGTGTTCAATATGTGGCGATATTTCGTGATCACCATTAGCAGACAGCAACATGGGGTGGAAGGTTGTTTGGGAGGGTGCTCGAGAGATTATCAGAGTATAGAGAGCACGGCTGCAGCTCGGGTGTTTGTACCGATAAGTTAGCACCCCCCATGCTCACTAATGTATTTCTGATTGGGAACCACACCCACTAGTGTGCTACCACTGATGCCTCTCGATCAGACAAAGTTACAATAAAGAAAAGACTAAAATAAAGTACTCACAAGCACGAAATCAACCCTTTACTCATTTATTATTGTTTCAGAGTAGACCTCTTAACATTTTTTTTTAAATATAGGTCACTTGGTTAAAAGTCATGTTTAGGGTGGAAAAATAAAATAAAAGCATAAATTTTATCTCAACTTCAGTAGAGAGGGAATTGTTGATGATTCATAAAGTTCTTTATGTTTTAGCGAGTTTTGTATAATTAATACTCCATTCGAAAAAATTTTGTTTTAAGTAATCATAATATAATAAAAAAACAAATTATATAAGTATTATATATTTTTTATAGTCCACTGATATGACAGTGTACCAAATTAAGAATCACCTTTTATAGTTGCAGTTTTGAAATTGAAAAGCTACTTTGTGACATTTTCGCAATACCAAACTGTGAAGGCATACAATACAAATACTAACTTAACTGGTTATCTGACGCGCGCTAAAAAATTTAAACAGAAAATGTCACCATAGTTGTGTGATTCTTTTTTTAAGTATAGAAATAGTTAATGGAATATTCGTCACAACAGCAGTATGTCTCGTATGTATTCGTTGTTGAGGGTAACGGATATTATAAAAGATAAGAACTTCTCGCCTTGCAACGTATTATCGTATTGAAGCACATTGTATATAGTATAACGTCTAGCCGACAACAATTCTCCATTATCAAAATTGTTAAACATATATCAAAGTATAGTGGACATATGTGTGTATGTATATAAAGGGGGTTAAAATACAAATGAACAATAGTGGGTTGTGGTTGCTATAAATGAACAGAGACCTCTCTCGGTAAAAAACTTACTCCCCGAGCCATACGAAAATGCTGATAAAAGTTTGAGAAAGCCTTGATTAAGTGCTTATAAACATTTGATAGTAGTGTTTTTGTCTGATAATACATGGATAAAGGACTGATAGAGTTTGATAGAATTTTTTGAATCTAGGAGTAAAAACTGAAAAAAGTATGATAAATATATTATAAAGTATTGATAAAAGTTTGATAATTATAAATGACTGATAAACGTTTGATTATTTTTTTTTTTTTAAATTTCTAACATCTGATAAAAGTATGAATATATAAACTTAAAAATAAAATTTGAAAGTTTTCAAAAGTCTGATAAAAGTTTGATGACCTAACGGGAAATAAATTTGGAGGGGAACGCGAGGCGCCTCTTTTGGTAGACGAAACCGTTGAGGACTTAGAAATTTTTGGAGTGTACAGCAGGAGCAGAGGTAGCAGGCAGTAGCACAAGTCAGCCAGAGCAGTATGCACGCACTTTGTTAGCGCTTACATATTTCAATTAAAACTAAGCAGCAAGAAGCTTCACCTACTTGTAAGAGGAGCTTCATGTGGTCATCATGTTAATATATAGGTAAGTGACATGTTCACATTAATAATTATTTCAATATTTATTGTAATTAATTGTATTTCATGTGTTACAGCTAGGAAACCAACTTGATCTCAAGCTGTTACGATTACCGATGTGTGCGACTCATCCGCTCCTATAATCCGATGCATCCTTTGAAAAATAAAGTTTTTTTCTCTTATTAATTGAAGAATATCAATTAATAAGAATATTTTGTAATACAAGGCAAAATTGGCAACAATGTTATGACAAACATTGAAGTGGGTAGTGCTGGGTGGAATGTGGGATGAAGGGTACAGGAGGGAGGGAGGGGGAAGGGGGAGGGAAGGGAAGAGAAAAATGCATAATTATTTATCAGTTTTTTATCAGACATTTATCAGCTTTTTATCAGACATTTATCAGATTTTATTCAGTGTTTTATCAGCTTACAAGTCAAATTTCAATGTAAAATTTTACATGTATAAGCATAGGAGAAACGAAAAAATTTGTCCTATGCTTATACATGGTAATTTGACTGATAAAGGTTTGAAAAGTGTCGCATATAAGACTTTTATCAGACCTTTATACATATTTTATAATATCTTTATCAGTCAAAATTTATCAATGCTTTATAAATCATTTATCAGACTTTTTGTGTATCACGGGTCATCAGTTATACATTTATCTTTAAGTTATAAACATGCTATTCTTTCTACATATAATATAATAAGGTGAAAAAAAAAATTATATTATTACAGTGTAATTTTAATACTTATATGTAGTATTTTTATTATACTTTATTTATTTGACCTATTTTTAATAAAAGCGACATCAATAAAACATTTAAAAAATAAAGTGAAAATATATATAGCATGCATGATTTTATAATTTTTTGCTTTAAGGCATTTGACTTCTAACTTACGTGGTTGGTGTGTGAGATTGAATGTGTATATTCTAAAATGTTAAAGTCTTTTTTAGTTTAGTGTCATTTATGGAACAGATCAGTCAAGTTGAAAACAAAATTACATGATTTTTAAAACTCTGTAATTAATTTTAATGTGAGATTAAAAAAAAAAATGATGTATACAGATTGGAAGCGAGGAGGTATACTGATGTGTCAGTGCCATTTATTTAAAGGGTAAGATTGAATTTTATTTTACTGTTTTCAATGTATTTCTTTTATATTTATGTATTATTTATTGTAATTGTTGCTTTGTAAATAATATAGCTTAATTTAATGTATATACTTAAATATTAATAGTGTCTAAATAGCTACACAATACTGATAGATCTATTCTAACATACAGGAAGAGACCAACTTTTATTTAAAATAAATGCTATTTTACAATCAAAATAAAATATAATTGGTTTGCTATTAAATCCCATACTGTGCGGGTGGGTTTTGTATACGTACCTTTGAAATTATGATACTTGTAACAATACCTTATTTTCAATGTGAATATGTAAAAAGATGACCAGCATCTATTGTTTACTTATGACAGTATACCCTCATATAATTATATTAATTTATTTAGTTTGAATATTTTTTTCTGATTCTTTCAACCTATAATATATACAAATAAATAGAATCTAATTTTTAGCAAGAAATAAGTATATGAAATTGCCCGCCCAAGGTGGCGCTTGAATATGAAACACCTCGGCGGGCTTGCGAGACTGGACTGGCGCAAACAAAGTTTTATTGAGGCCGAGATGGATGCCCGCTGGAGAAAAATAAAATATTTTATTGTAGCTGCCTATACACATGCTCTAATATACATAATATAAAATGTAACCGCAAACTTTACTCTATTTTAAATAAGGAAATGTCCACGTTTGATCTTTTTCCGTGACTTCACTTTCTTTGTGCTTTTTTTTTCTCCCGTGTTAAGTAAAATTAATTAAATTTTACTATAGTGGGTTTTTTTAAGTAATTATATGTACAAAACTCTAATTTAATTAAGATTTAGTCTTATCAATTATTAATTTTCAATTTAGAATTCATATTCTGTTAAATGAAATCACAGAACATTTTCATGTGTTTTTATTATTTAGTTAAAAAAAAATAATTATATTCTTATACACATGAATTTTAATCAAGATATTGCAAGGTGACAAATAATTAGGAAACTTTTTCAATGCATCAAATTAATTAACATATGTTCAAAGTCTGATATGTTATCATCAGTTTTCACCACTTTTTTTTTATTATTATTATTATTTTTAGTTGTTTAAGTTACAACTACTCATAAAATTTAAAGACATAGAACACCTTGAACAAAAAAACATGTCTAATATCTTAGCATACCTAAATATCAACGTTGATTTGGCCTAAGTCGTTTATTTTTAATTCATTTTCCATTCACAAAATGACAGCTGCGGGTTTGTGACGTCACACCTCACTTGTTTTCACGCGCGTGGACTAGTGAGCTGTAACGTCACAAACCCGCAGCTGCTATTTTGTAAATGGAAAATAAATTAGAAATCAATGACTCCGGCCAAATTAACGTTGATATTTAAGTATAAGATTTTAGACATGTTTTTTGTTCAAGGTGTTCCACGTCTTTAAGGTTACGATATAATCGAAATAAGGTGTAAAATGTTGAAATTTACAATAAGCTTATAGGTTTAAAGTTTCACATCTCCTCTACATAAAATTTTACATGATGATAAGACAATTTTTCCTATCTTAGACCAAGGTACCACTGTGCAAAAAAATTAGGTCCAGTTGACGATCAACTATTTGCTCTTATACTGATTCCTCTCCTTAATTTATATGTCATATATATTTGTATTACAAATAATGCATAATTTGAAATGTTTGGAAAGCTTTTTGTCCTAAGGTTCCTTTCTCTCTCTCTCTCTCTCTCTCTCTCTCTCTCTCTCTCTCTCTCTCTCTCTCTCTCTCTCTCTCTCTCTCTCTCTCTCTCTCTCGCTATTATATCCACAATTATATTACACTTTGCCTTACGTGTTGACGCTAATACTTAAGTGTCCCAAACTACATTAACTTTCAATTTTCTTTACGTTGCTATCACTTTCATCATATTCAATGTAATTATCAACACATTTGCGTAATGTATTATATATACACAAGCTGATGTTCGAGTTGTTTTAAAAATAATAATAAAGTTTGCATGTTAGCATGTAATAACCATATAATCAAATTTTCATTTATAATCCTGCTGTGTAGATTATATAAAAAAATAATTACTTAAAAAACACAGTTAATTATTTTACTCTTGTTGTAAAGTAATAATAATTAATATCAAGATGTATGAAAATAACTTGCAGAGCATGCAATTTTTTTTTTTCTGACTTTTTTTATTTATTATATTTGCTATTTTTTCATTTAAATCATCATTATTAAATGCTTCTTTTGTTAGTGGAAGAAATCATATTTAAATACGCTTTCGTTATTGTTTTATTGCACTTGTTCAGGACATTACTGTTTTAGTGATATAGAATTGCTTTTCCCAACATACAAAATTATACCTATGTCCACGATTTTTTTTTCTTATAAGTATAACCATTAAGCACAAAACTGTGTTTTTAAAGTACAGTGTGTGTGTGTGTGTGTGTGTGTGTGTGTGTGTGTGTGTGTGTGTAAGTATTATATATATATATATATATATATATATATATATATATATATATATATATATATATATATATATATATATATATATATATATATATATATATATATATATATATAATGTTTGTTTGTCGTTTGTAGGTTCTAAATATTATGAATTTAAATATTAAAATGTTTTGCATGAAAACCTCTTTGAAAATAATCACGTGTTCTCTTCTTATACCAATTTTTTTATTGTTGTTTTAATTGTTCTTTCAATATCAATCTCCGTCATTCAATATGATAATACAAGTTAAACAAAGGATGCTCCATTTTTTTTTTTTTTTTTTTTTTTTTTTTGTAGTTGGTAGAAGAAAGTGATTGATTTGTCCCTTTGTTATTCAAGACGTAAGCTATACACCTGATACTCAATCACTCAAAAAACGTTTTCTTTCTCGCTTCCTTGATTTTATTTACATTAAAAACATGCACAAGGAAAATCAAAAGAAAATATCCGATATCATGAATAACTTTCCGTGTTTTTTATTTTATCTGTTGATCGTTTTATTTTTCCTTCTTCTTCTTCTTTTTATTTTTGTTCTTTTTTCCTTTGCCTTCGTCTTTTATTTTTTCCACCACAAAGAAAAAAATTACAAATATTTTTAATAAAAATGATCATGATATATTTAATGTTAAAATTGAATGAATTTATACTTTTATTCTACTATAATACTGTATAGTAATCTTAAATAACATCAAAGAAGCTTAAAATTTTAGTAAAAATAATCTGCCATCCTGATTTTCTTAAACCGCTTTCATTTTAAGGACATTAATCCTTTTATCTATAAAATAAGTCAACAAAGTGACGTTCAGAATTCAAGAGAGATAAAAAGTAGCTACTATACAGTAATTCAAATAAAGATATTATTTATTAGTAATATTAATAATTTTAACTATATCAACAATGTATTATCCTATATTTACAATTACTAACTTATTAATGAATCATATTGTATAAAGTACATTGCCTTTTTGAAGTATTTAATTTAACGACATTCGTGTAGCAAATGTTTATTTTATTACTATGAATTAAAAAGAAATCCAGTTAGGTTGCAAATAGAGAGTATACAAATTGGGCGGGGTTAATAAGCGACTAATTGACATCACACCACAAACAGCAGCTACTTCCGGTGTTGTTGATGTTGATGGTGGTGGTGGTGGGTGGTTGGTGGTGGGTGGTAGAACACCCCCTACTAACAAACAAGTGAACATATTATGTAGGCGTAATTGTCATGTCATTAACCCTCTCTAATCCTAAAATTAGAATGTAATAATATATTTTATTATATTAAGTTCTAAATGTAAACAAAATAAAATTATTAATAGTTTCTTTATTATAATTTCAATCTGTTTTGTAATTTAATATTTATATACTTGAAGAAAATATTGCAATTAAAATAATGTCAAGTTCAAGTAAAACGACACCATTTTTTTGAAAATTTATGAGTGAATTCTATATTAGGTTAATACTGTATATTGATAATGTGACCGAGTTAACTGCGTTTAAAATTTTAATTTTTTTTATGTGTTCTTGATAAGAACTACGTGTTATTTTCTTGATAAATATTTGCTTTCAAAGTTAAATGACGGTTGTAAAATCGAAAATTTCAAATTTATATCAAATAAACGTGTATATATAACGAGTAAAATGCAGGTTACTTTGTCTAATTAAATTTACAATATTTTGTCATTTATTAAAACAAAAACAAAAAAGGGTTTCACTTATATATACTAAGCGACAAAAGAATGTTTCAAATAATCTTATTTCTCAGCTGTTATTCACTTTTTTGGATAAGCTAAATGACACAATCTCACGTAGTATTCAACATTATAGTGCCAATAATCAACGTTTAATATTTCATCATACTGTATATCACCATATCTATATGCCACATGATTCATACATTATCTTATGCAGCTCTGAATTAGTAATAAAATTTTGAGCATCAAATTTTATAACTGAAGAAAGTGGCTATCATACTTACGTATGCGTGGAATTAAATACAGTTTTAAAGTTAGTGGAAGAATAAGTGAGAGAGAGAGAGAGAGAGAGAGAGAGAGAGAGAGAGAGAGAGAGAGAGAGAGAGAGAGAGAGAGAGAGAGAGAGAGAGAGAATATTCAAACTATTTTTAAGTGAAATATTTAATTTATCAGTACTAAAAAAACATACATTGTGTCAAAAACATATAAGTTAAATAGTAAAAAGTAATTTGGGTTAAGGAAAAGGAAAGTAAAGATTTGAACTATAAGAAAAAAATTATATTTATATAAAAAAAAAATGAAGTAGAGCACTTTAAAGTAATATTTAATTAAACAATACTAATTTTCTTGGTATGAGCATGTTACAAGTTTCCTAGATTACTCTTATTACACAATCATTTTTTATTATTTTCACACCTTACAGTGCCATGAATAACATGGGCTTATTAGCTCGAGAATTTTCCCTCAGGTGTAATACATATGATGCCTGAATAATTTATAAATATGACGTATGTTTTTAATCTAAAATTCAACAAGGATACCATTATGATTTTTGACGAATTGATAAAATCTATGTAACTTGAAATGAATCCATAATTTTTTCCTCTTTATACAGCTTATAATATATCTCATTATATTATAATATTGAGTTTAAAAATAACATATACAACTTATCAAATTATAGATAGAAATATGTGATACTTTTAATATATAAATTCGGAACAGTATTAAATTTGCTGATTTTTAATAATCAATTTGCAGTAACAATAACAATATTAAATTATTTAAATGAATACAGAAGATTTGTGTAAAATATAAATATATTTTTCCATCTCTTGTTCGTAATTCTTTTCGTATCTCATACTGTTGATTTTAATGTAAAAAGTTGAATACAGTTATGTATTTTTTCCTTATATATCTAAAGTAAGTGATTTTAGTACATTTTGAATAACATAGACTGAAAATCAAATTTAAATTTTGTGATGGTATTTATAACTCAATTTCCCAAACCAAATGTATTTTCCATGTCCGGTAAAATTACATTTATCTTTTCATTTCTAACTCTTTGTTGAGGAGAAGAAATTACGTCCTCCAAACTTCTAACGTCGCAAAACTTCTCTCTCTCTCTCTCTCTCTCTCTCTCTCTCTCTCTCTCTCTCTCTCTCTCTCTCTCTACCTTTTATCAATACCAATTAAGAAGACGTGTCAAAATATAAGAGGGTGAAAATATAGAACGAAAATAAAAATGATTGACTATTTGCCATCTTCACTTAATACCAAAGAAAAAAAATGCACTTTGAAAATGCAATCTTCCCTTTACGTTACTTCTTTATAAAATGTTTAACAACGAGTTTGTGGAAACAACGTAACTTTGGAGATCAATCTTGTGAAATTTAACTTCATAACATAAAATAATATCGACAAATGCATCAATGTTGCTTTCAATTTATTGTATTATAAACTTTGTAGAAAGGTGGGGGATTTCAGTAACTTGTTTTCCTTACGTTCAGAATTCTGAAAACCTGTAAAATTATCCCGTCAAGTAATGCGAGTAATTGGATAATTTATCTCTGTCTCTTTGTTTGACAAGATCTATAATAACAGATGTAACCTTTGGTTATTATTATTTTTTTATTATATCAGCAAAATTCCTGTCTTCATTACGTATATGGTGCGTTCCAAATATTTCCAAACTCAAATTACTGAATTTTTTAAATAAAAAATTCTTACTATATACGCACCTAATAAGAATTGTATAAGTTTTTTCAGGTGGATAGTAGGTGTCATTTTTACTTGCATAAAATTAATCAAGATAATCGTACATAAACAAAGAAATTTAATTTCTATGCCAAAATAGTATAAATCGTGTGCGTATTCCAGTGCTGAATGAAACAAACATACAATAAAAAAAAACATATATTCTCAAAGTTATACTAAATGGAGTGTAACGTAATTCGGTGAAAGCATTTGTGCACCTCTTTTGTAAGTTAAAAAAAAAGTGCAATCCAATCTCCGCGTGTGCTTATTTTGTTATCTTGCTTACTTCGTTTCCTCACCGCAGGATAGTAACACGTCTCTCGTTTTCTTATGAGAGAGTCGTTGCCATGCCAACGACGCTGTGATCCGCTCATCTCAGCTGACTGGAGCTTTTCTTTTAATCTAACTTGAAGAAAATGTAACACGTTGTAGCTTAGAGACAATTTTGATCAAAGATAAATCCTTCATACCTGCAATAGCTTGTAAATATTACGTCAACGTAAAGAAAACGTCAGAATCATGTTAATAACCTATACTAGCAACACACACAAAAAAGTCTTTAAATTTGGGATTGAAAAATCCAAAATTATTTAAATTTGTCATCCCTGCAGTGCAATTTTCATAAGTAATTTAATAAGTCTATCCAATTTTCACAATACTGTAGTTTTTAACATCCATTTGTGATACTGATAATATATAGCTTTGATATATTATTTTTCATTTGCTTCTGATTTAGAAGGGGGCAGGATTATAATAGATAAACAAGACAAATTTTAATATTATTTTGAAATTTGTGTTTCAAAGCAAGATGCCACTAATATTAAATATTCAATTTCTCCTCCAGTTTATCTATTAACAAAAACTTGCTGAACTGTATAGTTTCCAAAAACAGTTAAGCATATTAAATTTTAGTCATGCATTAGTTTAATTAATCTATATTTTTATAATTACTGTAATTATAAGGATTGCATGTCAACTCTTAAGTGAATTAGCGGGGACGAGGATTTGAAATGCGTTTTAACATTTTTAATCTTGAATTAATTTTTTTGGACAATATTTAATATTTTTGTTCTCACACGGGCATCATCATAGTGATTGCTCGAACTTTAGACACAAAAGTAAAAGTATTATTTTTTAAAATAGAATAGCAATAATAAGTTTAAAGTAATTACAAATTAAAAAAAATCTACATAATAAAAAACAAATATTTTTGCAAAAAGAAATTAATAATATTATAGTTTTTAGCACTTTTTTCATTCCAATTTGAAGAACGTAGAATCAATGAATCAATATATAAAAATGCTAAAGCATAGCACATCAATTAATTCATACAAAATTTCAAATATATATATATATATATATATATATATATTATATAATAATAATAACATATATAACATAACATAATATATATATTTATATATATATATATATATAAATATATATATATATATATATATATATATATATATATATATATATATATATATATATATATATATATATATATATATATATTATATATAATATAATAATATATTATCATGCACAATATCAAAAAATATAGCTTAGCTACATACAATTGCAATAAATTGTATTCAGTTATTATTATTATTATTACATACATATGCTTGAATTGAGAAAGAAAAAAGAAGAGGAATAGTAAGAAAGAATGAAAGAGAGTGATGGCATCAACGTTATTTGAATGGAAAGAAATATTTCTAAACGTAGTCATTTTTATTTTACTCTCCCTCCAATACTATATTAAAGGTTAAAAAGTTCATAACTTTTACACACAGCCATTTATAGTACTTTTTTTTTTTTCAAGGCTAAATTTATTATATAAAAAAAATTCTGTACAATAATTCTATTATGAAAGAAAACATTTTAATACGTAACTTTCATAAAATAAGAGTGCAAAAAATTATTCTTTATAGTAAAAAAAAAAAAAAAAAAAAAAAAAAAAAAACAGGAAGAAAATAATTATAAAATGACTTGTAGATATCATATTCTTATCACTTTAAAAAAGATAATAAAGTGTGAGAGAGAGAGAGAGAATGATGACGTATTATATCTGTGACTTTAAGTCAATGTATGAGAGAGAGACAGACCGAGAGAAAGAGGAGGAGAGGGGCGGTAAAGTCACATGCATGAAGTGACCCTGGTATATGTTTGACTTGTATACACGCACAGTGAAGAAATATCATTTTTAGTTCTACAAGATATACTCAATTGTGTAGTTACAATCACTCATAATCATAGTTATTTTGTATTAAAAAATGAAAGATACAAGTATTAATTGTGAAAAAGATGTGTTTATGACACCTAAATTTAAAACACCACCAAAAAAGACACCAAATTTTCCATCAAGGGAACGAAATTTTGCTGTAAGACGTAGAAAAGGTAGTAATGTATCAACTACTGCTAAACATATTCCAAGGGCTGATCCACCACGATTTGACATCATTAGGAGGCACAAGTAAGCATTGTCATTTTCCATTGTTTTAGTAATTTCATTGACGTTTAAACTCATGTAAGCTAATAGAACTACATAAAAAAGGAGGCGCTACTGTTACAGGCTGACCATGTGGTTTATTTACAAATTACTAACAAAGTTTTAAGTTAAATATGAAGTGACTTTTTCTATAGAATCATCAATTTATTAAAATTATGTAATACGTATAGATTCTAAAAATGTATACATTTTTTACTTTATTACGTACTGGACATACAATTAACTGCATTAATAGGAAGACTGTAATTAAAGTATTAATTATCAATAATTTATGTTCCCAATCGAGCGATGTGAATAAAAAAAAATCACAATGTCTGTTCATGTCAGAAATGCGCACTTGGTTTATAAAAATGTAACAGTTTGTGTTATCAGTTCTTGCTTCAAGTAAAAAGTATCATAATTCAATACGCTGAAACAGCAGTGCAACGCTGCCTGTTTGCTTGCTTGTTAAACAAATATTTTGTATTCTCACCAACACTCTGCAGAAAAATACACAGCATGAAATATTTAAATATATAAGTAAAAATCATGCCGGAGCTAGATGCATTGAAATGCAAACACCTAAAATTGATAAGAAGAAAAAAAAAAAAGTTTATTTCTACGCTTGTGTTGTAGATATTATTGTGTTCTTTATTTTTATTGAATTAAAATAATAGAATAGATCATCGAGGTCAAATATTTCTGAAAATTTTCATGTTCAATGAAATAATACTACTATCCAAAGTACAATCACAAAGAAAAAACAAACGTAAATCACATTCTCGTAAAATAATATAAAATATTATTCTTTGCTAGCTTCATTTGGTGTTTCCTGTGTCTGTCAATTAATTAGGAGACCATATTAAATGTTTCATAAACAAATCAATTAAAAACTCCCCTTTTATAATATACCCAATTAAAATTGAATAATGTATTTTTTTTAAAAAAGTTGCGTGATATCTTGTATAAATATATATATATATATATAAATATATATACGTAGTATAAATTATCACTATAAAGTATTGGAATTAAAAGAAACATCGGGCGAGACATATGCTTATCGTGAAAAGATATGAAGTTGAGACAAACCTTCAAAAAAATTGACGTGCTTATAACATATAAGTATAAATTTTATTTCGAAAGCGATAGTAATATTATAACTCTTTATTAGTCATTTTCATGTATCGACATGCGCTCAATCTAAAACAAAAGAATTATTACAGGAAATGTTGTTGTAATTTTTTTGTAAGGTGTACGTGAAACCTTTTTGTTATTTCTCATGGTCAATGATGAAAAATGTCATAAAATTATTGAATAATGTTGATGGAGCCTTTTTATTTTATAAGCATCCACAATTTTTAATATTAATAAGAAAATATTTAAATAATGACAATAAAAAAAATGCTTGTTTTACTGGGATAAAAACAACTTTCAAATTTTAAATATATCAAAACCTCTAAAAAATAACAATTAAAAAAAATAATAATAAAGCTATTGGGCGTTCTCTTCAGATAATCATTTTTTTTTTAATCGCTATTTTTTATTCATTTTATTTTTATTATTGTAGATGTATCTCTAGAACCTTTTACTTTTATATTGTGAAAGTAAAAGACTTGAAATTCATATGCATGTGGGGAAAAAAATCTGTAGAGTTCTTTCAGACGTACTAATCATTAAAATATATGAATGACATTGAATACGGAAGAAGAAATACT
Organism: Ecdyonurus torrentis; assembly: GCA_949318235.1. Classification (NCBI taxonomy): domain Eukaryota; kingdom Metazoa; phylum Arthropoda; class Insecta; order Ephemeroptera; family Heptageniidae; genus Ecdyonurus; species Ecdyonurus torrentis. The sequence continues at coordinate 14,776,343 of OX439129.1, forward strand.
ATAATTGAACACTTTCATTCCTAGATGTTGTTTTCTTCAAAGCAAGTACATAGAAATGAATTATAAATATATTTTTTATCACAATTTTTATTTTGCGATCTATTACACTATTTTTTTAAACCTGTTCAACCGTTCCTACTAAAAAATAATTCTTTGATATAATCTCATTCAAATAAGCTCATATTTTTATTGTAAATTTCCAATAAAAAAGGATAGACAAATATTTTATCAATTACTTGGTCTTATATTCTAATCTATGAGATAACAAAACTACTTGTTGATTGCAAGTGCAAGAAATGCCATAATTAATAATCTTTTATTTATATGAAATCTCTAACGTACGACGAAAGTAGTTAAAATATTTTACGTTAAGGTAATTAATTAATATTACGTATGCATGAAAGAATTGTACACTGTGGTCAAGTGATAACTTTTATTTACTTTATTTTGCTTCATTGGTTTATATATTTATCATATTTTTTCAAGTAAGTACATTTTTATTTTACATAATAATGAGTTATTGATATTTAAAGTATGTATGTTTGTGTATTTTTTTTTAAGTTGTTTGTTCTTTGTAAAATGTGTTACAATTCATAATATTTCAATTTTTATTTAACATCAATAATATTTACTAATCATTATTGATTTCCCCAGTAATTCATAATAAATTTACCAATGGTTATTAGTTATTACATTACTTCGTTGGCCAGTGGTAGAAATATTTTTCGAGACATAATTTAAGATTTCAGATTTTTATCCTCATTGATATTCATGGTGTGAATCACTTTTATATCAATATTTTATAAACGTCTATAATAATAATAATATATTATTGAAATGAATTGTTGATGATGAAATAGCTGGATATAATAATGATCACTTACAATCTTACCACTAATTATCACATCATTTAAAAGTAAACTTTCCTTATTCTAATTGAATTTGAGTAAAGTATGCATATGTAATTAGGCTGTGGTTTTGAGTGATGTGACACCGCTACCGCGAGCTAGCGCACGTGTTGTGTGTGATTAAATAATCTCAAGTCAGTGCTCGCAGGGTTTGTCTATTTGGCTGCGCGCGACTGCTCTCTCAGCTGGCAAGGCACCAGCAACAGGTGGAATTGAAAAGTTTTTAATTTTAGCTCATCTCTAGCTTATATGTGCTGCTGCTTGCATTCGCGAATCTCACGTGCAACCAATGACGTATTAACTAATTTGTTTATGTATTTGTGGTGAGAGCAGAAAAACATTTTATAATGGACCTTTTATTAAAACAGGGACACAATATTGTTATACATATAGGGTGTTTGCATTCATGTTAAAGTCAACGCCATAAGTGAGTACTAAATAACATGGGCTGGCATGGGAAAATAACACATTTTGCCAGTTTAAAAATACTTAGCCATTTTTTTTTGGAGCATTCATGCTGTTAACAAGTTGAATTAGGTTTTCAAGTACGCGAGAAAAATATTAATGACAAACAAAAAATACTTATTTTTCAAAGAAATTAGCGAAAACCCACTTTTATCCTATGCTAAGCAATGTTATTCGTTGCTCAATTATGGCATCGAAGTGCATTTATTACGACGTCATGCGCACACACCCTATACATACATACTGTATAACAACCTGAAGCTTTTTCAATGTTATACGCATAATAATAATAATAATAAGGCTATTTTAAGAAGCATGCATGGCTATTTCAGTCACATTACTGACATGTTCTTGACCAGAATATTAAAACACAAGTTCAATTAAACGAGGTAGCGCTGTAGTAAATAGTATAATATATCGCTGCGGTACCATAAGCTTTGATCCCTTTAAGTTGTTTAAATTGTATCCTATAAGGTTTAAACTGCATAGTTGGTTCCATTAACAATGATTAACACGTTGTAAAATTGAAATCATGGACATTACATTTTGGTAAAATGATAGTATATAGATAATAATATTCAATTAGATAAATTTAATGGTTTAAATTTACTAATTGTAGAAAAAAAACAAAAACATTGGTCAGATCCATAGACATAAAGGTATATGTCTATGGTCAGATCTATACGAATGAAATATTTAAAATATTCAACAATATATATAAAAATAACAATGTGTGGGGGCTGATGGGAAAGGACAAATTTGTTTATAGTTCAAATTTAGAGGTGAATTAATTTGACTTTTAAAACCATGTAAATTTAGAGCTCTGACGTGTGGGCTATTTTTTTTTTTATACATATTGAATTTTAACTAAAGATTTTGAATACGTCTTATTTAAAATTTAAATTTTATTATAAAGAGCAACTACAAAGTGTAGCTATAATTTAATAAATTGGTACAAAATAAAAATTTAGACAGTTTATATGTATGTATACATAATTATACATATTTATGTTACATACATATTTTATGTATAATATTATATATATATATATATATATATATATATATATATATATATATATATATATATATATATATATATATATATATATGTAGTCAAACATAAATATAGCACTAATTTTAAATTTTGTTGCTCTTAACATAATTTGTTTTTCTATGTATTTTTTTTTCTTTGCTCTTTTATATAGATTAATGAGGAATTACAAAAAGCGTCAAAATATCACTTATAAGTATCGCACAGCTATTACTCGGTAATTTATATCCGTGACAGGGTAGAGTAAGATATAATGATTGTAAGTGACGATTACATTTTATGTTTTATATTCGTTCAGACAGCACATTGCTTTGGTGACGCTACTATATAAAATATTTAATTATAGTAACGTGACGGCAAAGTAATTGCAGGGCTGCAATCTACTGATTGTAAGAAAACTATGAACTCGAAATATGCCCACGTCATACAGTATATGTGTTTGCATGGTTTTCATTTTTTTTTGTCATTTAGGCTTATAGTTACAGTCAATAGGAAATTCAAAGTCAATTGAATTTATTGAATTTCAAGAACAATAGATTTGCTTTAAAATTATTTTCAAATTCAATTAAGTTCTACAATCACAAAATACAAAATGAAAATCAGCTTAAGATTATTGTTTATTGTATCAGTTGATACAATTAGAAATGATAGACAATAGGCCACAAATGTAACACAAACATATATACAACATAAACATAGAACATTAATATTAAAATTTAATGCTGTGTAAACTGAGAGAAAACATAGTTTGTATTTGGTCTGCCATGAATTCATCTATAGAATTATATATATATAACTACTTGTTTAACAATAACATTTTCAATGATTTTGAAGTTAAATTAATTATAAATCTCTTATTATGGCTGCCTTAGACGGGGATTTTCTACGGTTTATATGTAATTCCAGGTAAATGATGGGGCAGTTACTACAGCCAGCCACCTCCCACTCAATATTTTTCGTATACTTTCATTATATTTATATTTTTGTATTAAAATCTTATTGCATATAAAATAACGAAAAAAAAAAGAAGTTTTATTCATCATGTAGAAAAACAACTTTTCTGAGTCACCGTTGCAACAAACAATAAGATACGTATTGTATAAAAAATTTATAACATGAATAATTATGTACAATAATTTTTCCATTAATAATATTACATAATTATAGAAATAATATTGGAAAATAACAATCAAGAAAATGAAATCATTGCCATAAACTTTTTATAATATTCTTTTACTATCGTTATTATGCAGAACTACCCCCTTATTATATTTTTATATAATAATGAAAAATGAAACAAAATGAGATTTGATGTTGACCTCATTACTGGTTCCAATATAGAGGTCAGGTGGAACCAAACGTTCGTACATTATTAGTTTCAACAACCTACATATTATATTTTAACCCTCACTCTCTTGACTGGGATTTGATATGTGCCATTTGAGTTCACATGAGACGATTTGATGATCTTTCTCATTCCTTTAAGTGGCTAACTCTGGATATAGACTGGAGGAGGTCATAAAAAAAAGGGCAAGCGACCGAGTGAAGCTTAGCGTAGAGTCTCTTGACACCTTATCATCGGTAATATCTTCTAGTTTGTAGCTATAGCAATTTCTTTTTACCCACTTTGATCTAATGAAAAGAATACGCCCTGATTTTTTTTTATTTCCTCTTATATAGAATATTTTTTCCTTTAATCCTTTTTTTTTTTTTTTTTTTTTTTTTTTTTTAGATTTATCAAAATGACATTTGAATCTATATGGTAATATATCACTTTTGTGTTATACGATAATGGAAGAAAATTATATATAATTTTTCTATTTCATATCTTTAAAAGATACTGAAACTATAATATGATAAGTTCAACTCATAATAATCACAAAATCTTATTCTATATTAATAAAATAGGTAAAAAATATATAAATGAAAATTTTCTTTATTACAAAGAGGTGGTTAAAATAGTATAAGAAATTGAAATGAAACGATTTGATATGCAATATAATGCGATTATTTTGACAAGTAACGTAACTATGATGGATTGTGAATAATACAAATAGTTTAGGTATTATAATAAAGAACAATATATCATCAATCATCAAAATATAAATAATAATGACGAGGAAAAAAAGAAATAAAATTTTTAACCATATAATAATATTTTCGTGAATGAAATAAATATATGAGGCTAAACGAAGATTGCTAACTGGACATTATGTATGGTTAATAAACCATTGCGTATAATGACTGTTTTATGTTGGTAAGATGTTTCACGAGTGCGTGGGATTTAAGTAGTATTCTCAACCTCCTGTAGGGTGGGTATACATTATGTGTTCATTGTTAGTCATATACATATACACAACTTTACTTCTTACTCTCAATTTATTTTATGTTCAATGCATTTCTTGTTTGTACGAGTAGAATTCTTACTCAATGAATGTTTAACCTGTGGTGGATTTTATGTTCGTTTTAAGAATTTTATTTTTAAATTTTGTCCGTAAAAAAAATAAAAATAAAAATCATGGTATTCACTGCTCTAGTTTTTTGTAATATTTGAACATTATACTATATACACTATAATGGGAGATATGAATCACGATAATTTTCTTATATATTTATACACACAGTACACATGACCACGATAATATATTTTACCATTCAAAAACTGGCGCTAAATTTGCAATGTTATTCTTATGAGAAAAACACGCGCTGGATTTGAAGTCTAAAATATATTATCGTATATTAGTGTACATACAAGAGCTGATAGAAAAAGCATAGAATTAATATAATTGTATTTTGTTTGTGTGTTTGTAAGTAAAAAAAGTCGGCATTATGAAATAATATTTCAATTGCGTCAAAAAAATCTATTCATAGAAGAGATTTAAATTTTCAAAAAAAAAAAAAAAAAAAATGTTATAAATTATTCTTATGTTAATTATTTGCCATATTTATGTTATTTACGCCAATCAATGCAAATTATGTTTGACCTTCACATTATTTTTATCATACTTTACCATAATAATAAAATTAACATGAAAATTGAATTTTTATTTTGTTTAAAAACAAGGAGAGAGAAAAAAAACTTGCTCGTAGTATATAGTTTAATTTATACTAAATGTTGTCTTATATTAAACTTGAATTTTACAGTAATGCTCCTTATAAGGTGTTCAGTAGTTATAAATAAAGAGGTTTTTGTGTATACGTATGTTATAGGGAGGAGAGCTCATAATAATACGCAAGCACAAAAGAACGCATGCTATGTAACTAGCGATTGTTTTCGTGAAACAATGCAGAAAACAAAAACAAAAACGAATCTGATGAGTAAACCACTTATATTATTAAGAAAGTATCCTTGTAACATAAAATTAATTTTCCGTAAGAGACAATGCAATAAAACACAAATAATAATATTAGCAATATAATCTAGTAATATACAAAATCTCTACGATAGGCAGTTATAAGAAAAGAGGATGCTTTATCGTAATGAAAATATAGATTTTTATATACTGTACAGTTCATTATTTCTTCTTAATAGGATACTCTAGTTTATGATGAGATTAAAAAGGGTTTAAAAATTATTGGTCTAATTATCGGTGCAATATTTTCATCGTCTCCGATAATTTTATTTCGTTAACTGTGCAATTCAGGCGTAGAACAACTAGGAACAAAAAAACTTGTATAATATCCTAACATACCTAAATATTAGCATTAATTTGACCGGAGTAATTGATTTCTAATTTATTTTCCATTAAAACCCACAGCTGCCATTTTGTGAATGGAAAATAAATTGGAAATAAATGACTCCGTTCAAATCAACGTTGATATTTAGGTATGTTAGGATATTAGACATGTTTTTTGTTCAAGGTGTTCTACGCGTTTAGAATAAATATTAATAAATATGTTCAATTATAAATTATTTATGTGGGCTTAAAAAGCACACAAATTTATGTTTTTTTTTTTTTTTTTTTTTTTTTTTTCGAATTTCATAGAAAACATGCATATAATAATATATATAATATTTAAAATTTATTATACTTTTAAGTGTTTTAATTTTACAAGATATCGTGAAGTTGGTGTAAATAAAGATTAAACCTTGCTATTGTTTCATAAAACTTATAATTCTATTGTTTAGGTACATTAAAAATGAGTCATTATGAAGTACAAAATCATACGCCATACAAGTGTTGACGAGTTGATTCAACAGTTAAGAGGTTAATGAAAAACAAATAGTTTAAGAAAAAACGAAATGCACTAGCTGTCAAATATTTTATTGTATGTACAGAAACAACACCTATAAAATTAAAACAGAACCTACCGTGGAAATATATGATTACTTTTATTTTTAAGAATTGTGTAAGCAAAAGTAAAGAAATTTAAGATGATATCAATAAACGTTTATTTTTATTGTTCTTTTCTTTAGTAAGTTTATTTTCAAGTTTCAATAGCATTTTAATTCTGGGTATGACGTGATATTAGTGTTAATACCATGGGGTTAATACGATGTATATACCTTTTTTTAACGAAAATGATTTTACACACATTTATAGCAAATTAAGATAAAATATAATATATTACTTGCATTGTTCTTTGTTACAAACAATTTATACATTTTTAGAAATGTATTTGAGGGTATTGAAAATCATATATACGAGAAGTTTTTTTTCTTCTTCAAAACATTACAATAGCTATAGTGTAAAATACATTTAATTTTTGTTCTAAACCTGTTTATTGTGCTAAAGGCTTATAGTTACGTTTATGAAACGCAGAAAAAAAAAAGAGGATGGCAAAAAAATATATTATAGGGAGGATATCCAAAAAAAGATTTTGAGTCATAATTTTGAGTTGGTTTGTTTTTAAATGCTTGAATTAGAATAATATGCCCACAGGTACTTTCATATTTGACAAGCAATCTGAAGTATTTTAAAGTTTTTAATGTGAAAATTTGTTCTTGAAACTGTCAAATACTCTAACCAAGTGATGATTGATTTTACTCTTCAAAGTAAGAAAATATTTAAAATTTTAGTCGTTGAATGTAAACGTAATTGTAATAATATTTGAATTAAATAAAGTGTAACATGCGTAAATGTTTTTAATTGAAATTATAATCGTTGAAAGATTTTTCTAAGCTGCGTATTTTGTTGGTTTATTTATGTAACGATTTTATTTTTTTTGCATAGCTGCTGAAAAAGTTGCATACTTTCCAGGGACATTTGAATTCTCACTTTTCAACAACATTCTGATTTACAGAATAAAATTAATTTTTTTTCTATGCAATGTTGATTATCAATTCGCCATATAATATCGATTTATCAGTCAATAAAAAGCAGGAATGTGTGTATATATATATATATATATATATATATATATATATATATATATATATATATATATATATATATATATATATATATATATATATATATATATATATATATAATAATCATTATCATTGATCCGCTGTGGTATACTAAAGTATGCTGTACTTTTATCTGTCAATTTAATCTTTGGAGTCATCATCATCACTCACGTTGGTTGAGTTGACAATGGACCACACATCATCCTATCTTCAATATAATCTACTAAACTCATTTTACTGTGTATGCAGAGTGTGTATACATTGTGTAGTCTCTCTCTCTCTTTATGTACATATACGTAGAAGGGATAGGAGGGAAAAAGTAATATAAGGAAGGAGAGTTCATTTCTATCAAGATGATGACCCACCCACATAAAAATTATCTTCCCGTTTTAACCCACCTACACCACTTCTCTCTCTCTCTCTCTCTCTCTCTCTCTCTCTCTCTCTCTCTCTCTCTCTCTCTCTCTCTCTCTCTCTCTCTCTCTCTCTCTCTCTCTCTCTCTCTCTCTCTCTCTCTCTCTCTCTCTCATTCTCCTTTTCGTACTGTTGCCTGACTGTTGTTTTTTATCAAACTTTTTCTCTTTCCTTCTCACCAATTTCTCTCTCTCTCTCTCTCTCTTTCATGCATTTTCTCCACTTCCTCTTTCTTTTAATTTAATTTCTCTCGTTTCTCCTACTTTTCTTACATTATTATTTTACACTATAGAAAAGAGTTAAAGGTTCAAGCAGTGACCACTAGAGAGCGCTAGCGACGAAAGATGACCGAGAGCCAAGTAGGCAAAAAGCAAAAGCGACTGCTTCTTCTTCTTCTTGAACAAGAGATATCCCCACTTGTTTCATCTTTCGTGTTGGTTAGTTTGTGTCTAACTTTGAAAAAAGAGCGCGATCTTTAATTTGTCTTTTGTGAGTTTGACGTGAAAAACGTGTGTTAGCTTTCTTCAAGAGACTGAGAAAAAAAAATGTAACAAAGTGATCGAGTTTTTCGTCATTCTCTACGAAGAAAAGGATTTGTGACATAAAATTGAATTATGTTTTTTCTTGATGTAATTTATTACAGTGTAAGGTGGTTTATTGTTTTTGTTGTTGTTTATATATTTAGTACATAATATTCTCACTAGGGGCTTCAATAATTTAATAAACAATAATTAGATTTATCCTCGTAAATTGAGAAATGATTGCCACACTTCAAGATGTCAAAAATACGGATTAATAATTTTTTTTTTCGAGAAATTTTAATTTTGTTTTCTTGCAAATTTACTTATGCTAGTAATATTTGTTTTTTTCATACTATTTAGTGTTCTATTGCAAAAATTGTCAATAGTACTATCTCAAAATGAGTTCATAAGCTTTTTCCAGTGTTTACTGGATTGAAATATTCTCTCAAAGCATAAAAAATAAAAAGCTAAATTTTAAACAGTATTTATGATATGATGGGTATGAACGTGAAAATAATCGGTAGAAATGACAAATAATAATAATTTTTCATCTTGCTCTTTGTACAATTTTAAAAAAGAAAAAATATATTATAGTTCTTTGATGTCAAAATTATTTTAAACATTATTCTTGAAAGGTTTTTAAAATTCACCCATGCAAAAATCAAAGGATTCCTTGTTAAAAACAACAATTTTAAAACATTTGCTTACTTTTTTTTATATAAAAAAGTTCTTGAAGAAAATTTATTCGTTTTTTTTTATTGTATTCGAAGACGAAATAGTTGCTTATCCTGGTTATAGTTATCAACATAAAGAGACCACAGAGCACCGCACTTCCTATATATAGAGTAGAGAGTTGAGTTGAGGACAGGACGAGTACATGATCGAGTACTAAAACTTATTTACAATACACGCGGAGTTACGAGAAAACAAAGAAAATCTGAATGTCGGTAACTTTGAGATTAATTATTTTATACAGTACGTGTTGTTTCATTTATAAAGTAGTATAAGATTAAACACAGAATTAATTTATTTACACATTTTCTTTCTTCTTTTACAACACATGTAATTTTTGAATTTTTAATATTATTATCAAACAGTTTTTTATTATTATTTTTTTACATTTCCATGTTATTTTCAGGGATATTCCAATATATTTATATGGAAATTTTGAAATATATGTATTATATAAGATCAAAAGTTTTCTATGAATCCCAAAAGAATTACCACAAAATATTGCGTATATGAAATCAATAAGAAATAAATAATAAATAAAACATGATTTATTTTTTTTGAAATGTTATTTTTACGTATATAATTAATATTTATATTTTGCATTACCGTGATGAAGTCATTCGTTTCATACTCATGTCTTATGGAATAAGAAGAACAAAACAACAACATAAAATTGACATTCTCTCACACTTTATTCTGACCTCTCGAGTATATATTATGTACTGTACTCCTACATAATATACACATATGTAAGATAAAAAATATGTATATTATATTTAATGTTAATATTTTACTGTTTCTCTTTTCATGAGAGTGCGTAATTATAACCTTTGTATCTTGCCGACCTCATCGTCATGGACCAGTCATCATTTTGTTGACATGAAACGTGCAGATGATAAATATAACTTCAATTGTTGTCAAATATATTGTTGATGTTTATCTTATTATCTATAAAAGAACATTGAACTTTATTTCTATAGAAGATAAAATTTTTAATAATAATAATATATAGGACAATTTAATTTGAGAAAAAAAATCTTACATAAATGGTAAAATGAATTTAATTAAATACACTTTCTAAATAATTAAAATGTATAATATGAAGTCACTTTTTTATACATAGATGTAACTGTTATTTTACTAGTAAATTATATAAAATTACAATTCTCATTATATATATATATATATATATATATATATATATATATATATATATATATATATATATATATATATATATATAAATTAACATGAATTTACATTAATAATAGGTAAGAATGTATAAAGAAAAAGATCACAGATCTGTATAATAATATATTACAATAGTGATTTCATTTCTTTTATTGTGTTCTTTATGGAAATAATGAGAGTTGAGGTATTTTGTAACCTTTTTCTATATAACCATAATAATGAATGAGGTGGCATTGTTTTTAATATAGTAATTATAAAATAGTATACTTATTAAAAGTAATGTAAAAGAATATTGAATTTGGTTACAGATTTAAAATTAATGTATGTTTAAAATTATAAAATATGATAAATAATTTTTATCATAATATTAAACGTATAGATTTACTTTCAGCTGTTGCATTATAGCCTGTTAGACGCAATTTACGTACTTTTCGTTTTCAGCGAGTTACATGTGGTTCTTATAACTATATTTATAATGTAATAGTAGTTTTTCTTGCTGCCATAAGATTTAACCACTCTGCAAACCAATATCATATCATACTGTAGCACGTATGATCTTAAGTCACAACTCAAAATTTTACAATTATTCTGTCAATGTCATTAGTAACACTTAATAAAAAATTAGGCTTGATGAAAATTCTTTTTTAATTTTTTTTTTTATATGTATCAATTACATCATTATTTAAAGTGGGTTAAATCATTATTGTAGGCCCTAAATATGAACCTGACCCTGAAAAAGTTATTAAATTTTGTATAAGTGATACTTAAAAAAAAATCACTTTCAATTATCATGATCTATAATATTATTTATTCCTCTACACATCACCGTAAATAGCTTATCAATGATATAAATCGCTATTTAACTAAGTAAATTGTGACAACATTTTTGACACCTCTATCATTATATTTTCTAAAATAAACTATCTAAGACTTAAATCAAGAAAATGACGTATGACTATATTCAAATTTATAATACTAACTCATTTCATATTATCTTGTACGTGTATATATATATATATATATATATATATATATATATATATATATATATATATATATATATATATATATATATATATATATATATATATATATATATATATATATATATATATATATATATAAAGAGCTATGAACAAATTTGGTTTTACTGTTTTACAAGACAACTTTATCAAAAAAGAACTGGATTTGGAGAAGTAGTAGACGTTTTATTTAGTGGTATTATTGGATTACAGTCTGAATATGTATATAAGACAATAGATTGAACTTGATTCTCACATAACTATATAAGTCTTTCATGCTAAGTACATATTTTTTATTGTTACATATTATTAAGAATTTATTCATTGCCCATTTTAGTAATGAATTTATTGAAATAAATGGATAATTCATGTTTGTAATTGAAAAAAAATATTAGTATATATAGAAAAAAAAGAAGATTGTTTTAGATTAGGCTAGAAAGTGCGATGTGCCCGATGTGCGTGATTTATTATCCCCGTAACAAACACTTTTCAAGTGATTCTGTATGAATCATTGTGCTTCACCTTTATGTAACTTAATATAATATAAAGGTACGAGCCTTTCCTAGAAAACTGTAAAGCTTTCTTGAAAGTCATCTTTGAATGTCAACTTTATTACATTTAAAATAATGCAGCTGAAATCAATAATCATTGTGCAAATAATAATAATAATAACTATTACGTGAGTTTGTAATTTATCGCCGGTTTTTACACGGGAAGTATTGAAAAGTAGATTTTCATGTTTTACCATGTTTATCTAGAGGAGTAAATATGTTAAAAGAGATCCTCCTGACTGGGACTCGAACCCAGATCTTTAGCTTTCATTTAGTGTAATGGTAAGCACAGTGACCCGACAAGCCAAAGATCTGGGTTCGAGTCCCAGTCATGAGAAATCGCTTTTAACATATTTACTGTTCGAGATAAACATATAGTGAAACATGAAAATACACTTTTCAATAACTTTGATATTAAATATTTTAAATATAGTATTTCATAATTCAGAGTTTCATTTTTAAAGGTTTGGCTTTCTTTCAATCGGTATACATTTAAGATAAACGAATGACGTTTTAAAAAAAAGAAGTTAAAATAAAAAATATTATTATAATAATAATGGTTGTCTCTTTGAGGAAAATTTAAGTGAGCAATTTATGTTCTATCTAATTGTAATAACAAGTACATTATACAAAATAAGTCCAAAAATCATATTTGAGCCTTTTTTTAAATACCTGCAATACGTTTTTATATCTCTACATGAACAGTTAATGTAATGTAAACAGCAGTATAGGATGTATATTATGATATTATTATGTGTGTATAGAGTTACAATATAATAATATTTGACAGTGATTTATGACGTTCAAGATAATAAAAACGTTTCCATAAATTTTTGGTCTGGATTAAATGTTATCTATAAGCAAAATAAATATTTCAAGCTACCGTGTGTCATCAATAGCGAAACTTTGTGTTTTTAATTTAATTAAAAATTTATCTCATCAATGAGTTATAAATATCAATCATTTTTTTAATTATAATAATTAATTAATTATTTAGAAGTACTTTTAATTGAACTTATTCACAGCATATTGATGATACTAAAGACGTAGAACACCTTGAACAAAAAACTTGCCTAATATCATAACATACCTAAATATCAATGCTGGAGTCATTGATTTCTAATTTATTTTACATTTAAAAAATGGCAGCTGCGGGTTTGTGACGTCACAGCTCATTAGGAAACAGGCAAGCTGTGACGCCATTAATCCGCAGCTGTCATTTTATGAATGAAAATTAAATTAGAAATCAATGACTCCGGCCAAATCAACGTTGATATTTAGGTATGTTATGATATTAGACATGTTTTTTGTTCAAGGTGTTCTATGCCTTTAATATTTTGAATTTTTGTCTTTATGCTTGATGGGGAATGGAACTTTTCAGCAAAAATAAAAATTTTGAGGAAATTTAAAGGAACAAAAATAGTAAAATCTTTTCAACATAGAGAAAATAAAAATAAAATCAAGATACTAAAATACTATAATTTTTACCCACCCACACTGTACGTCTGTATATTTATTAATAATTATAATTATACTGATTCATCTATAAGTAACAGAACAAAAGAAACCTTGAAGAAAAAAGTATTTATAAGAAGTTTATACAAAAATCTTATTTATTATAAAGAAAAAGTTTTTTGTTTAAAATTTTGAGGTTTACTTTGTAAACTGATTTACATACGAAGAAACTATTAAATAGATGTAAACAATGAAGATATTTAAAGTTTTGAGTGGGTAAAATATATTTTCAAACTTTCATCAAAGACATTATCATCATCACCACTTTTAAAACATTAACGTAACTCTTTATAAACTTTAAACCATTAATAACGGTATTATAGTAATAACAATTAGCAAAAAAAAAAAAAAAAAAAAAAAATACAATGTCAAAATATTTCGTTGAAACAATTAAGTAGTTTTATTTCCGGTGACAATGTTGAAATTTCGTGAGTTCATTTACTTTTGTTATTTTATAAATTAAAAATGTGACGTCATAAATCCTGACCTTCTCTCCGTGATATGAGTCACTTCATGAAGGGGGGAACAAAAGTCACGTGGGTGAAAAAGGGCGACCCCCTCAGACTTGAAGTGTATTTTACGTTACGTTTGTTCTCTCTCAAACTATTTTCAATTTATTTTCACGTATACTCTCTCATCAATCTTTTTTCTCTCATCGACTTGCATCTCTCGTCCTTTTTTTTTTTTTTTTTTTTTTTTTTCAATTTAATTTTGTGTAACAATTTATCAAATTATCGTTGTCGAGAAAGCTTATAAACCCAGAAAAACGATATAAACCATGTATAGGGTTAACTAAATCCATTAACAAAACAGCCTTTTTTAAAGTTTAACCCGTGACTAAAATAATATTAATAATAAAAATAGACAAAAGCTTAATAATTTTATAATTTCACAAGAAAACATATTGTAACCAAAAAACGCTTTTTTTTTTTATTTTTTTTTTTAATGAAATATGCACAAAAATAAAGTTGTCGTGAAACTTCAAGAGAAAGTTTAAAAACCAAGACAAAACTTTTCGTGTAACTTTTTCAAGCAATTTTAAATCTTGATTTGTTTAAAAAAATTTAATAAAAGTATTATACTTTTTTTTTTTTTTTTTTTTTTTTTTGCAAGAAATTACTAAGTACTAACAAATTGAAACTATCCAAAATGTTAGTTTTAATATTGTATGATACAAAACGTAGCGTATCTCTGATCTTAAGATAAAGCATATCAAACTTATAGTACCGGTAGTTTCTTATTTCATTTAATGTTATTTCAATTCTTAATAATATATTATACAAAGTAAATAAATACAAACTGCTGAGAATGTATGAGCTACAATTTATTATAATGTAAATATGATCTGCTCTGCTTTTTGTTGAAAGTACTTGTTTCTCACATAAACTCACTCATTCAGTATAATATTTATTTTATTTGGTTACTAACCACATGAGGATTGAGTTTGATTTTTATTTACCTCTACCTATACGTCCTAAAAAAAAAAAAGAAAAAAAAAAGCATGTTTACCTTCTTAGCTGGCTACTGTTTCATTTGCTAAAACAAGCAAATCTCTTGTTCGTATAAGTGTACATATAAGCTTTGCGGCTTTGAAAAAAATAATATGAGTTATATGTTGAAATGTTCATATAATATAATATTGAACATATTTATATATTTTTTTATTATTCCAATCAACATATTTTATATTGGAACACCCACCTTTTTATATATCAAGCAAAAGTAATAACTATTATAACAATCATCACGTTTTTTTTTTTTTCTTCTTCTTTTCTTCTCCTTTTATGTTTTAACACATACAGTGTGAATGAATTGTTGATTTATGTTTTATGCGCCATGAACGAAAATGACTAATTAATCATGGAGCAATGGCACATAAATTACTGTACCAATGTAAATTCATTTTTACATAAGTTTGATAGGTTGGTAACTTTTATAGACAAATCATGATCTGCTGATTTTTACTGCTTTTAATTAATTTTTATGAAATTAGTATTTTACCCTTTTCTTCCCTCTTACCGGTTAAAAAATTGTACCCAATATTTATTTTTACTAGGTTAAAACTTATATTATAAAAGTGTGACTAGTATGCGTAATATAAATTTCTCTTTTGTAACTGTGCTTTAGTTTTTTTTTTTTTTTTTTCCTTCTTCTTCTTCCCTAAAATCACTTAAAGAAAATGACCCAACAATGGTAAAGGGTAATTAAAAATTAGGTGTCCCCTACTGTTTCCCCACGCGTTACACGTCACTAATATGCAGTAACAAGCATTGCAATGATCTAATATAAATGTAGGACATTTTATATATTTTTATAATTTATCTGTTTTTATAAAGTCATTATTTTTTAAATGTACGTATATTGTTTTAGAAACTATATAACATCATATTATTTACATAAAATACTTTTCGATCATAAACATGAGCGGAATACTTAACTTCATATAAAAGAATAAAAAGTTTACCTTTTTTTTTTTCTCTATACTTTTCCTGCTCGGTACTCTTCTTGGCTAAGATTTTCATATAACGTCATCAACTCATATACCATATTATAAATAAATTGCGATATTTTATTGAAGTAGAAAAAGAAACTAATACATTGTCATGTATGTGTGACATTTTTGAGACATAAATATGTTGTTTTTTTTTTTTTTTTTTTTTTTTTTTTAGTCAAAGAGATATGTGAGCAAGTGTCAAGTATGTAATATACGCAAACTTTTCAAGATATACTTCCTTCAATATAAATGTTAATTAAAAGTATAAATCAAATTGTGATTATTAATGAATTTTTAATATTTTATAAATTTAAAACTGATATATAAGTATTTCTAAGTATTTTTTTACTATAATGTATGATTTAATTAAAATTTAATAGATCAAAATTGATATTTTTGATGTACCAAGTTACGTTAAAGGTATTGTATACCCATCTGGCAGATCTCAGTCATACACAAGAGATGTTAACAATTACAATGCTATTCCCGTGTCGTAATTTTCTACACTTTATTATGCGTCCTTAACTTGCCACATTAACAAAGTAGAACAAAATGTTATTACAGGATTTATTTTAATTCCTTAGTTTTGAAACAGTTTTAATAACACTCACACACACAAAAGTTTATTATGTATATGAACTGAACACTTGAAATTTCTATTGAATAAAAAAAAAAATATATACACTAAAGTCAAATTTTTCGTTTATATTGTACAATTTTACATTAACACTTTTTAAGAAAGGAAAATGAATAAAAGATGTATCCAGTCAAGTGAAAATTACAATTATCCAAAAATATCTCTTTAATTGAATTAAAAAAAGGGGGAGAAACTTGTATAGTTGTACACTTATCATGTCAGTTTCTATTTTTGTTTCAATCTTAAAAATCCCGAAGAAGTAGAAATAAAATAAGCAATGTATAATTATAAATATATGATATGCAATGTAGCAAATAATTTGCTAACATATCTCTAGTGTAAAATACACTTACATTCGCAACAGCTGGACGTGATTAGAATCTAGAATTATAGCCAGACAAACATCGTACACCGTATCGTACTTGTTGGCTTTTAAAAAATATATTAAAATGAAAAAAAAAAAAAATAAATAAATCTTGGCAAACTCTTAAAATTAGTTTTGCAATTCTATACTCTTAGCTACTCTCTCTCTCTCTCTCTCTCTCTCTCTCTCTCTCTCTCTCTCTCTCTCTCTCTCTCTAACTCTCTCTAACAAATTTTATTATTTTACTAATTCTCAAAGAAAATAGAGTGTATGACATAGAAAAATAACATAAACTCTAAAAGAACAAAAAAAGGTGCATATTTCAAATTATTTTTAGTTTATAATGGCATAATAATGTCAACCACGTAGTTTCTGTATTACTATGGTTGCTGATGTAATATTATTATATTTGTTTCTACGGTTTACTTTGCGATTGTGTAAAATATATTTTGTATATTATGTAAACCACTATAACTATATACATAACTATACTATATATTCATGTATACCAAAATGTGTTTATTTGTTTAACATTTAACTTGTTATATACTGACTGTTTTATGAGAGAGCAAATGATTACGTTATTATTAATAATCATTTAGACTTAAACATAAATTTTACATCGTAAATATGCATCAATTTTAAAGTTAGGTTTATATGTGTTTCAGTTTTTTTTTTATTAATTTTTTTTATTTATTATCATCATGACACTTTTTTATATAATGTTCTATAGCGTCTCACTATTGAACATCTTTTCAGCACCTAATATTAAACTACAATTAAATTATAATATTTTTCTTATTCTACATAATATTACCTATTTATAATAAGTTTTGAATAGTTTTTTTTTTCTAAAACATATACACTTAGAAGTATAAAAAAAAGTTCACTAAAGAAATTTTTATATTTTATTTATTTTAATATAGCATTTTATCCATTTGCTTTCAAGTAAGGTAATACTCGATATAGAGTATACACTATTAAAAATGAATTTAATTTATTTTGAAGTATAAATGAGAGAATAAAGCGTTTTGTAATTTATAACGTATTTATGAAAACTTTAACAACAAACATTCATATACGTATACGAGAAAATATTTACTAAATGTATAATTGATTTAGGTTTAAACAATATAAATATAGTATAATGTACATAGTGAGTAAATGCGTTGTTGTGTGAGAGAAAAGCCGTATGTGCGTATGCATCAGAAATATTTTGTTCATTATGTTGTATAATATACGTAGACTAAATTATTACCCAGGGACTCGAAAAGGTTATTACAAATATATGCAATATAATATACAATAACAAAGAGAAATGTGTGTAAAGTTTTCATACAATGTGTATTAAATAAAACACTAAAAAACAAGACTTAATAACAACAACGTTGTTTCTGTTTGTATTTTATAAACAAAACATTAAAAAAATTATTAACTTTAACTTGTATTCATTTAAAATTCAATTCACTATATACACGTAATTTTGTATTATATACTATTCACTTTTCAGAATAGCTATTTTATGACTATGTTGAAAACTTCAAAAAAAAAAAATATATATATATGTATAGAAATATTTAAACATTATTTTGCCAACTATTTTCGTACTTTTCAATTCGTACGGTTCATTTTTTTCATTGCAAAATTTATTGGTTCCAAATAAAATACAGAATAAAAGATCTGATATGAAACAATTTAAAACAAAATTATATTGCATTTTTAAAACTTTTTTGATAAAATTATCTTTACTTTCTGTTTTGAACTCTTTAACCTTTTCCACTATTATAAAGAAAATGCTGTTCAAATTAACTATACGTAAACAAAATATGTCCATTATATTATTTTAAACTTTTTATCTAAACAATCACATAAAATAATATACACTATGCTTTTCTTGAGAAAAAAAAGAAAACAAAAACAAACACACTATAACAGTAACAATAGTTTTAATTGCACAATTTTAGTTAGATTTTTTTTTATCGTGCATTGTCGTGCAAATAAAAGTACAGAACACACCACTCTATTTCTCTCACACTTATCAGTAAATGGAAGTGGATTTTAGGAACTATAAAAGTTTGATTATTGTGGAGGTTGTAAAAAGAGATTATAATACTCTAGATTCTCTTTTTTTATGTATTTTGGTTTACTTTAAGTATATTAAATCAAGTTCCATCACCATCGATCAATTTCTTCTATGAGAAAAAAATATATATTTCCATTATTTTTATACTCTTTACTTAGTTTTATATTTCACTGCATTACTTACATTCATAGTTGCTTCAGACATTCATCTTGAATTGTTCCATAATATATATTTATAAAAAAATATTTTAAATCCCCAATCATGATTCTTGTGCACGCTTCTATTTACAATGATGTGTACCACGTGATCGTAAATCTCTGCTCTTTCATTTAAAAGCTCTCAATTGTATAAGGCTGATTGACAGCTGTGTCACTATTGAATAAATCACACAGCGTGCAACATCAATTATCACATAAATATTTGTCTTTATATATTATTTTGTTTGATTTTATATACTGTCAATCATTTCACACCTTCATTTTTATATCAAAATAAAAAACAACATTTATTTTAAAATTAGTAAGCTAAGTTGCACATGTACCAAAATAACATGAATAACTTGCAATTTTAGTGTTGCATTTCAGTCTATAGTTGTGCAAGTTTTTAGGTACATGATTAAGATAAATTTAAAACAGGAATTAAAAAAATATATATTTAAATGAGGTCAAATTTCCTTGAAATTTAGGACACTTTAAAGTTAATTTTTGAACAATTTTAATCATAACAAAAATAATTAATTGTTAACTGTTTAATTAATCAAAAATCATAATTAATGAATATCTGTACTGTAGACTTACCCATGAGCGTCTTGTTTGAGCAACTGCATAACACTGTACTCTGTACTTATAAACACTTGGGTTAAATTTGAGGTATTATTCCACTAAAGTGTTATTATTATTATTAATATAAAACATATTGCAAGTTTAGTGAGAAATCTTGAAGTTTTCTCGAAAAAAAAATCTGTGTGTCGGTCCAATCTTTGGGTTCCACTTAAATTTATGATGAGGAGCATGCACTGTACTTTACCAACCCTGAAAATTTGGTGCTTTCTTCACTAAAAGCCAATAGACATTACATTTTTGGTATTAAATTTCTATAAAATTTGTGTTTAAAAAAAAAAAAAAAAAAAAAAAAGCATAGCTAGATAAGAGATAGTTATACAAAGAGATAAAACAGTAATAAAAGGTTGTAAGTTAAATAATACATAGGTTTGATTGTTTTAATCTATTTATAATTTTTTTTTTTTTAACATATCGAGATGGTACTTAGAATACGAGAACTTAAATTATATCATATCATATATATATTTGCGACTCGAAGTTGTTTTGCAATGTAGATTAAGAGGCAACTTCCTAATCAACTGTAATGTCGTATATAAACGTTAAAATCCTTATGGAAATAGAAACGGAAATATGTGGATTCGATATAATGACTCTCCATACTCTTATCTTATCACCCAGGAAACATAATCATAAGTCTTTTCTATGTAACTAAACAAAATTAGTCTTAATTCCGTGTAAATGTGCGTCTAGTTTATTGAAGACATACTCAAATTGTGCAGAACATGCGTCTCTTGAGTGTGTAATATAATTGTATAATTGGATTGGAAATCAAGTCCAACGTGGTATGTACTAATTTATCATTGCATAAAGATAGTTTTTAATTTCTTAATTAATTAAACTATTATATGGTAATTAAAATTTGAAACCCCTTTAAAAAATATTAGTTTTTAGGTAAACGGTTTACTAACTCGTTATCCATATCGTAATACTTTGTAAGCTTATCACAAATATGATAAGAATAACAACATAAATTACACTGTAACTGATTAGTAACGTTATTGATGTTTAATGACCAAATAATATCCATTATTAAATACAAAATATTTTGGCTATATTCTTGTTATTTAAAGAGAAGAAAAATTATATTTATTATTTTATTGAAGCTTTCATAGTGAGAATATGAATAATGAAGAAACTATAAAGGGATAATAATAATTTTAACAGGATGTATCGTGACGGGCGTAAATACGCCTGGACGCCATGTTGGATCGCAAGAACACTGTCATGGCGACAGCCGTATGTCCGGTGTCAGCTGGTCTCGACACTTCCCTTATACCATGGCCTGGTATGCGATATTCTTGTGTAAGAATTCTAGAACTCTACTGCAAAGTATTCAACCAAAATGAGCTCTATGAGCTTATTATTAGGTAATTAATATATATGCTACGTATTTATATGGTGTGTCAAAATAATATTTGCATGATTTAACAAATATATTTGTTAGAAAATTTTAGTCTGGAAAAGTGATTGCGGTTTTCAGCTTTTTAGCATGTTTTATTCCAAGTTCCGTTGTGGTATTTATTTTTTAACATGTACTATATACAGAAAAAAAAAAATGAAAATTTGAAACTTTTCAAGTTAATCTACTTAGTATTTTGAAACCCAGGATATAGTAATATTCAGAGTATCAGAGGAAAACTTTAATGCATGAACCATATTTTATCGTTATAGGATAATATTTCATTTCTTCTGTGAATTATTAATTATTTCAATAATTTTGCAAGAAAGCCAATACAGCAACAGTTGTGTCTTTTTAGATATATATAAAAAAGGATACATTGAAGAAGAAAAAATAATGTTGCGAAAATCAAACGTGATTCATATTAGTATATAAAAAAAAGAAAGATAAAGCTATATAATCAAAATTTTATTAAATTTCTAAATTAACATGTTTTTACAACTATAATCAAAATTTAAATTACTACCATCGCCATATATGTCTGGCATATTTTAGTTCTAATATCAAAGATAGTATCTTATAGTAATTATAATAGAGCGCTACATCATAATGATTCGAACAACATAATAGTTATACCTCTTAGATTTTTATCTTATACATATTTTAACAAATGAACTATATGAAGTTACAACCTTTACTAATTCATTTTATACTACGAGAAGATTGGATGAAACTTGATAACACACTTAATTGATTTTTTTTCTATATTAATTATATATATTTATATAATATCTTTTTTTTTTTTTTTTTTTAGTTCATGATTCATTAAAATTTAGTACCGTGATTTTAAAATATTAATTTATCATACCAGAAAGTAATGAATATGGTAAGCAACAACTTATTTTAACTTTAATATAAGAGATTTGTGTATACATATTATGTAGTTAAAAAAAATTAATTGAGATATCAAGTTGAAATAATTGTTTATATAAAAATTCCAAATTGAGATTTCAACAGTGATTCTTCTTCTTTTTAAAAAAAAAAAAAAATTTGCAGTAAATGTGTGATACATCTACAGGTTTTTTCTTTTTCTTTTTTTTTTTTTCTTGATTTTTTTTCTTGCGTGTTTTAAAAACCCTGCGTGTGGCAATGCTTGAGCAATAACCACTACACATTGATTACGATTAACTTGGCAGTAGTGACAAAAATAATTAACCACGTCTGTGACGCACGAATAAAGGACGAGAATAGTTAAAACCGCAAAAGTCCCCTCGGACTCCTCTCTCATGTCAATAAAATGTCACTTGATCAGTCAGATTTTGTGGCAAATTTATATCCTCATTAGTTGAACTAATTAGCATATCTCCTTCTTTAACCTTCTTGTAGAATTATTTGTTTCTAATTTAAAATACTACACACGTGACTGATGTTTACTAATAATACTGTATGCTGGTATTGTTGCTTCTTTTTTAATTCCAATAACAAAAATAATATAATAAAGTTGTTCTTTATCTGTTCTGTATATCCTGTGATAAATTGTATAATATTTATAAATTAGCAAATCAATATTTAGTTTTGAAAATTATTACTGTTTATACAAAATTAGAAGAAAAAAATAGCAAAGAGTTTACTACTTTCATGCACTGAAAAATATTTTTCAAAGTGTTTGTTCCAATTATCGTGTAGTTTTCAATAACATATAAAAAATTAGTCAACCAAAATTGTTAAATGAGTATCTGATACAGTCTTCCATTTGTTCATCTTTACTTTATGAAAGTAAAAGCAAGCAGAATCCCCCGTTTTATTTGTTGACATTAAACCAGCAACAGCAGCAGCAGCAAATGCATCAACGACAGGCAAGCAATCTTCCTGGACTTTTCTTCTTGTCCCCTTCGTCTTAGCAAATAGGGTGGCATGCGGGGGGTAATATACAAAAATTAGGTCACTTCCGTGGACTATCACCAAGACAATAAGAAAGGTGGAGATTTTTTTTTTTTATTGTTCAATGTTATCAAAAAAAAAAAAAAGTATTTTGGTACTGCGATAATATCGAACAAGGCAATAGTTCTAATAAAAATATAAGATCCTACTCTGATTAGAGATTTATACTGAAGCTATAAAATATATTTATTGCAATGTATAAATATAAAGGCTATATATTTGATATGTTATCCACGTTACAATTTATACGTTGTATGTATGTGTATATAGGAAATAAAATATATCAACAGTAATGTATACAATTATAATTCCATTGTTTCTAATATTAAACCATATTTTTCAATTCATACGATTTTATGAGTTGATATATTTGCTAAGTTATTAAATATAAATGAGAAAGCAATGGGAGGTCTGAACTGAATGGGACTTGGTGACATCTTGTTAGTTCAAGGGATGATATGTGAGACTTTGGCGTCCCAGACGTGCTTGTTTTATTACGACAAACTCTAACTTCGCTTAACTTCGCTTTTCTCTCTCTCTTTTTTTTTAAATCTTTTGATCTACGCTATACAAAAATCTTTATATCATTTACTAATTAACTTATGGTATAATAATAATTAAATCTAATTATTTATTTCATTAAAAACTAATTTCTTAGTCTTTTCCTGTAACATATCAAGCAAAATGAGGAAAATCCTATATTGCTTAGGTTACTTTTTTATTAAATTAGATTGATGTTAAATTAATATCAATTTAATCATAGATTTATTGAAATATGATATGTAATTATAAATAATATTACTGTTTTCAACTAATATAATTCTTGTATAACACAATCTATAAGGAAGTTATATAGCTATATAAAAACCCAAGTTACATAACACTAATATAATATAAACATGAACTAGACGTATATAAAAAAAGTATTTTAGTAATCGATATTTATATTTAATAAAATCACCTGTAGCAGTGTCGCCATAAACTTCCTTTTCTTCTCTTCCTTTCATTGTACAAAGTAACAATGTTCTCGGACACAACATATACATGACAGGGACAAGATAATGTAATAAATAAAGTGATGATATATACTAAACTTTCCCTTCAATGCTCCCACTTCCCCTTCACTTAATTTTACTGTCATTTTATGTCCATGTTGATCCACGTCCATAATACTAACTCGACAATGATTAAAAAGGATAATACATAATATATTATATATATATATATATATATATATATATATATATATATATATATATATATATATATATATATATATATATATATATATATATATATATATATATAATTTGGAACTTGATTAAATTTTATTTTCTACAATTTTATTCATCAACACATTTTATTATCTTTTCCTAGTTTAATTGAATAATAAACATTTTCATTAAAGAAATTTATTTTAATCCCAATTTTTGCTTTCAAATTTTTTTTTTTAACAGATACGGTGCTAAAATTTTACTCTGTTGCCTTATATACTATAATTACAATATGCATTGGTATGGAGACATTATTTTAATACAATGCTCCAGTTTAAAACATGATATTACTTCAAGATAATGGAGTAAAATTTTATATCTCAGTGTTTGTACGGATAGGTAAAAAAAAAATGTTTGAACTTTTGATAAGCTTTTTTTTTTTTTTTTTTTTTTTTTCCATAAAATTTTTAATTTCCAAATTATTTATTCATATTAGAATATTATGCATCCTAAATTGCTGATAGAAATGCAGAACGTTCAAGTTTTGAAAGAATAAAATAATCCAGAGCTTCTTGCTAATTGTATTTCTTTTGTTAATTTTGCAGGAAGACGTGCAACAGTTGCAAATGTCCCCGCGAAGCTCACGACGTATTCCATGAGGAGTGGGTGAATGTGAGGGACCGACTTGGTTTCAAAGCCCCAACTGATCCTGAGCGGAGGCCCACGTCGCGAGAACGGAGTCTCAATGAGGGATACTCGTGGGTCCCAGGTGGACTGCCCAGTGAGAAGGTGAATTTTAAGACCAATCTGAAACACATAACAACAATTTATTTTTCATTTCTATCACAATGCTTATATTACTTTACGAACGTTGCACAACAAACAAAATGACATTGTAAAAGCATTCAGTATATATATATATATATATATATATATATATATATATATATATATATATATATATATATATATATATATATATCACAATGGAAGTAGTGTTCTATCAATTTTTGGTAGTATTGAAAATAAGTACATTATTTAAAAGTTGTCTTTCATCTTTCCAAAGTTATAAAGTTTAAATATTACAAGTTGTTCCACAAGATTTTTGCTCGTTATTTTTAATAGAACCAAGTTACAAAAATAATAAGACAAACGGGTAAGTAAGCGTAGAAATGATGAGAAAAAAATATCCTTTGGCCGAATAATAAAACAATTCATACCTGTGCTAGAGGCTCTTTTTTTTTTTTTTTTTTTTTTTTTTTTTTTTTTTTTTTTTACTCACCTTATTAAAAGTACTAATGAGAAGTGAAAAACATGAATATAAAAAAAGTTCTAAATATTAGCACTTTTGTTGTTTCAACTGTCTGATATTTGAAATATTTTACACCTTTAATATGACATATTTATGAAGGCCAGAGCAATAAATTGTAATAAGAGAGATCAACAAAGTAGACCCCTCACTATAATATATTGTCACAATTATTACATAAAAAAGACAGCGTTGTTTCTTTTGTTATTTAATGTGGTAACTTTTGATGAATTAACTTTCGTCTTTATTACAATGGTAAGTTCTTAGAACCACCTGTTTGTTTACCACCACTCAAGCACAAACAAACGACAAAATTAAGCTTTTGTTCTCCAGGTTGCATACATTATAGAAAACTTTGTAGCTTTTGAATATTAAATTAATTAATAAAAAGTTGGACCTTAGCTGTTAAGTTATATTTCTGAGAAATCTTTTCATAGGTAATTTCAATTAAATTAAATATTAAAATAATTTTTTTCTACATAATTAAAATTATTATTCATACAGTAATTAAATAAATAAAGATATAATACTTAATTGTATTAAACTGTGGTAAAATGTAATTTAGATGTAATAAAAATATCAAAACTATAACATGAACTTTTTTAAAAATATATATAAAACAGATATAGGGTGGTTGCGTTCATGTTTAAGTCGATGCCATAAGTGAGCAATAAATAACATGGGCCAGTATGGGAAAATGACTAATTTTGCCAGTTTCAAAATACTTCCCAATATTTTTGAGAGCATTGATGCTATTAGTTTCTCAAGTATGCAAGAAAAATAATAATAACCAAAAAGTAGCCAATTATCGAAAGAAAATAGCTAAAAACTACGTTTGTCCTATGCTGAGTAATGTTATTCATTGCTCAAGAAGAGCATCGAAAAGCATTCAGAATGACGTCATGCACAGACACCCTATAGAAATTAAATATTTTAAAATTGGAGCATTTTCTTATAAATTTATTGAAGTGTATTTTTCTTGTTACCTTTTAACATAACTGAACCATCAAGTGTTATTTTGTAAAATAAATAATTTCAAGTAATTTTAATGCAACAAAAACTACGGACAAATAAATCAAAACGTCATAATGTTAAGTGCAGTGTATATTTGCAATGAATGCAACAAAAGATTCCACTCATGTATAAAGTCCATATTATGCTTTTTATAATATGACCTTATAATTTATATAAAAAGGAATTAGAGCGCAATGTAATAATTTTAATGTAGATATAACCTTTATACGTAGATGTGATATATTATGAAGTGAGGTAAAAATACACTCTTTGTGTACTTCATATAATGAAAGAGAAGTTAATTTCCCTAAAACGTTGCTTATTCATTAATATAATTTACATGAGGTACAACAAAGAAGCTATATACTTTACACTTGTTTAGACAAACTCTTCTATAATTAGCTTCTTTTTTTGCTTTTACGTTATTAATATATTTAGAAATGGTTTATGATCAAAGTATTTTTTTTTTACCTTATTTATAATGCTTAAAATAACTTTGTACTGGTAATTCAATTATTTACATTCATAAGACAAATTAGTATTTCTATATAGAATATATTTTTAGAATCTTTGTAAACTTTAATGATTTGTTATAAAAAGGTTAAAAATGATAATACTTTTGTTATTTGACTTAACAGTTGTTACACAGAAAAATATTTTGTTGTTTTTGGACATCGGATTAAATAAGTATTAATATTAATATACACAAATTTTGAGAGGTCATTATTGCAAAATGTTTATTTACGAAGTTTAAATTTTACTACCATAAAGTCATATGTTTATTTACTTAATTTAAAAAAAAACTCTTCCTTATCTGATAGTCACGGATCCTGAATTATTTATTAGACTATATTTACTTTACGTCAAAATAGTAGAAGACATATATTTTTTAATATGAGAGATACGAGCCTTATTCTAACTACAACTTTTAAATCAATTGACATGGAACGTAATAAAAATCTTATTGCTTATCTTAAAAAAGTCTAAATATCTGGGTAATGATGGTTTAATCTATATCTCAATTTACGAGTAATTCATTCAATAATTTTAAGCTTGAATATTTTCATCCATTCAAAATAATATTTTTCTTCTTATGCAATGTGATATTTATGTTATAGAAACGTGACTGATTACTTGTTATTTCCACAGATCGAGGAGTATTTCGTGTCTCTGCCGAGCACCAAAGTTCCTAAGCTGGGTACGGTTGGAGAACGTTACCGTGACAAGCAGCTGATGGTGCAGTTACCCAAGCAAGATCTCGCACTTGCCTACTGCAAGCACGTTGAGTCTCAGCATCATGCTAGTTACGAGGACTTCATCAACGCTCGCAATGAAATCGCACTTGACATTGGATATGTCAAAGATAACCATACTTATTCTGCCGTGCGTAATTTTATTTTTGTTTAGACATTATTTTAAACCTTAATTATTTTAGATACACACGTATACACACAATTTTAATTTTGTAACTACTGTATATTAAAAACAAGGGTCTTACTAGCAAATAATTTGTATCGCGCTCTACTTAATAGGGAATTCTG
The DNA here is from genome assembly GCA_949318235.1 of Ecdyonurus torrentis. Taxonomy (NCBI): domain Eukaryota; kingdom Metazoa; phylum Arthropoda; class Insecta; order Ephemeroptera; family Heptageniidae; genus Ecdyonurus; species Ecdyonurus torrentis. Next base: position 14,804,907 of record OX439129.1, read on the forward strand.
CAGAACATGAATATGAGCGTTAAAGAACTGACTAGGAGTGGAGAACTAATGAGAGCTCGTGAAGTATTGAATTTTAGCATCGTTGTTTAATGTAGAAGTGTGGATAATGGGGGGGGGGGAGTAAATAAAAGTTCAAACTAAATTTTGTATCCCTTAAAAAAATAATAAATAATAAAAACAAAAACTATATATATTTTTAAGATTCAATCATGTTCAGTGTTGAGTATTTCAGTCTCTATATCCATTGCATAATATATTTTTTAATTTTGTACTAAAATCTATATTAAATCGAAATAAACATTTCATATTCTTTAATTTTCTTTGCTAAAAACTTTAAAATGTTGATTTGCATACTGTACTTTCCTGTACAGTAGTTTAAAACTTATTTAAGTATATTTTAATCTGTTAAATGCATTGCTCTATATATATATTTATTTCATTACTTTAACAGCTGCAAATTCAATGTAAGTCCCTGCATATAAAATATTACGCTCACTATAAAATAAAACTAAATAACACACTATATTATACATACACTATACAAAATAAGTTTAGTGGTATGTGAATGAGATACTTGGAATACATGCGAGAGTACTGGGAATATCATTGCACTTATATTTACTTAAACAGATTTGTAAAAAAAAATATATATATATATATATATATATATATATATATATATATATTTTATGTACTTCCCTCAGTTGCAATATACGTCTTCTCATATTTCTTATTTCCCTTGCTGCACTTAAAACAGTACATTTAATTTAAATAATGAGACGCAAACAATTTGTTAGGCAAATGAATAATATGCTTTTCTTATTAAAAAAAAAAAAAAAAAAAAAAAATCTCGTATAATTATACTTTTTTTTTTCTTTTACTTTATATTTTATATACATAAAGAACAAAGATAAAATGTCTTGGTGTCAGTTAACAAAATGGTGAAGTAAATTTATGGCAACGTCTGCACAAATTTCTTGAAGTACCGCCACGTTATTCATATTGAGAATAAACACATGCAAAAGTATAGTAGGTAGCGTCACTTTAGTTTTACATGTACTTTTTCACATAAATCATCTTAACACTCGCTTCATCTTGTCTACTCGTCACTCTAAACGTCTCAGATTTTTTATTTCTAGAAATATAGTTTTTCAAATAAATTTAATATCCGGCATTTTTTCCCCCATTAGGATGGAAAAACATCAAATCAGAATTACAATAATTCATTTAAATCACATTTGTTTATTTGTTACGCCTTAAAAATAACACATACATATCTGATTAGTTTTTATTTATTTCATATGAAAATTTAATACATTTTTCTTCTCTCTCTCTCTCTCTCTCTCTCTCTCTCTCTCTCTCTCTCTCTCTCTCTCTCTCTCTCTCTCTCTCTCTCTCTCTCTCCCCTTCAATATGTATTTCATTGTTTCTACTTCTCTCCTTATTTCAAATTAAATTCTTATGGAACTGATACAAATATAATAATCTTATGAATGAGAAATATTAAAACTTTATCTTTCAAATGATTTTAAAATAAAGAAATATATAATTTGTTTCAGAATACTGAAATGAGTAGTTTCTTCTATATAAAGTTTTTTTTTTTTTTTTTTAACATAAACGTGATACGTGTTTCAAACTCATGCAAAACTACCCAACTATTAATATAAATAGATTAATACTTTATACTTCACAAGAAAAATAAATTTAAATACCATATAAATTAATAATTTTATAGACAGCTAATAAAAAAATAAATAATTTTTTTCATGTTAACTCGTGTCGAAGAGAACAATATGAATTGTGTGTATATAGATTTCAATCACGTCACGTTTTATTATTATTATCACCAATAAATGATCGCAAAACGTCTGTTCAAGCATGATAATAATTATGATTATAATAAAAACTGGTTTATTTTTATTCTCTTCGTGTTAAATTTTGTATTATTGAGATGAATATTATGTAGATTATACTTTAAATTTCAAGGTTGTCTACTCATCCAAAATTGATTAGAAAAAACTGTATTGTATAATGAAAATAGCTTCAAGTTATATAATATATTGCATTTAATCGCTGCTGGCAATGATTAAAACTGTATCAGAACTATTTAATTAAAATGATATATATATAACATGAAAGAGAGAGAGAGAGAGAGTATATTAAATGTCACAGGTCATGTATCTCTTACATAGGTAAATGTGTCATTGCATATATTATTGCATAATGATTGATAAAGGCATTCGATGTATACATAATGTATATATGGCTTTGAATTAATCAAGGTGTATTAATTGATATGAATAGTGATCTGTAAATATTTGATAAAGTAAGTTGTGACGTCAATATACAGAATGCAATATTGCACTTTCCCCCTTCATTAACTTTTGTGTTCTAATTAAGCGTCATTTTTACATTTTTTTTAATTTGATGTAAATTATTTTACCTAAAATTCATAATGAATTATTTTATGACATACATGACATAAAATATTTATGATTTTAAACTTTGTTCGTTGATTATAAGTTTCATTGCATGTTAAAAAAAAAAAGTTAAGATAATTTTTTTTTTTAATTATTTCCATAATGTAATATTTTTGTTATTTTTGTGTCCAGGAATGTCCCGAATGCCGGCGAACGGTGAGCCCAGGAGAGGTGGGTGTGGTGGCGCCTAAGTTCGGTGATCGCGTGATGTGGCATCCCGCATGTTTTGTTTGTTCGGCGTGTCGTGAATTACTCGTGGATCTCACTTACTGCGTGCATGATGAGCAACTTTTCTGTGAACGTCATTACGCAGAGCAACTTAAGCCGCGTTGTGCTGCCTGTGATGAGGTATGTACACTTTATATTATATGTCCTCGACAATCTCACGTGTCTCAAACTCATCAAAAGAACGATATAAACATTTTACTCCTATATTATAAGATGCGAAAACCGATTCCATGTTAACTATTATTTGTTAGAAAATATATTCATTTGATCGTTTAATGCGTGTATTAAATATTTTGCAACAGTGAAACATTGTCAATATAACGTTAACAATAAACGTATGGTAGTGTCACTAATTGCAACACATTTTTGTAATATTGATACAACATGTATAAATAATTAATATTTGCACTTGAAAAAAAAAAAAAAAAAAAAAAAGAAACAGCAATTTATCAAAATGATCTTAAAACGTTAACATAAATGGCAAGGATAACTAAATAATTGTTTAGTTGGAATAGGAAGACAACATGTTTTGTATAGGTATATAGAATACAAAGCACTTTCAGAGGGTACCATGATCCATTTACAGTGCACACACCTATAGGTACAATCTATAGGTGCAGTACATGGGTTTGTAAAGACGTTTAATATTTAAAGATGCTCTAATAAGAGTGAATAATTTAAAAGTTCTGATGAACAATGCACTTAATGAAGAGTTAATTATTGATTATTGAGCGCAATATACATACACAAGAGGTTTTGGTTACATTGACTTAACTAATAATTCAAAAGACAAGAAAGTTCACTTTCCTAATATAACAAAACTGTATGGCAAAGTGTGTTCTAAAATTCATGATATTTTGTGAATTGTTTACTTTCATTACGTTGAAAAGTTTTGTCAAATTATGTAACAAAAATAGTAAATCTTTTATCATGGAAATACAGGGATATTTTTTAAACAAAACTTCTAATGGTATTTTATTAATTATTATATGGCAATCAAATCGTGCACGCATGTAATTTATCATGTTTTTGAACTTGAATACAGTAAGCAATTTATTTTATTTCATTTCTAAATATATATATATATATATATATATATTATATTATATTATATAAAACAATACAAAACTTTGGTATACAAATCAAAAGCCCTGTTTGAACATTTTTAGTTTAAAATTATTATATATTGTGGCGGCTAAAATAATTCTGAACAGAGACCAAGTTTGAAGTTTGCCCAGCAGATTACGTTACTGTTCTATATTTCAAGTTAGAGGAAAATTTAGTTCTCAACAATTTGCTCAGATGTCTCCACATTTCCCGCGACTTCTTTTTAAAAACTTTTTTCATGGACTATTGAAAAAGTGTAGACATAATAATATTATCAAATCCATGCCAATACATTACATACGGCGACACTCGGCAAGTTTCTAAATAAGGACTAGAGCGACTTTGACTCGAAAGGTGACCAGTCAGTGAGTTTTACACAATATATTTGCAGACGTCATCATGAAATATGACGTCACAATCTCACTCACCCACGTTCATTTTATTTAAAATAAAAATAAAACTTATGTTACGTTATACGTGTTATTGATGATTCTTCCCCAAGTTTGGAACATATATTTAAACATAAAACGTCATGATCCTTTAAAAGTCAGAGGGTCATGACCATAAGAGTACCTAACGTAGTATACATATATAGGCAGTGTTTGATATTCATTACCCAGGGAGTTTGCTGTACACTTTTGTGTACATGATTTATATTTTTCCAATTTAAAATCAGAATATAAAAAATACTCCAAAAATGATAAGCATATTTTCATAGTATGGTGCTTAGAGATAATCTGATCTAAAAGTAGCCTTTTTTTTTTTTCCATAAAAGTCGTGCAATACCAAAAATGTCACATAAAGCTCGTCAGTGATCTATTTTATAAATATCTGGGTCAAGAACTTAAACTTGATTTTGAATTAAATTTTAAAACTTGATGCATCAATCAAAATATTTTCATGGCCTCCCTCTTTTATTAATATTATTTTTCTTTGTAATTACCTTCCATGCCGTTATAAATTATTAAATTTTTTTAATACCAATTTCTGTATAAAGGCAAGTAATTAAAACCACAGTTATTACTATCATAAATTAAACTATATAATAGGGCCACACAAAAATATTATAATAATTTATTTTCTACATAAAAAATAACTATAAAATTTTTACTTCGTAATAATCAAGACTTTATGTAATGGTGACATACTAAAATTACGTATAAACGTAGGCTGTATGTTTAATGGTTTTGGGTAATTAAAAATATGGTGGGTATGTTTTTGATTAGCTAGTGTACTATAGGGCTCTTGTTTCTGACAGTTTTGCTATGACTTTGGCACGTGGGCAGGGGTGGGGGACCTCGTGGGTGTTGACAACCCACCAGTGTCACGTGATCAAATATCTTTACACATTACTTCCTCAACGTTATAAGCGCCGTCTATATAATAAAACTTATGAGGCTTTTTACGGTCATCATCATCATAAATATTGTTTTGCATCAAATATTTTATTAATTGTTACTTTTAATATGAAAAAATATATAATATATAAGTTGGAGGTGTAAAACAAAATTTATTCTTTGTAATAAAAAAAATCCTTTTTTCCTTTTCTGCTAATATTTTATAAGTAATTGAAGTCTTATTTTATTTATTATCAATTCCTGGCTACGAGCCCTAATAAATTTTGGAGGATTTCTATTTTAGTCAGAGCTGGAGGATGGAGCATTCTCTGAATCATTTATATTTTTAAAATTGATGCAGCAGTTTATTTAAAACAAATCGTATGAAGCGACGAGGTTATACCCACTTCAGTCTAACCAAAAATATATTTTATACAATCTGAGCTTATTTGTTTTGCACACAAAGCTAATAACGAGCAAGAACGATGAAAAAGCTAACACTTTTATTTGACATTTATGAAACTTACTAAAATATTAAATTAACTTTTTTATTAATTTTAAAAATTACCTTATAAAATATATCGCTTTCAATTTATTGGACTAAAAGGAATTTTACCTACCTGAAAGTGAAAGATGAAGCTTTGGGTGCAAATTTGTCAAAATGTCTGCTAAGTCAAACATGAGCTTAGTGTTTTGGCTCAATGCCATTTCCAAACATAATAAAATTTCTTGTACTTACAAACCATTAAGTATTGGCATCCCGTGTTGAAAATCATCACTCACCATTGCACGTTACTTCAAAATGTGGCATTTTAATGCAAAAAATAAATCAATTTTATTTATATTTGCTTGATATAGAGTCAAGCACCAAGCACTTTACTTAGCAAAGTTATTTATTCAACAGATGGGTGATGTGTATTTTTTTTGTAAATATATAATATTAACTTGTTTTTTTATTCAATGTTTATCATCTAATTTTTTTGATTTTATACGTTAAAAATTTCTATTTTTTTTTTAATGTTACACAAGAAATTTAAAATTATTTATTAAATGTGTGATAATTGATTTAATCGCCATGGAAGAAAATATATTATCTTCTCTCTCTCTCTCTCTCTCTCTCTCTCTCTCTCTCTCTCTCTCTCTCTCATTTTCTCTTCGTCCTTCCTTTTTCTAACTGGCATTTTTGTCCAAAAATAATAACAATGAAAAGTGCCACATTTCTACAATACATTTGAAATTATTTATTCTTATCATATAATATTAAAGCCCTTTTTGTCAAAGGAACTGTGATTATAATATACTGCCCTTATATATTTGTTAAAAGTTTGAATATGAACAGAATTTGATCGTAATTTTTCTGTAAATAAAGGGAGTGCTTTTTCTTCTCATATACAGCATGATTGATACGTGTATGTACTCCAATAATGTGATGAATGTTTTTGATAAATAAATATGATATGAGAAAAAGTAAGTTTCCAAGGGCGAGGCTGTAAGACATGTATGGAAGCGTGGGCGCAAAACTTCACATAAACGAGTAGGAGAACAACGAATACCTATACTACAACTAACAAAAGATAAACACCTTCTTTCAATACATTAATATAGAATACCATGCTCGTATTTATGTTAATTTTACTATAGAGTTAGACGTCATACATTGTGAACACATGTGTTAGTATTTTTTTTTTTTTTAAATTTATTTATTCAGATGATTTTTGTTCGATTCCATTTATACACACAGTCAGTTCAGTTCGAATATAATGGTTATAAATATATCTTTATAAACATTAAAATTTTTGTCAGTGTGTTAGTGGTTTAAAGTGTGAGTGAATTTTAAGGGGAAGTTATTTCTATATTCAACGTTAACATTATTAGATAGATAGGGGAGGACTAGCAAAATAAAAAAGAAGAAATTTTCGTCGTCCTGGCTGATATTTTTTTTTAGTAGTGGGGAGAGAAATAGAGAAAAAAAAAGAGAGATAGAGAGAGAAAAAGTAAGAGCAAAAGTTAAGAGAGAATCACTTTTTAAAGGACACACGTGGGATTTGCATTTCAAGACTCTTGTAAAAAATATATATATATATTTAATTTTATTTTAGATACTCCTCCAGTTTTTATATATGCCAATCTCCTCTGTAGCTTCCGTTTAATCGTCGAGTTCATTTCCTACTAACTTACCGTTTGACATCTTTTTAAAAACTTTTCTCTCACTCCTTTACTTTCTGCCTTTTAGAAAAAAAAAAGTGTGACGATTTTGATTGTGCAATATCACTTTTACTACAGCTACTGCTGCCAACTATAGACCTTTCTTGTAAGTATTATTTTCTTTATTATGACTTCCTTTCTCTTTTTTATTTTCTAGACATTAGAGTCAATAGGTTTAACAGGTGTATTTTGTCTCGTTCTCTAAAAAAGAAGAAGATAAAATGTTTTTTTACATACAACTTGAAAGAATATAATATAATATAATAATAATAAAATATAAAATTTGAATGTTGTAAAATAAAAGTAGGTTAATGTAAAATATATTTTGTTTCAAAAAGAACCGAAACGAAAATAGATTTTTTTTCAGAGAGAGAGAGAGAGAGAGAGAGAGAACGTGTGCACACCACACTATTAATTAAGTAATTTTTTTAATTGCTGTAGAAAAACCAACAGTGATAAAAATTTGCTTGCAGACTTATGTCAGCTCAAGTGCGAAACAATGCATAATAAACAATAAATAATTAGAGCATATAAAAATGTAATTTTAATTAATATTATGTGTTATAAGCTGTATATTACCTTTTTAATGACACAAATTTATTTTATACATTACATGATAAAATGAATGCGTAAGAGTTTATATTTACTCATGCTTTAAATATATATATTTTTAAATTGACACATTTTAATGACGTGTTGAGTTTTATTAAAATTTACTCACGCCTGTAGACAAAATATTTTTAATTAATGGTCTTACAAGTAAGAAATTTTTGCATAATTGCGGATATACTTTCTTTTTATTCTTATAATTTTTAAGTATTTTTATATAAAATATATTTGTAAGCTCTTTAGGTAATGGAAATAAAAATGACTATCATTGAAAATCAGTAATATTTTATTTCAAATATATTTACAAATTGATCTAATCATACGATACAATAATTTATGTTTTAGTTAACCATGTTAAAAACATTAAATAATTAGATACGTTTAATGTATAAAATTGTATAAAAATAAAATAATCCTTACTTTAATGTTATTAAAATTAAATGTAGTTAAATTAAAATTAAATTAATTATATTATAACCCTGGTTTAAAACTTATTTCTGTTGGAGATGATGAGCTACCAAATGATGTTGAAGTCATTCTACTTTGAATAGCATAACGTTTTACATTTAACCGAGCTCGACTGGGACAAAATCTTTGCCTCCAAGCATTTTTTGCACTTTCATCCATTAAAATGAAAAACACAAAGTATGTCAATCCTTTAGAAGCAATACTTATACAGAATAAGTATGAGAATATTATATTCCATGGTTTTGGAAAAATCAATTGTGCAATTGCAAATATCCATGATAAACCTAATAATATAAATAAAAATACCATCTGTTTAAATCTACGAAATGATAAACATGTTTTATCATGACGTCGAATTTTGATATTTACATATAAATTTCTTGCTATTAAAATAAAAATGACGGTATTACAACACATGACAACTACTAAGGGTGTAAGAATTGATGCGTAAAACGCTACTCCTATGGGTAAACACATAGGAGTCTGTGAATATACACGATATTGTCCAGAAACAATGATACATAAACAGGGTACAACGGGTAATATCCACCCAATCAATCCAGTTTTTAATGGTAATCTTGATGAACGAGAACTTACTACTTTAACTAATCTTGAATATTGTAAATAAGCAGCTAATAACATCCAACAAAAATTACTTAACATTGAATAATGTAATAAAATACCAAAAAATACACATAAATGTTCCTTTAATTTAACATTACTTAATGTTAAAAATAATATAATTAAAAATGCAAGATTAATTGATATTTGTAATTGAATTTTTTGTCCTGAACCACGTAACCATTCAGGAGCTAAAATTGCAGTTAAAAATACTCCAGTTAGTCCTGCTAATGAAAGACAACATCCAGTTAGAGTGATGAAGTCGAGGGTTTGTGAATGTGACGGGTGTAAACTCTCCATCATGGGAATATCTGAGTGCCAGAACAGTTCTCCAAAGTGTGTGAGATGCCAGCAAGCACACTCATCCAGCACACTGTTATAGCTATTGTATGAAATGTTGGTATGTGTTGTTATGAGGCGACATCCTAATCGTGACCAATCACCACGTCCTTTCTTTTTACTAAAGTCCCATGAGACGCAAACTCCAGGCTCTGAAATTATCAAAATATAATTTAAAAAATGTTAACCTTTTTAATAATAATATAAAAGTAGATTATATTACACTTATATCGTCGGGTTAGAGAACAATACGTGTAGTGTATCTATAAAAGCAGCAAAGTCAAAACTCTTATCTTTTAGTGTAATATAATGTTTTGGGCCTTGTTGCTCCAGCCCGGTTTGTGCTCTAGCCCGACGATATGTAAAGATTTATTTATAAGTTAAAGCAAGTAAAATAGTTAAAAACTACGTAAAACAAATCGAACAGAATTTAGTTAATTCCGAAATCAAATAAATTTTACTTGTTTTGTTTCTATTTTTTTACTTATGTAAGCTTTATATTTCAGAAATCTAATCTAAAAATATATGACAATAGAAAACAATTTATAAAATTTAAAAATTCTTCAGTATAAAATATCATTAATATAAAGTTAATCAAGAGACAAATGCTATATTGTTTTTAGTGTTAGTATAACAATGAAAACTCTTAAGATTTTTGTGTTTCTCATTAAATTTTGAAATCTTGCCCATTTTCTTTGAATCCACCCAAAACTTCTCTAACAATAAAGACATTAAGAAAAAACATTAGCTACTTTTCTGCTTGCAAAAACAAAGATTTTTCAGAGCTTTAAGTATTTTTCATTTCCTGGTGAGATGTAAAATACAGTAAAACTTTTCTTAAAATAAATTTGCGATTAAGATAAAACTAGAACGAAGAGAAATTGCAAAATAAAATTGCAAAGAATAATATAAATTTTGTGTGTTAAATGTTTATAAGATTGTAGATTATATTATATATACAGCAGGATACGCTAAATTTAATTAATTTAAAAAATTTTATATATACAAACAGTTGCAAAATAACAATGTCTGACCTGGGTTTTTTGTTATATCCCTGCGAAACCAAATGCGGACTGGCTCCAGTAAATTGGTGTAGTGGCGCCCTCCCAGATTAGCGCTGACCACCGCAGACGTTGGCTTTGAAGAAAATAATGCACCAGTCGGAAAGACAGAGATAGCTAGACGATCTGGAGTATCATTTGCTCTTAGCAAGGAGGCAGGTAGTAGTAAAGCGGCCCTAGAGTGCATCAACATATAAATCATAACACTCATCTCGTAAAAAGTAATAATAATAAAGTTGTCAATCTTTACTTACGATGTTTATTTAAAAAGTAATGTAAAATTTAAAGTATAGTATTCATAAAATTTTACACGTGTTTATTTTAATTAGTTTATTCTTATAAAATTTAAGTGTATTATTGCAGCAATAAGTAATTATTTTAAATAATTATAAAAATAAATAAATATGTAGTATTATGTATATGTGTAATATTTTATAGTTAATATGATGTAATATGACATAAATATTATGTTTTTTTATTACCGTAAAAATATAATTAATAATATTTACTATTTACCTTGGCGCCAGATCGAGAATATTTTCACTGCTCATATTTTGTGTGATTGAGATAAATGTTTTCTCCGAGAGTACTGGTTGATTATCAAAACTTTCAATTACTGCTACTCCAGCACCTAGAGTTACTCGCACATCTTCAACTCTAGCAGCAAAATTAGGACGTACTGATTCTTCAAACCCTGTTTCTTCTAAATTATCAGTTTTCACTAAAACGTTGTCCAGAGATGCTAAAATCTCATTACTTGCATTTAAATGTTCTCTTATTCCAGTTAACACATCGTAATCTTTACTTAAAAGTAAATTCATTTTTGAAGTAAGTTCAGGAATTTCACTGGCATTAAAGTTTTGTTTTGTTGATAATTCTTCAGCAAAATTATGAATATCAATCGGTGTATCTAAATTATTTTCATATGGATCTGTAGATACTATTGCAGATGCAGTTGGTAATATTTTAGATGTTGCTGTTAATATCTTATCAATGTCACTTTGATTCCAATGATAACCTTCATAAAAATCTCCAATACATTCTACACTAAATGGATAATTGTTTTCATCGATGATTTTGGTCGCAACTAATGAATTTGGTAGAGTTTGTGGTAAAATTAAACTTTCATTTTCAAATCTTGGACAATATCTTGTACTTCTCACAGCTTCTATATGAATTCCTGAGGTTTGGTTATTGTTAAATACATTGCCAACCATGCTTGTTAAATCGTTTAAAATTTGCATATCAATTTGTGGTGATACTTTCGTTACTGACGATGTTAAGTGCACAGTATCTGGTACCTTAATAGAAGCTACAAAATTACCAACACCCACTGCTTTTTCAAATTGTCTTGCTACTTCATTAATAGTTTTCTTATTATTTGATGTTTTTATTTTTAAAACAAAAATATTAGTGCTAAAATCTCTATAAAATTTTATATTACTTTTAATATCTTTTAATTTAGAATCATTATAATAACATTGAACAAATCCTTCAGTTTCTAGTAACATATCAAAAAAATGATAAAATACATATTGACCAAAACTTTTATCAATTCCATTAATCTTATGTTTATTAACTATAAATGAATTTGACATATCATCATAATTACTTTGTAAACAGTGAATTAAATTTTCATTAAATATAAATGGTTCTTCATTTGTTATTCCTTTAATTTTATACACTGTTATATTTAATAAAAATCTTCCTTTATGTAAATTATCATAACATAGAGTCATTTCTATATTATAATTTGGCTGTTCACATTTCACTAAAACTATTACATAAAAAATGAGATATGTTAACACAATCATCTTGATGCTAAGACTAAATTGAATACACACTTGTAGTTTGCATGGTATCAATAGTAAAGCACGTCATCAACTACTGTATCTTATAAGCGGAATTTTTATATTCACTTTGACCACAACTGTTTCCCGGATAAAAATGAGACTGGAGCCAGTGCAAAAGCAACATTGATGTTTCTCAAGTATATAATATAATATATATATAAAAAAAAAAATCTGCGCTAGTCTAAAATTGAAACAAGTTTATATATAAATGTTTATGTTTATATACGTTGAACAAATGTTTATATGTTAAAAAAGATTAATCTTTTATCAAGATTTTAAATAAATTTGATTATAGTGTTATTAAAATCTTTTTTGAAAAATGTGTAATTTCAAAATATTTAAATGTGTCAAAAAAAAAAAGACACATTATGACAGCGAGATTGATTATTAAAAATAATTGAAAAGAACCAGTAAAATAGATTTTTCATTATATTATAGCTTCTATATTTGTTTTTATACGTAAAATAATTTAATTTATATTTTATCCTAATAGTTATGCAACCTGCAGGACTCTCTCTCTCTCTCTCTCTCTCTCTCTCTCTCTCTCTCTCTCTCTCTCTCTCTCTCTCTCTCTCTCTCTCTCTCTCACCACGCACACACACAAACTCTTTCACACTCTTTGGCAGTTAGTGTTTCAAACACTAACCCCGGTAAGTTCTCGTAATGAGCAAGTTCTATAATAAGGTTATATAAAATATCTAATTATGATGATTAATAATTCAATTGTTTCATAAACAAGCCATAAATGGATGAACGAACGTTTCCTTTGTTTAAGTTACTTTACGTGAGGTTAACCACAAAATTATTTTTCTGTTCAATTCTAGGAAATGGAATGATACATATAACCAACTACGTAAATATAGTTACTTTATTTTCATATTTTGCATAATGAAGAAGTAAATAAAAATTTCTTTGACAAGTAAGGCGTATATTGGAGAAAAAATCAATTATTTTGGAACTCTTTTAATATAAAATGAAATAACAGTACTGTTGGCATCACTCAGTAGTTTGATGACAAATAAGCATTGAAAGACATTTAAAATCATATCTTTCCGTATCAGTTCATATCAAATAGTAATTATTTGCATGGTATTGAAAACTTTAAGAAGAAGGATAAATTAAAGGGACATAGAAAAATAATAATAAAATAAGTAAATATTTATTTGTAATCCCCCCCAAAAAATAACTATAAATAAATAAATTAAAAAAAAAATTGTAAATTTGTATAGAGGTATAATTTAAATAAACTAAAGCATTAAAAAAAATCTAAATTGATCAAGAAACAATAGTTAAAGTAATATAACACGAAAAAAAATTTTTTTTGACCCGTATCGTATACTGTACTAGTCTCGTTACTGTTATTTGTTTTTCTTAAAATTTGTTTAAGCTATTCTTTACGATAAATTTTTTAAATAAACACAAAGAACACAAAGACTTTGCCACTCTTTATTTATCGTATATTTTACTTTTCCAGACAGACATCAAAGAAATAAAATACAATGCATGCATATCATTGTTAGTGTATTTTTTATCGAACACAATTTTATATTCAAATGTTTATTTTTATCAGGCAACGGTAAAAAAATATATAATATACTGTATATATATATATATATATATAATTTTTAAAATAAATCAAAGTAAATTTTCATATACGTATGTCTGCCCAGTATGGCGAAAAAAAATCAATAATAAATTGCGATAGGACTATTACGGATACACATATTATATCCCTTAACTATTCCTTACCCTCAAAAACTGGGAAGCAAACTTGAAAAGTAGGTAACTCGCAATACAATGTCTATATTTAAGACCTGGATTTTATAACGTTATGAATTCCTAAAGTTGCCTACAGTTTTAACCCCAGTTTTTAGAGTACAGAAGGGTTGAGGAACATAATATGTGTATAAATATGTATTATGTATGATGGTCCATCTCATGAATTTTATACGTTTTTGACATAATGTTTTGAGGCCAGGATCCTTTTAACGTTTAAATAACAGAAGATGAAATTGGATCTAATTACATAAGGGATGAATGTGACAGTTATATTATGTTATTTGAAAATTAATATTATGTTATAAATTGAAACAATGTGTAACATGTTAGAAACATGATGAATGTCACATTAACCTGTCACATAAGTCACTTAATCATTTTTCATAGCAATAAAAATGTATACATAATGGACTTTATTATAGTGAAACACAATTATATTATTTACTAGACTGTCAAATAAACGTAAAGAAAAATAATGATAAGTTACAATAAACAAAGTAAAGATTGTCAATTATTGAAAATTAGAGTTCATTATTTTGCTAAATGTATTCAATTTGTAGGCACAACAAGAAGAAAATAAAAATCAAATCACTTCATTATTTTGCTTTGTCTTTCACTCTCTTTCTCTCACAAGAGAAGACTAATTACAGAGCTCGAGATAAAATCTCGCGAACAAAACAAAAATCAAGATATAATCAATAAATAAAGAAATTTAATCTCCGAGAGGGAGAAAAAAAGAAAGATAAAAATACGACAAATTAATCGTTAACGCTACGAAAAATCAGATTTTGTTTTTCTTGTAAATAAGTTGTTAATATATAAGGCACGTTAACTTTTTGCAAAATTTATATTTTATTTTGAGAACCCCGTACACATGGTTTTATTGATCTTCTCTCTCGTGAAATATTTTTATGCTTCTTAATGTGTCTGTTGTTTCATATAATATTCTTTTTTACGTTTTTTTTTTTTTTTTTTTTTTTCTTATATACTTTTTCCTTCATCTTTTCTTATGTATGATATTTAAACCGTTGGATTGGTTAAAACCACCATAAAACGTATTGTATATCTGTTTTAAACGTAAACCACAGTGAAGCCGACTGTCAGTCTCTCATATATAATAATGTTATGAAAAGTCAGTTACATTTCTAGCTGACTGTAAGATATATGTGAAGAGTTTTGAGTATTTTACGTATTTTATGTTTTTGTATGTCTAGATTACACGTTTTAACTTTGTGCCTCTTGATTCCAACATTTTCTAATTTCAAATGTAGCTTTGATTGTTTGATTCAATTCAACTGTAACGTTCTTTCAAGCCTTTAGGTTCATGTTAGTTTCTCAGTCTGCTTTTTGTATTCTGGGCTGGGTGATCTTATAAGTAAAAAAAAAGAAAAAAAGAAAGAAAGAAAAAGCGCCAACTTCTTTACACGTGTACTTGTAAGTAGATATTATACTTCAAATGTTAATTGCAATGTTGTATTGAAATATAGAATTTATTGGTTTTATTATTTATAATTTTACGTTACATTTTGATTAAATTTATTGTCCGGCCAAGAACCTCTTTTGGATCTTGTTGGCTGGTGCGAATATCAATAAAATAAATATACAGTTATTTTCTAGTATTTAAGCTCAATAAAACAAAATTATTAGTGTGCAACATAATTTTTTAAACATCTAGAAATGAAATAGATAATGAGATAATTTTTTTAACTGCAAAGCTTTACACAGCGTATAAGCATGATAGTATAATTGGCTTATGTGATTTCAGTCTTGCTATGTTTGGATAGATTAATCGTTCGATATAGTTGATATACTTTAATGTTTTTTGGTTTATATAAATTATCAATTTATATTATATTTGCCATTATTTATATTTATTTTGTATATTAAAATATCACATGCTTATCTCTTAGTATAAACAGATGGTGTGATTATTTAAAATCAAAACGCCAAAGATTAGCTTTTTAATTATTGTTTTATTTTTTACTTTAAAACATCTCAATCAATTTAAGCCAGAGAGAATAATCTAACCAGAGAAAAAAAAATCAGAATCCTCCTTTATTTTCTCAGGCTTCTGTTTTAAAATGATTAATCATTTATATCGCGCGTGTATATTGTTATTTTAATATAATATAATATATATATTTTTTATTTATAATACATCAAAATTACGATAGTGTATTTCTATCTATGTAATAAAAGATAGAAAATTAACGCTTCTTGCAGCTGTCAGTTGTTTAGACTTTCAGTGTAGGTTGAAAACCACATTTTTTACATACGAATGTACGAATGTGGCTCACTCTTATTTTCATCAATCGTCTCGCCTTCACGCCTCAAACTACGCCTCTCTTTTTTTATTCTGTCACTATACACTTAACTTCTTTTTTTTTTTGTCTTCTTTTTCTCATGCCTAACGTGATTGTAGCTGATCAAATATTTAACAAGCGTGCGTAGTCAAGTGCGCAATTACTTTTTTAAAATAAAATTTACTATGAAAATGAGGGTTATTACAACTGAATGATAATGTTTATTCAGAAAACTGAATTTTTTTTTCAACATTCTTGAAAATTTGTTTTGCAATTTAAAATTGAGTATTAAAAAGGAATAAATTTAAATATATGTCTTTTAAATAATATATATCTGTACATTTAACATTATAATAGTGTATTATATAAGAAAACACAAATTACCATAAAAAATAAATCAGCAATGACTTTAGAAAAATAATTCAATAAAAATATATAATTTACTATAAAGCTTTAAGAAAAAATATTATTAAAAAACATTACATAAAAAGTTTCAATATTATAAAACTAAAACGATACATAACTATTTTTATCTTTGATGCATACGTTTACAAAGAGAATATTAAACTATGTTTATTGGCATCATTTTCCAATCTCTTTGATAGATCATGCATAAATTTGTCATTTGAAACGAACTGTGTTCTATATATATATATATATATATATATATATATATATATATATATATATATATATATATATATATATATATAATATAATAATATATATATATATATATATATATATATATATATATATATATATATATATATATATATATATATATATATATATATATATAATATATATATATATATATATAATATAGATACATATATATGTATATAAAATCTATCTATTTTAATATATAATATTGTATGATATCTCGTCAAATATTATTTTCGTTTTGTTGCTATCTTCAAAATGCAGCTTTTTTTTTTTTTTTTTTTTTTTTTTTTACTTCCGATTACTTTGAGGTTTATTTGTTTGAATAACCTATATATAAGTTTGTGGTACTACATAAAGATTGCATTATAGCTTGAAACTTTTGTATAGTCTCCAGAGATGAGAGAGAGAGAGAGAGAGAGAAAGAGAGAGAGAGAGAGGCCAAGAACTTGAAACAAGATTGATAATATTTACACTACAGTTCCCTCTAGCTATATATAAAATTGTAATATTTGGATAATATTTTATTTATAGAATCTTGTTATCAAAATATCATAATATACAAAAATAGACTTTTGTAAGTAAATAAATTTGATGTGTTTTTTATATATAAATATAGAATTTTGATTTATTTTTTAAAAATAAAAGCTGATTATTATAAAATTCAAAAGAGATATTTAAGTTATTACACGAAAAAGTTTTTTTTTTATATATATTTGGAATAAAAATACATTTTAATGATTATTTTATATATAGAATTTCTATTACGATATTAAAAAAAAAAGAAGTTATTTTTTATTTAAACTAATGTATCAATACAATTACGTATAATTTATGTTGTAATAAGTTGGTAATTAAACATATGACTCTTGTTTTATTACATATTAATCTTATCAGCAGTCGAGATTCTTGACCTATCTCAAGTGTCTAGTGCTGGTGTGAATGCTAAGTGGGTTCCACTCGAGTATTCGCCATGTGCCGTCACTCTCTTGCTGCTGCTGCTGCTGCTGCTGCTACTGCTGCTTTTATTCAAACACTCTTGTTGCATAACTTGTAGGATATCGCGTCATTCTTGTGGCATCGAAAATATCAATGATGATATCAGTATTTATATCGGAACTTTTTGTAAGAGTATACCTATTGTTAGTTTTAAACTTTGAGAGAGAGTGGTGGGGGGGAGGGAGGGGGGTCCCTGGCCAAAATAAGAACAATGGTTTTTACAACTGGATGCACCCCTTTTTCTGAAACAAATATCAACAGATAAACACCAAAAATTACAGGTGATCAATGTAATATTGAAGTCAAAACATGTTAAATTTTATTTCTATAACTTGATAAGTATCCGAGAAAAGGGGGTGCATCCGGTTGTAAAAATCTCTCTTCTTATTTTGGCCAGGGTACATAGTATTCTGGTAATTTTTTTCAACAGCTACTAATAATTATAGCTTTAAATTTACACAATAATAAACGACTGTGACTGTAAGATAAATAAAATGTGCAACACCACTTCTATTATTATTATCATCATTTCTACCATGCAAGAATAAAAAACAAACAACAAACCAATTTTTTTTATATAATATTGAAGTAGAATGAATTATAGCACAATGTGTAATATAACAAAACAAAACGTCATTAAATCTTTTTATTTAATTAAAATATAGAAATAGCTCAACCATTTTACAACTTATAAAAATATCCAGAACATGCTTTTACTGTCAGCTCAAATATTTTATAGCTCATTTTTACTATCTTAAGAAAAAAATCTCTAAAAAAAGAAAATGTTTACAGAAGTTCAATATTTGCAAATTTTGATACTAAGAGGAACATTTATATTTTATACTGTTTTAAATTCAAGATTGATTTGTTTGCGTCTCATTGATATTTTTAAGTGTAATGGTCTGCGATTAATGTCACTTTGAATAAACCATGCAATAAAATATAAGTCAAAATATATCTCAAGTTTTAAATGTAAAATAACACTACAAATACAAAGTTCTGTAAAAAAAAATTTAGTGATCCGAGCACGCGTTTTAACAAGCCATTAACTTTATTCCATAGAACCGGAATTTAGATAAAAAAAAATATTTAGAGATAAATTTATTGTAGCAATAAAAATATTATACGCAGTATAAATTTTGTTTCGTATTTGTGCTTTTTCTTCTTCTTTTACGATGTCGTATGAATATTTTAAATTTTTTTAAAGATTTTTATGTTTCACGCTTTAAAATTAGGCATACTGCCTTAGTTACAGTGTAAATAATAATGCAATTAAAATAATTAAAGATCATTTTTGCTAATATTTTCTTACAGGTTCATAATCGTTTCTTTGAAACTTTCTTTCATCAGTTATAATTGTCATTTTCTTCAATTATATATCTCATTAATCATTGTGAATGTCAATACGTCTTATTTACTTATCTTCTTGTTACGCTAAAAAATATTGCCATGCTGTCATTTCTTACTAACTATACCCACCCAGGTAACAAACGCAGCTTTTGTTCAATCACGAAGTAAATTTTGGTGCCAGCTACAAAAACAAACAACAAAAGTCTAATGCTATTATAAGAAATTCACGCCACCTATTCAAAATGTCGTTTAACAGTGTGCTAATCTCTAATTAGCAAATTAACAACAAGTTAAAAGACTCTGAAAAACCCAAACATATTTCACAATACAAAATATAATAACTTAAGCACCTGTCTTTTGTTTACAAAATTAATGAATTATGATAATTTTAAGTGTTTTATATGAGAGAATAATTTTTTGGTTTAATGCCAAAAGAAATGGTTCAGATAATTTTTAGTTTTAATTATTGTTAGCATTTTTTGTATTATATAAATTAAGACCATAAAATTCATTCATATATCAACTACATTGTTGTTGTTTTTTAAATGCACAAAATAATAAATTACGAGAAAGAGATATGGAGCAACACAATTTTGAAATTATTCTTTTTTGACCGTAACTTTTTCATTGCTTCAAAACTTCTGAATTTTAAACCATTGCGTTATATACATATAATTGCAAAATAAATAACTTTTGCATTCTCTTCATTTTTCAAACTACATAAGTTATAGCTTAAAGTAATTTTAACTTTAAATTTTTTAGTAATTTCATCTCAGTGTTCAAATGGAGCATTGCACAGAATTAATTTCATCACAGTCACAAAATTATCAGGGGTAAAAAATATACAGTACCAGACACGTGCTGTATAAGTGTATGATATAAATAAAATAGTGTGAAAAGAGTGTAGGCTATTTAGGTGTCTAATATTATGTTTATGTGTATCCATTTACCTTAACTACATAATCTAACCCTATCCGGGGCGTCTACCTTGTATACTCAACCAAGTCCGAGGTCACATCATACAATTTAATAACTTTTTTTTATTATTATTACGATTAATCACTTAAATTCAATACCAAGAAAGTGCTTTACGAGTTGACACTATAATATACAAGCTTCTAAATATCTGTCTCCAACTTTTATACATTACATAAACTTCTTCACTGGAATTTTAGGTTATTTTTAATTTAATTTCGTAATGATTTAAAAATAGATTCTGATCGTAAAAATATAATATATTATATATAGGGTGTATTCACATCTATATATATTTATTTATTACGCTTGGAGGCCATACTGGATTAGTAATCAACATTTCTCAGCATAGGACAAACTTTTTTTAAGGCAATTTTCTTTAAGAAATCGGTTATTTTTTGTTACTGTTATTTTTCTCGCATACTTGAGTAACTATTTCAACATATTTACAGCATCAATGCTCTCAAAAATATAGCATAGTGTTTTTAAACTGCCAAAATGAGTTATTTTCCTATGCCGACTATGTTATTGAGTGATTCAACATGGCGTTGACTTTAACATGAATGCATACACCCTATTATGTGTGTATTTTCAAAGATTAAGATTGATAAAAAAAAGCTATTCATAAATAATTTTTGTGACAAAATTGTTATATGGTAATAAGGATTATAATTGAAATTTTAAAGTATATAGAAATGATTAATAAATAAAAGAAAAGGAAATATTATGTATGTATTTGGTATATTATGTTTTATTCTTTGTATATTTGAAGGTAAAAATACATTGTGTTTATAAACATATACATCATACAAGAGCAATGTTTCCTTGTATTGTTGGTTGTAGTATATATGGTTTTGTTGTACGCTGGGAACTTGAAATGTAGCAAGCCACTTCACTCGTGTTTTTGAAAGTTTGGAAGTATATAACTTTTACATTGCCAGCTTTTCATAAAACCACTCACAAAAATATACTTACATTTAAAGATAGATTTTTTATTTTTTCAGTGGGGTATTTTTTGTAACATTTATATCTTGCTTAAAAATGAGATTAGGCTAGTTTATTTTTAGATTATTTGTTTTAAATAAAAAAAAATATACGAGTAGGAGTATATTGTTCAAACGAAGATATTATTGATTATGATTTGTCAGTCTACCTCTTTTCAGATTTAAAAATAGTTAAAAAATATAATTTAAAGAGAAGCGATAATTAAAAAGTCTCGTATCATCAACTACTAATTGTGATGAAAGTAAATTCTTTGTTTTTTAACGCCATACATGTTAAAATATATATTCTAGATGAATATGATCTAATTTTTATTTCTCTCTACAAAAGCAACATATTTATATATACATAGCAGCAATTTTAACTAATCTCTTTTGTTGTAAAGTTAGAAGCTAAAATACTAAAAAGGTTTTGCACACGATACCACAGTTTTAAAGTTTTTTGACACCAACAAAAGTACCCAATAGTCTGGCATCACTCCCTTAGTGGTGCACACGGCACTACTGAATCTAACTTCTCTTACATCTTAGCTCTTCTACTTTTTTTTTTTTTTTTTTTTTTTTACCCCTCTTTCTCTCTACTTTGGTCCGCCCGCCCGATTACCCGTGCCAAAAATGGGACACGACGTAAGCTTTTCTTAAAGAGTCTGGTGTTCCCGTGACGTAATTAAATCACGTTGTGACGTCACAATGCATAGGGTGTGGTTTCACACGTGACATTGAAAGAACAAAAAAAAAAAAAAAAAAAAAAAAAACTTTGCAACTTTCACCTCATTATCCAGAGGAACTGAGCTAAAAATAAAACCAAAATAAATTTTCTGGAAGAGTTTTTTTCTTTGTGTTTACCTAATAAATATGTATAAACATAGACAAAGCTAAAAATTTAGAAAAAGTATAAATTATATAATTTTGAAGGTCCAAATTTTATGATTTAAACTGTGAAAATGTAGTCTCTAAATTGTGTAATCATTCGTTGCAAAAAAATAAATAATAATAATAAATTTAAAAAAAAAAAAAAAAAAAAACTTAAGATAGATAACTTTGATTTTTTTGGTAGTTATTTTTCTATTGATAATATTAAAATGACATTTTATTTTAAATGATACCAAAAAAGTGTTACAGCTATATTAATTTTAAAAGAAGAAAAAATAAAACTTTTTTTTTTATTATTTTTAACATGCAAGAAATATGCAAATCCGAAGTTGAACAAAAGTTTTTTTTTTTATAAACATTTCTTACTTCTGTGGTTTGATTACAATTTAATTTCCTGTTTTTGCAACATTATTGGTCAGGTTTATTACGTCATAGTTTTGACGTCCTCGTGCTAAGAAACCGGACGTTAAATTCACGTCTTTACTTTTGCTCTTACTGAGGAGCTAAATATATACAGCAAATGTATGCACGAACTAGAAATACATGAAAATAG
This sequence comes from Ecdyonurus torrentis, assembly GCA_949318235.1. NCBI lineage: Eukaryota > Metazoa > Arthropoda > Insecta > Ephemeroptera > Heptageniidae > Ecdyonurus > Ecdyonurus torrentis. The sequence goes on from OX439129.1 coordinate 14,827,714, forward strand.
TTTTTGGTATATGAAATCACGGAATAAGCCACTTCAATAGATCAATACTGAAATTGGATAGTATATAAGTGGTCTCTAAAAACATACAGAGGTGAAATGATAAAGTCAACAAAAGCTTTACTCAATTCTGGAAAAATGTAATGTACTACTTCGTAGTTTAGTATTAAATTAAATCCCATGCAAGGCACCATATCGCTAAGAAAATCAATCGTTTGAAAGATATTTGAACATTTACATAAATTTCCATGTATCATACAATTAAAATTTAATACTTAAAGGAATAGATCAGAGGAAAAAATAAGCATTTATATCACAAAACACTTGATGGGACTTGCATAAATAACTTTAGTTTGTCTCAAAACCCATCTGTAGCTCCGTAGCAGTGATCAGAACATTTCGATTTATGCAACCCGCACAACATTGTTTTTACTAAATTTTGCATGTTTCTGACGTCAAAAACATAAATAGTCACGCAAATTGCATACTTTACTGTCTTTTCACGCTCTCTCGTGGGACTGCATTAACATTCTGGCAAAAATTATCATCAGTGATGAAGATCCCATTTCGTGTTTATTCATTAAAAAGCACATGTTGTTTTATGTAGTCTATAGCTTTAAGTAGATACAACAGAAAAATGAATATTCATTAATATAATTGTTAAAATATTTTATGCTTCGCTAAATATTATATTATGCAAATTAATGTAAGAATGAATAAACTCAATTATAATATTTATAACTAAATATAAACAATACAAGTAAAAACATTGTTGCAAGGTATATTATATAATCTACAATACATACAATGACTTAATTGAATAGTGTATATGCATACATGTCAAAGTGTTTCACAATGAACGTTTTTATATAGTAACCTAAATTGCATTGTTATAATGTAAGGTACTGTGTACAGTATGCAAATATTATACGTTGCTGTACTGTACAATCATCGATGTTACAATATTGTATAGTATAATAATAATAGACATCTATTTATAATGTAATTTAATATCGTTCATTTTTATTGCTATTATAACTATACAAGCTATCCAATCAACCACACTATACAATACCCTGCTTTTGAAGTAATTTTACATAAAATTGTAATTTTCATGCTCCATTGTTTTATAATGATTATATATACTCAACGTTTTGTGTCCATTTAATTAGAATAGTTCATTCTCGTGATGTTATAAGCATGGATTGATTTTATGTTGTAACTTTGAACTTCGCATTACTGTGGCTCACAAAAATAAAAATAGTAATATTGGAGGAATTAGGTAATTTTAAAACCATATCAACCATTATTCTTTGAGAGAAAGAGAGAGAGGGAGAGAGAGAGAGAGAGAGAGAGATTAGAGTCAAGATCTATTTGAATGACTTATTTTAATCAAGCAAACGCAATTAAGCAAATTTGTATGCCATAATTCAAATTCTTTCTTTGTTTTACGTCTTTCAATGTTATAAAATACACAAAAAGAAATATTTTTAAAAAAGAAAAGAAAATTATTTATTTACTTATAGCTTCACACTACAAGTATTCAATTTTGTAATTTTGATGCAAGGTTGATACTCAATAATTATTATTACATTATATGAATAAGGAATCAATACCAAATCTTTCAATAGCAATGCTTTTAAATTTTAGTTATTCTGGCCCCGATACGATACTTGAAAAAAAATCAGATCCGTTATTATATAAGTATATATGCACGAAAGGAAAGTGAATGAAGAATTAACTATGTTGTATATTAGCAAAGTTACTTATCACCTCCGCAAGAACAATCTATTTCACAATAACATAGTAAAGCTCTAGATGTCCAACAGCAATGTTGTAAAAGCACATAAAAATGCTGTACAGCATAATTTGTTGCCCTTTTTCCACATTTTTGGGATAATTTATCCAAGCCTTCTTTAATTTTTGTCTGCGTAAAATATTTAGATAGATTAGCATTTTGTAAATAAATTCTAAAATAATAATAATAGTGGTTTGTAACAAATTTATCTCAATTTCTCTTCTGTGAAATAAAAAATTCTGACCAGCATATTTCTAATTTTTACATGCAATTTTTGAGCTACGGCAAAAATACTTTTAAAATATATTGGAACATCCGATATTTTGACAAAATTGAGGATCCATATTATACTGAATCCCAAAAAAAGTTAGCAAAAAGTCAGTGTCTTATCGTATTTGACACTGATATGGCTGCTATATTGTCTCTCTTTTCACATAATTTAACCCTTCATTTGAGAACATTATTCCTTTTCAATTAAATCCAGCAAATACCATTTTCTCCGTCATTAATACTTCTATACGTATATAATTTTACTGTGAATTTTTCTCCATATCTTGTTTTATACAATATAATATTAAATTATTTGCAATGAAGAATAAGGCACGTGTGCCCCAGAAACTTGAAGGTACGCGTGTACACAATGTTTAATTTATTACGTATACAGTATTTGATTTGTTTGTAATGAATATTATGGAAAACTTATTCATTACAATTTTTAAAGTAAAGATTTTAATGACTTCGTATTTCACAATAATTTTAGCAATACTTTTCAATTTCTAAAACTTTTTTTTTTTTTTTTTTTTTTTTTTTGTAAATGAACTTTGCCTGTCAATTACTCTAACTACAAATTTAATAAAGAGATTTAATAAAATACTCATAAAGGTAAAATAAAACAATGCAAGAATGAAGAGTGTGGGTTGCAGTATTAAATAACGTAGAGTTGAAAATGTATAAATAACGAATATTGATTTCCGCTATATAGGCATCTCTCTCTCTCTCTCTCCCTCTCTCTCTCTTACACACACACAAAATGTATCATTTGCACGATTTTTATAATGATATAATTAATTTCCATCATTCTTTCTTCATATCTGCAATATATTTTATTCGAATGACACAGAAAAAATATAAAAATATTTATATAAAATATATATAAAAAAAGAAAAACGACGTGCAATATTTCCTCATGCAATATAAAGTTACTTTTAATTAGTCATATTAAGGCTTCATTTTTAGACGTGAAATTGATGAAATTTACTAAAACAGAAGGGGAATTGATGATATCCTATAACAACCGTGATTATCCCTTACTTATAAAAAGCATCATCTTTCAAATAAAAATTATGTGCTTAATTAAATATATCATGCAGGAAAATGAGATTATTATAATATGCTTGTTTAAATTTACGTAAATACGATTATATTAAGAATACAACGTGATTTAAATAATTACTTCGTACTTTGTTAACTCCAAATTTATTAATTTAAGCAGTAAATTTTGAATGTCTAGCATTTTATAATGAAACTTGTACTTCCTAGTAAATTATTGCATGCTGAAGATGTATAATTTATCAATCATTACGTCTAGTAATTTTCATCGTTGAAAGGTAAAACACGTGCCTCGTATATTTTTTTTCCAACATTGCTGTAATAATTATTATCATTAAACCATTTTTATTATTATATAATTTTTTGTTCATTATAATTTTTTTTACAGGAGGGGAGTAAAAAATATCATTTAATATAACACTTTTTATAATTTAATATTGCCTTTAGACATATTACATAATAAACTAATTGTTTTTTAAGTTGTACACAATTCATCACCCCTACTTTTTTATTTCACGGACCGTCGCTTTGCATAATAATAAATATACCAGTTTATTATTTGCTATTTTTATAAAACAAGAGCCTCTTTATATAACTATTATATATTATAAAGCCACCCTGAATATTAAACAATCATTTATAAATATATCAGCTACAGAATGCAATATTTTAAACTAATATTTTGATTAAGTTCACATATAAGAGAGGTTGAAAATTTCCCCACCATTTTCATCATATTTCGTTCTATTTCATAATATTAATTTTTCTTATTTATCATCATGTTAGTATATTGGCTGGAAGAGGAAAACTAGTTAAAAAAAGGTGTAAGGGGAAGATTTTTAGAAAGAGAGGAGAAATGAATGCAGGCACGTAGTATATACTCATAGTAACCGTGTCCAAAAATGGCTTGAGCTTCTCATGACGTCATCAACATCATGGGTCAGATTTCCAGCAAGCAAAAGCAAAAGACTTGGAACTACTCGTTCTCTCTTTATTTTTTTATTTTACACTTCTCCTCTATTCACTGTTTAATCTGTTTTTTTTTCCTCCCTCCATTTCATATTCTCTCTATTATTAACGTTATAGCTTTAAGCAGCCTCTTGCTCTCTCTCTCTCTTTCTCCACTACTCTATCCCTTCTTCTTCTTTTTCTTCTTTACACTTGTTCTCCATACTTTTTCTTCACGCCTTCCAATTTTCTTTACTTGCTTCATATATGTGTGTACGTTACAGTACTTTATATAATGTGCTTTTGTATATATGACCACCACCAGACGAGACTCTAATGTAACTTTGTTCCCCAATGACGGTTAATGACAACCTACGACCCAGCCTCACTTCTTCTCTCTCTCTCTCTCTCTCTCTCCATCACAATTTTTCTTCTTTATACGACACAGCTTTGTGATTATAACACAATTTAATGCCCTATCCTTCGTCTCTTTTTAACCCTCTTTATATATTTAATCCCTTAGACCATTATTATTTACGAGTTTTACATGCTATTTAATATTCTAAATAATTAACTAAATTAGATTTCATAATACTAAATTTGTTTTAGCTTATTATTAAAAATTGTTGTTTATGAAAAAATCTGTGACCTAATTTAGTGATTTTTTTTTTCTTGCTTAGCAAACACAAATTTGATGCAATTTTCATCATGAAACAAACCAAAGAAAACTCATGAATAGATGTTTCTGTTTGTAGAAGTTAAGCCTAATTATTAGAATAACAAGTGTTGTTTTAAGATTTAAATATTATAATTAGATAGAATCGTATATACAAAGAAATAAATGTATGCACAAAGCAAATTTCAAAAGCCACTTTGAAAAGTTTTAAGATATAATTTAAAACTGCATGCTTTATATTTATAACTTTTAGGTCACCTTGAATTATTTTCTCAAAATAAGTAAGATAAACATTATTTTATACGTACAGACAATACTATATTCTACTATAATATGAAACGTAAATTTATTACGGTCTCAGTGTGACATTATTAAAAGATTACTTTTATTTTCTATATATAAATATATATATATATTTTTTTTACCATCGCGCCTAGATATTTTTATTAAGAAAAATATATTTTGAAATAGAAGACTTAAATATTACACGTACACCTGGTGTTGCAAGAACGTAAACAAACAAAGTAGCAACGAAAATACGTCTAGAAATAATTTATGTTTCTTGTGAGCCCTTTATTTTTTCCATGTGTTACTTTCTTCTTCTCCTTCTTGTATAGAATACAAAATAATTTTCTGCAATGTCAAAATATTATTATTAACTGCTACTCTTTTTTTGAATTATTACATCAAAAACTTTTTTTCTTTTTTCTTTACCATTATAATTTGTTAAATTTATCTTTAAAATTACTTTTATAAATAAGATGTTCTCTGTTAACAAAGTATTATCATGAAAATTTAACAATAAATCTTATAAAATAATAACAATATGTATCTTATACTTTAGACAGAAAAGTAAGCCAAGGCGAGAAAAGTCATATTAGCTCCTGTAAAGTAGGCTACTCTTTGAGCACATTTGTCAAGCAGGTTGCATAAGTTATTTTACTCTAGGCGCACAAGCAGAGAGCTAATATATTATTATCACAAGAAAAAAGTAATAATAATGAATTTTTGTTATACGATAGTATACGTAAAATTTTATGTCATTTGTGCATAACAAACGATAAAAATGAATATAAATAGGTAATAAATGTATTCATAATGTGAAGTATGAAATTTTACACAAGATATGAATAAAAAAATATTACGCGTTAAATATTGTATCTTTTTTTTTTTTTTTCTTTTTTTTTTTTTTTACCGAACATAACAAAGAGAAAATAAAATACAATGTGTTAACTTCATACTTTAACATTTTTATAATATATAATTCTGTGAAATAAACTTATATTATACCTATATAACGCACACAAAAATGTGTTATTGTTTTTATGTCGCTATATAAAGTTGTGTACTTTTATATAATATCAACTTCTTCTTTTTTTACAGTTTCCTTATTGGCTAATAGCCTAACGAAATTCGTTGACCCCATAGGTTTTTAAAAATTAGGCTCTTTGCCCAATTTTTTTTCTTTTTCTTGTGAACTCTTTTGTTTTTATTTTGCCGTCAACAGGCTGTTTTATTTTTAACTTTTGACAAGCAAGCGCGTGGGTCCCTTTAACGTCATGACTTCACAAAATTGAGGTTACATTTTACTTCTAGATATAGTGACAAACTTTGTGTGATAAAAAGTAAATGCTGCTATTTTTTATTTCTTCACTCCTCATAGTATAATATTGAGCTACCTGCTTGAATAGATAAATTTTGTAAAACAAACTTTGTAGCAAAGTAGTTTCCATTGAGTATACATGAATATTTAAAGTGCTCATTTACTTGCCTAAAGATTCACAGTAAAATAGAAGTGAGAAGAGATAAAAATAAAAATGTAAGGATTTCCCCTGAATATATAAAGTTACTTTGTTCACGTGTTACGTGATTTTTAATTATAAAGTATTATAGTAGACATGCTTCTTGTTCAACACTTCTTGCTAGAGTTTTCTTCTTGTGTGGTTTCGTATACTATTTAGTAACTTGTTTTAAAAGGTGTATTGTATATACGTAGTTTAAAAAAAAAGTATTTAGAACTAAAACTTAATTTTGGCTTTAGTAGTTACGAAAATGTTTAAAGTAGTGTAATATCAAGGAATTTTATTTTATTTTCTTGTACAACGACTGAAAATAAAATAGAAACCATTTCTGAGATTCTTAAAGGCATAGATAAGAAGAAAACATTAGCATTTACATCACAAAACACTTGATGGGACATAAATAAATAACATTATATATAGTTTGTCTCAAAACCCAACTGTAGCGCTGTAGTATTGATCAGAAAGGTTAGATTTATGTAACTCGCACTACATTTTTATTTTTATACTAATTTTTGCCTGTTTCTGACGTCATAAACAGAAATATTCACGCAAATTGCATACTTTACAGTATTTTCACGCTCTCTTATGGGATCACATTTACATTCTGATAAAAATTGTCATCAGTTTTGTAGATCCCATTTTGTGTTTAATCATTAAAAATAATCATGTTGTTCCATGTTTTCTATGACTGTAACACAAAATTTTCGTATTATACGTTAAAAAAATAGATAAACTAATGGCTTCGTATTTTAAAATTATTTCTATCTAGGACATATAATTCCAAAGAAATATCCTGCAGCTAGATTAGCCTATACAATGTAAGATTCCTTGAGTTTTGAGTCAATAGATAAGGCAAACCTTAGTACAACACATGGAGAAAAATGTTGGTCGAGTTTCAATTTAATTTCACTCCTTTGATGTATCAAAATAGACTCAACAGTATAGTATTGTATAAAATTATATTTTCAATTTAAACAACGGTTTCTAATTTTACATCGTTGATTAACTTAATTTAAAATACATTTAAATTTAACGCTTGTTAGAGTTTCTTTTATTTTTGTACCCTTATAGTTCTAATTTAGTTCCAGTGGAGAGAGAGAGAGAGAGAGAGAGAGAGAGAGAGAGAGAGAGAGAGAGAGAGAGAGAGAGAGAGAGAGAGAGAGAGAGAGAGAGAGAGAGAGAGAGGCTGGTGGTATAGATCAAGGTCTTCTTTACTTCTGGTTTTTATCATTTTACAAACTACTTATATTATCTAAACTAATGAAAAGTGGATATTTTTTTTAAATGACGTAATAACTATAAAATTATTCATACTTCTTTCTCTGTTTCTTTTATAAATCTATTTTAAAACAAATGTGTTTTTATTTTAAGATCACTCACTCTCTTTTCTTAAGTTGAATTATATTATACTTGTGGTAGGAATATAATGTTAAAGTTTATATGATTATGTAGCTATTGAGCCAAGTTATATATTTCTGAACTTTATATACATATAATATATATTATTATGTATTTTTTCTCTTTAAAAAAATTATGACATCAGTATAAACGTACGCTTTATGTAATGATATCTAAACAACTAAGATATTTTGGCTAAGGTACGTTAAAAAAATATTTTGGCCTGCACAGTCTGGCTGGGATTTCTTAAAGGTTTGAATGTTGTGAGCGTTATACTAAAATGACAGTATGCTAAAGACCAGTGGATGACACAGTTTTTTGGACTTTTTAGAAGCGTTAGTGGTTTAGTCACATTTTACATGGGACATTAGTGGACCCAGCCAACTGATGTTTTAGCTCTCGACTCGATCACAATAATAGTTCCCCTCCATTGTGTGCTACGGTGTATACCTTCGTATACTAGACTGACTGTTCGCCAAAAAGAAAAAAAATTAACTAGGTTTAAAACTATTAGATGTGGTTTGGTAGTGGGGGTTAGTGAAACTAAAGGGGAGGAAAAATAACATAGAAAAACCTTTAGTAGTATACTTCTGAACAGTGTGTGTGAGTGTTTCTAAACTATGTTCGAAATATTTACTATTTTCTTTTAAAAAAAATCGTAAAGTACGTAAGGAGGAGGGTTGATAAAAATGGGTCAAGTATTTGCAGTGTTTGTAGTTATCGTGGGAGTAGCAGAAATCGTAGCCTGTATTAAACATATTCAAAATGGCTACCTTCCAACATGGGCACCAAGACGCGTCATCACGGATCCAAAATGGCGACAAAAACAATTATCATGTGACATAATAAAAAGAAGTAGCTGGTTTGGAGGTGGAGGAGGTGGTGGAGAAGAAAAAGATTTAAGTGAAGATAATAAAGAAGACCAGCAATTAAAATCTTCCCAAAATAATATACCTGGGGAATCCCCATCTCAAGTTGAAAAATTCATACAAGAAGCTGAAAGAATATTGAATAATGAATTGATACCTGACACAATAGAAGTAGATGATACTATAAATAAATTTGGACCAACTTCAAATGATCTTGATAGTAATAATATTGGCATACAATTAATCAATGAAGAGACTTTAACATCAATCAACGTCTCTATTAATAATAATAATAATATTCCATCTGAGAGTTGCAAAGAAGAAATTATACAAAGTAAAACTTTACAAGTTGTAGAATCAACAAATGATATATTATCTCAAAATGAGAAACCATCTAAAATTGAAAATAATAATATTCATATTGAACTTGACGAAAATAAAATTACAAATAACGTAAACAATGATATATCATTAAAGAATATAAAATTAACAGAGCATGAATTGAATAATGAAAATGAAATTATTATAAGTAAAAGTGAAATACTACAAGAAAATAATATTGTTTTAAATGAAGAGAATGAATTATCTAATAATATTATTACAACATCTGAGTTGGAAAGTGATAATACTACTTCATGTATGACCACAAATAATGAACTTGCATTACATAATGAAACATATATTGATGATGAAGCATGTTTAGAAAACAAGAAAATAAATACACTTGCAATAGCTAATGAATATCAATTTCCAGTAAGTGAAAACAATAATCAAGAAATTGTTATAGAAAATATTGATACTTCAAATAAAACTAAACATGAAATATTTGAATCTGTTATTGATAGTTTATTAAATGACTCTAAAACTGTAGATATTAAAAATATTAATGATAAAGTTAGTAAAAATGAAAGTAGTTTGTTAGAAAATCTAGATAATTTACCAAGCAAACTTTGTTCCAATGATGATAGCATTATACAAGTTGAAAGTTGCGAAATTTCTAAAAATACTTATAGCATCGTAGCTGAAGAAGAAATATACGATTTAAGCATAGATCCTTCTAGTAAAAATTTAAAATTAAATGATAAAATTATAAATAATAATGAGGAAGCCTTTGAAATAGAAGAAAATCCCTGTATAGTTCTAAATTCAAATATATCTTTAAACGAAAATCAAGAAAAAAATATATCTTCGGACATAATTGATGTTTCAAATAAAAGTGATACACCAAATGAAATTATAATTCCATCTATAGAAGAATTTGATATACATCAAAATGATGATACTATTGAAACTCAAGTGGAAGTAAAAATCAATGAAAGTCAATTAGAAACAACTCCAGCCAATGATGTAACAGATAATGAAATAGAGTTTGTAACTCATATTGATGCTAATAGCAATAGCAAAGTTTTACCAACGGAGCTTGTTAATGATAACAACATAGAAATTGATGAAGAAGAAGAAAGTTTAATGCAGGGGAAACCCCTAGAGCAACAAGTTGATGACGAGATTGACGAGATACCACGAGAATCTCAAATTACAATACCTCGTGACATAGAAAGTTTATCACGTAAAGAAAAAATTATTAATCTTTTGTCAGGTATTCTTACAAATGCTCCAGTACAAGAAAACAGCGATGAAATAAAAAATAATGATGATACAAGATCACAATATGCAAGCCAAGTAACAGATATTGTAGAAGAAGTTATTGAAACACGTGAAAATATAACTAAAACTGAAATATCTGCAGAAGATTTAAGAAAAATATGTATATCACCAAATAAATTAAAAAAAGAATTATTAAATGAAGAAATTAAATTTAAAATCAATAATGGTAACAAATCACCTCCAGTTGAAAATGTATACGATAATAAAATTGAAATATCTGGACCTGATTTTGAAACCCAAGTTTCAGTTCCATTTTGTGATAGTCCAATTATCATTCCTGATGAATCAAGACTTAAAATAAAAGACCCTCCTCCTTTTGAACCTTCCACACCACCCCCAAGTCCAGTAGGGGAGGAAAACACTCATGAAGAACAAAATAATGAGGCAATCATAGTAAATGATTCAAAAATACAAAACGAAGCTACCGCTTCAAAACCTGATCATGCTCGGCTTCAGGATAATGCTAAAAGTTTATTATCACAAGCTACTGCCTCAACTTCAAAAATACAAAGTCAAGTTTCATCAGGAGATAAAGGAAATAGTAATACGAACGAAAATATACAAGAACGAGTAACGATTCCGACTGAAATGAAAAATACATTATGGGTAAAGTATTTTAATAACTTTTATTTTTAAAACGGTAATTAGTTTTAAAAATGAACCTCTTTGTAAATATTTACTTCTCATTATGCTTGTATATGAATATAATGAATGGCTGTTATTTTTAGTTTGTATACGTTCGACAGTATTATGCTTTAAAGTCTATAGAAACGTTAATAATGAATTTAAAATGAACCTTACATAGAGCACTTTTCAGTATACTTTATAAATATGTAGAAACATAATATTACCTAACAGTATAGGTTAATTAGCATAAATAATATTTAATATTACATCATATATCTTGAAAGTTGACAGGATAAACTTTACATGCATTACATACATGATACTTTTTATTAATAAATATGACAAAATATCTGTGAAACATTGACGTGAATTATTATCATGACAGGAATATATTGTGGTTACATAACAAACATATTTGTACGGATACCGCAATTTACACTGATAAAAAAAATATTATATACCACAAAACTCTACTGACAGCATTATAGTATTATGGTATTTCATAATATAGGAAATTATACAAATAAAATTAATCTAATTGTAAAAGATAATTGAAACATTATTAACAATATTTATGTTAAGTAATTTAGAAAGTATAACTTGACTAAGCACTTTTGCTCCTTCCTAAAGTGACTTTAGTAATTAATATTAATTAATAATAGTTGATTATATTAAATTAAATCATTAAAAATTAAGATTTTGAACATTTCTGCACACAAATTTAAGGTATACAAAATTAACCAAAATCGCACAAAAAATCTAAAATAAAAATATGAAATAAACAATATTTAAATTGTTGTTTTTTTTTTTTGAAGTGTAGCTGTACGTACAGCTCTGGACAAAAGTTCTTGAACGGGGCAGCGGCGGCCGCTATGCGTTTTCTCATAAAGATAACATAGTATGGTTGCGGGTTGCCTATCTTCAAATCGTTCGGGAGAGCTGTACATAAACGTATAAAATAAATGAAATTCACATTGTACGTATACAACATTTTTTCAATATCATTCGCCTATAAAGTATTTAGAACAAGGACTGAATTCACATAAAAACAATGTCTAAAATTTCTCTTATGCAACTCTTAACGATGCGTGTTTTTTTTTTTTTTTTTTTTTTTTTTTTTTCCCTCAGTCTAACGAGACGTGTTCCCTGCTTCTCACTTCTTATGTTTATAGGATTCAAAGACCCACGTACTATACTTTAAAAATAGATCAGCAATTAGGTTACAAAACATACTCTGCATTGCTCTTATATTATACATAGCTCATGATGAGAAAGTAGCATACAAAAATTTGAACATAGTTTTCTTCATTTCTATTTTCAATATATTATTTGCTCAAATCAAGATCTCGCAAAACCATTGTACTCAAAACAAAAATGTATCTTCGCTGGTTCATCATAAGATTGGACTATCATAACATAGAAAAATTGTAAATTAGACAACTTGTTTTATAATTTGTATTGAAGTCAGTACTTGTGGACTTGCTCTGTTGCTGAATTATTAATGATGTTCCTAAACTCTGTTCTCTTGCTACAAAAAATGCGCAATGCCATTTAAAAAGCATTAGGTGATCGTCATTTTTTTGTGGTTTGGGGCACGAAAAACAGGGTTTGCGTACATCATTATTAAATAATTTGAATTCTGGGCTTGATGACGTCATGAATCCCACAACTTATCGATACTTTACAATTTTTTAACACCAGTTTTTGGGTACAAAGACCGTTTAATAGATGTGAAATATGATCGTCCTATTTCATTAGTTATCAATTTGTTTTTAGTACAAGAGACTTAAAATGGTTAAAGTATATATTTAAACTCTATATGTAAAGTAGTTACCTTTCTTAATTAAAATTTCATTGAATGTTATAGCAAAGCTTAAATTTTATAACAGTTTTTATTAAGAAAATAATAAACGGATATACATATATATATTTTTTTTTTTACTTTTATATTGTTTCAAGTCTTTAGCTTTCTTGGAATTTGTTTAGACAAGTATTCTTATTAACATTACATAAAGAAAATAACAAGGAGAAAAGGGAGAAAGCTATTTTAAAGTGTTCATTTTTCATAGCAACTTGAACTCATAAAAATAGAAGTAAAAAATAAGAAAATAAGTTCATGACATGGCATTTTTATTAAATCGTTATAAAATAATTGCTATAGTATTTTTTATAACAATATTATAATAATATTGAATATATAAATACATAATAATATAAGCAATTTATTTGTATGAAAAGACAATATTTGAATTGGAATTAAAAACTAAATAGTTGAAGTATAAATAATAGTGAGAAAGCTTCAAAATAGAATATCCCTGTATGAATAGAGTATAGCATTAAAAAACAAAAAAATTAAAAATAAATAATATTCAATTTTTAATGTAAGTGTGCCAAAGCTATAGCTGTATTTAATTTATATAATTTTTCCCATGTCATTTAAACACTTAAAATTAAAAATTAAAGGTTTCTGCTGTTGAAGTATTATATTATCTGCGTATATAAATAAAATTTTATAAAATAAAGATAATATTTTTAAACAATGTAATAACTTGTTAGTGTTATGTGTTATTTTATAAACGGGAATTGAAGTGTGAATTATATGATTGTTTTCCCCCATTTGCATTTACTATATCTTGCGATATTACTTCTTAATCTTCTTAATCTCTCTCTCTCTCTCTCTCTCTCTCTCTCTCTCTCTCTCTCTCTCTCTCTCTCTCTCTCTCTCTCTCTCTCTCTCTCTCTCTCTCTCTCTCTCTCTCTCTCTCTCGCTCTCTCTCTCTCTCTATGTCTCCGAAGTACGCACGCATGCAAAGTATTCTATTCTTGATTGTTGTACCAATTCCTTTCATTTAGTATTTTCACTTTCTTTTCACTGTTTCTACACTTCGGTTGCTCTTCAATTAGGAACCCCTAAGAGATTTCTGAAGTGTGTAGAATATTAGAGCGAGAGAGAATATTATTCTTGGTCGTGCGCCACTATACATGAAAAAACACAAACATAATAATCTCGTATGCATTAAAAAAACACGTGAGAGACAAAAGCTTTTCTTTGCAAGTGCGTACGGGAACAAAGCCAAACCAACGAATCTCTCACAGTCATAGAAGTAACAACAAAAGTCTCAGCTTTTCTCTTTTGATGCCTCCAAGCTTTTTCCACTTATCTCAATAAGTATTGTTTACCGAAGCAAATACAAAGTAAAATAATAAAAGATGTTATTATATTTTAGACTTTAAATTTGACAAACCTGTGAAAAAAAATGCAAAGAAAACACACATGTATTATACTATTTTTACATTTTCTAGTTGACATTACTTTACATTACATTATACTGTATGCGTAAAAGGAAGTGAATAAAGTGAATAAAATAAAATATGAAAATGAGTATAATCTTTGTAATAAAGTGGAAATGCCAACGGGCAACAAAAAAATCATTCTTTGTTCAAAGAAATTGTCTTTCTTTTGTGTTAGTTCAAAAAAATAATAAAAAATTTATCATCTTCTTTTGTTCATGTTGCAAATTATAATTCAAAATTTTGTAGTAAAATGTAAAAAGATTGAATACTTACTGTGAATACAGACCATGTTACAATCTTTTTAGAATGATTTAAAATACCATAGCATTTTTTTTTTTTGTCAGTTAGCTAAAGCTCAATTTTTACACTAATAAATTTTCACATATAACTGAATAAAAACTGAATAAGAATTTCATGAATAAATTTACTAGTTTTCGCTACGTTTCATTCTCTCTCTCTCTCTCTCTCTCTCTCTCTCTCTCTCTCTCTCTCTCTCTCTCTCTCTCTCTCTCTCTTCCTCTTCCTCTTTCCCTCTCTCTCCCTCTTCATCTTTCCCTTTCTCTGTTTCTTAAACGTAAACGACAAAATTGCAAATCATAACTTTGTAAATTTATGATAAAATTGAAATTAAAATTATACTGTTGATTAAAATGAATAATAAAGTTATATGTTATTTAAGTAAATGAATTAACAAGGTAACATTGTACAGTATATATACTCCTATATACGCTGATACTGCAATGGTAGATTTGTTTTACTCATGTTAAAAATATGTAAATTTATTCATAGTTTTCACGTATTACCGTTGATGTATTATACTTTGTACACTAAGCGTCCTGTAAATCTATTGATTCCACAATTAAAATCATACAATTTATAGATGCTTATTTAAAAAAATAAAGTAAAGTTATTTCACACAAGCTTAGTTCATTAAAAAAATGATATTGTATACGATAAATAAAAACGTGCACAAATATATAATTTTGCTTTTTATGGCTTGAAACGTGGCTTTCTTTTATATTTGAAGAAGTTTTGAAAAAAAAAATCAAGTTAAATTGATATTTTAAATTCTAAGAGACAGCTAAATTTAGAATATAATTTATCGTTCAATACCTTTTTTCGACAATAGTAAATCTATTATACAGGAATATATTATGAAATACGTATAAATTAAATATAATAATAAAATATTATATTTTTATCAAAACGAACCCATGAATTGAATAAAATCTTACCCAATTTAAACTGTCAAAAAAGTTTTTTATTTTATTTTTTATAATAATAATAATATTCAGCAAGCATGATAAAGAGGGTGTTTTCTTTAGTGGTGTGATTTTGTAATAAGCATAGAAAAAAACTTCTAAGAATGAAATAAAATTTATTCGCGTGACTTAAATTTAAGAGGGTAATAAAACAGAAAATAAACGTTTTGTTTACTTAACACTTCTAAAGAACACAACTTTGACGTATTTTGTTGCTACAAATGTGAACCAAATGTTTTTAAAATCAAAATCCTTATTGCTAATAATTTATTTTGTAAGGATCTATTTTTATGTCAACGAATTTTGTGCGTCAGAACGTTTGATTACGTATAGCTGGCTATTCATGCTAGATTTTTAATATAGTAAAATAGTGTCACATGCAGTCCTAGTGCAAATATTTTCAATGATATAAGTTGAATAGGGTTACATGATTTTAATTAATTTTCATGTCAAATACATTATAGGAAAACTTATGTCAATTTAATTAAATAGTTTTAATTATTATTTTTTTCTAATTATCTAGCTTTTTTTTTTTCAAAACATCTTAAGTCCAATTGTTTATAAAGTCGATTTGAATTTAATGAATGGTGTTAATTATATTTTATAACTTTTGTTTTGAAAATTAACTAATTTTAATAAATTTTTAGAAATTCATGAACTGCTTTGAGAGCACATTTTTGCAAGTATATAAATGTTCTTATAAAAGTTATGAATCCATTTTAAAATTATGTATTTTGTTAAGTATAAAAATAGAACTTTTATTGAGTTTAGATTTTTTTTTCAACTTCATGGCCTTTTTAAATATAGTGGCAGGTATTTTATTATAATCTAAGCGTAAAATTGGAATTTAATATTGTTGTGCAATGATGCATTGAGGTTGGTTTGGGTACGGTGTTTCCATGCAGGCTTGCTGATTTTCAGTGCACCCAGCTAAATTCTCTCTCTCTCTCTCTCTCTCTCTCTCTCTCTCTGTTCGCTTGAATCGCTCTCTATTGAAGACAAGACAAGTGCTCTGTGCGGTGGGGTGCGTTCTCCAAGTTCTCCAAGGTTAGATGGGGAGGGGGCAAGCAAGGAAGCGAAAGAGAGAGAAGTAAGGGCAGGGAGCAAAATAAACTAGATCTCTTTCTCTCTTTTTAGATGCACAGATTCTACTTCAGTAGCATAAAATTTTAAGTAGGTTTGGGTGCTTTTCCTTGACTCTCTTTTCTTTTCTCTGTAATGGAAATTTTGAGAAAGAGAGAGAGAGAGAGAGAGAGAAATGTTATATTTAAGCTTTAGGGTTGAAAATTTTCTAAACCAAAATCTCAGCCAGTCTTGTCAAAATGAAATCTTGAAGTATAAGTATAAACTAAGAGATAGATATAAGAACTAACAAGGGTTGGAAAATTGGAAATTGGAGTCCTTTGGGAACGATAATGCTTTTTGATAACGTACTTTGACATTTTTGATATCCTTATGGTTTCGTGTCATGGTCATCTTAAATAGAATTCTATCACATGGAATTGGACGTTAGGTTGCTAAATAATAACCTTTTGGAGACATATGGCTATACATTTAAAAATAATCACAAAATATATGTCCTTAAAGTGTAGAAATAAATCAAACGTTTCTTCTTCTCCCCCCCCCCCCCTTTTTTTTTTTTTCTTTTTTTTTCTTTTCTTTTCATTCAGACTTTATTAGTTCTGAATTAAGTTGCAGTGTCACAATTATGGTTTCATTTTCCACGCGCTATGAGCTATGATTGTACAACACTTACAACAGCAGTATATTATAAGAAGAAGAAAAACTATTTTTAACCCATTACATGGATTAGTTTATAAAAATTATCTTATTTTTCTACTGGCCTATTTTACACGTTAGAGATCCCTGCCAAATTATATGCAAATAAGTTTAAAATTTACGCTTTAAAAATAGTTTGCATATTTTTGTAAAATGGAAGTAAATTGATATTTACAAAGTTCAAAGAAATTTTATGATATAATACCATTCGGTGTAAAGATGCATTAGAAAAATATTTGCTAGGGAAAAATAAATAAAACTTTAGGAGACAGAAATGATGAGTTATAACAACGTAATATAGGTTGTAGTGTGTGTGTGTAAGAGAGAGTGTGTGAGAGAGAGAGACTTAAATTTTGGCCAGTACTTTCAAATAAAGGCTAATATAAATTTTTCCTTTTATTTGGCTATTACATTAGAAAAAAAAATATTAGCTTACAACTAAAAAAAAAAATAAAAAAAACGTAAAACATCATTTCTTCTTATACCATTTTAGTTTTACTTGTGAACAGAGGTAATAAAAAAGAATTATACCCACATTTCATAAGATTCACAAAAAAAAAAAAAAAAAAAAAAAAAAAAAAGTACATGCTAGGCAAAAATCGTACATACAAAAAAACTCATGTTGAAAAAGAATTTCTCTTTCTCGACTTTATTCTCATACATTTTTGCACAAGTTTTTATCTAGTTTTATACTAGAATGAACTCGTGTCGTAAAAAGATCTAACAAAAATATGTTTTAAATAAAAGAATGAAACTAAATCAGTATTCACTACTTGTGCGTCACATATAATAATGGAAAATACACATCTTATTTTTATAGTGACGAAGCAAAGATTTTTTTTTCTGCATCATTTAACATTATATTAAGCTTAAATCAAGTTATATAAGTAGTGATGAAAATGTATATAAGTAGTTAGATCCAAGTCTATTTAAGAGAGCGAAAGATGAAGAAGTATGACATGTGAGAGATGCTAAAAGAGATTGTACATACGAGCGTATATGAGTATGTGAAGGGATATAGAGTAGACAGGTGTTTGTGACAACTCAGCGTAGCGTCACCTGTCGCGGTGCAATCTTGGCGCACACGCTACAATGGTTACCGAACATCGGTGAAATTTCTCTATTCTTCATTTTTATCGTCATATTACCTCATTAGAAATATTCACAAAATGATTCATTTCATTTCGTAAAATAAACATTTTTACTTCCCAAAAACGTGACAAAAAAGTATCTATAATTTAATTTTTAAACTATTTCGAAAAAAAAAAAAGAAAAAAAAAAGCTCTTTATAATAATTTAATTATATAAATGATGCTTCTTATAAAATATAACATAAACTTTCAAGATAGTACTTTGAAAGTTACGTAATATAATAAGATAAACGTCCAACAAAAGCCTTAATAACTGTTTGATGATCTTTGACTTTACAAGAGCGAAAGTTTTGCGGACAATTTAATGTTAAATAATTATATAAAGTATTTAAATTATATATAATACTAAAGTAAAGGAAATATGAAACAAGTTGAAACTAAATTTAAGTTAGGAAAGTTTTAAACTGTACAGTATTCATATAGTGAAAACGAAAGACGACAATTTTGAAGTAAAATCCCCAAGAGTCGCTTTGCATATGTACCTTAAGATTCTCTCTGGAGTTAAAATTAGCTTCGAAACGCATTCCTTTAAATTTTCTTTATAGCATACGCCAAGTATAAGCTAAGAAACCAAGGCAAAACTCGAGTACTGAATGAAGAGGAGAGAAAGAGAGAGAGAGAAAGAAAAAATACGAGAGGCATATAAACTAACCACGTCTTAACTAAAAGCAAACTCTGTTCAATGTTAAGTTATACCCTCAATGCAAAATATAGGAGGAAAATTTTTAGTTTATATTTTTGAATGTGGTTATTTAAAAATGTATGAAACATTCATTATTAATAACATGTAAGTTGTTTATGTAATATTAAGTTTTTACTTCCAATAATCAAAAATAGAAAATATAGTTAAGCAGGAAAATATTACTCACTTTCGTAGGTGTAAATATTTTGTAAATCATTTAAGTAGTTTAACAATTTTTTTTTTACTTAGTTACTTAGGTTTTAACAAGCTTAAAAAAAATGTAAAATGTACTGTAGTAATATTTATATACATTTTTTTTAGCATTTATATTTAATTTTTAAAGTTAAGTACAAAAATTATTATTTCATCCTCTAAATTGATGACTTAATTAAAGACTTTTCATTTTCATAGCAAACTTTGTTGATTACTCAATTTTATTCTTAATAAAAAAAAAACTTTAATTTTTAATTTGCAACGTTGAAAAAATCTCGACTCGGCATTGTCAATTACAATAACACATACATTAACTTACAATTATCATCACAACCACTGTAATGAACTAAAAAAAGAAATAAAAAAAGGGATGATAAATTCAAAATAGAATTGAGGACAAAAGTTTGTGCAATTAAAATAATACCACACTATAAATTTTGTTAATCTTACATTTTAAAATTTCATGCTAATTAATTAAAAGCTGACCTTTTTATTTCATTATATAGTTTGCTTAATTTTGCGCTAAAGTTACCTTATTTTTTTTCAACCCTTTCTTTTTCCCAAATCTTGCAAACTCATTTAATTTTTAATTAAGTTTGTTTTAACTTTTATAACCTCAAATATGTATCAGGTTTAAAATACTATTTTGTTAATTTAACTTTTAAATTCAGTTAATTTCTGTTTAATATTTGCTTTTACATTCGTGTATATTAATTGAAATTACCCTGTGGTCAATTTAATTATCTTTTATATAATTTATATTACATATTTGTAACAATAAACTCAAATTTACACTTTATAAATGATCGTTGCTATAATAACGTAAAATATATATTGATTAAATTTTTGGTAAAACTAAACTAAATGGACTGTATAAATAAAATTTAACATGTCTTGATTTGATCCATACCTGTAAAACTAATACAAGTATTCACTGCATTTGTATGTAAGAAGAAAAACTAGTTTTTTACTCTCTCTCTCTCTCTCTTTCTCGCACACAAACGCAAACACTTTTTTTTTTTTTTTTTTGCAAACTTTAGATTGCGTTAAATTTAGCTTTCAGAAAGTTTGTCTTGGACTTACTATGACAGAGACATTTTTATGTATATACTGTAGAGTGTAGATAGATAACCATTCATACATACAATCAGTAAAGTTGATTTTGCAACGTTAAAAATTAGAAAAATAACCTTTAAAGTATTATTAAAATAAATTTAAACTTAATTGTAAAAATTTTCCTTGATATTTAAAAATATTATTTTATGTACGTACATATCAAATTCTTTTTTTTTTTTTTTTTTTTTCTTTTTCTTTTTTTAAGTATCGTTTTTGTTTGACGTTTTATATAATAAAAATTTCTGTTAATAATACATATATATATATATATATATATATATATATATATATATATATATATATATATATATATATATATATATATATATATATATATATTATGTATGTTCACTTTATGTATAACGAACCTCATGCCTCTCTTCATCCTATCCACAAGCCATGGTAAAAAAAAAAAGAAAAAAAAAAAGCTACATGATATGAGATTATGGCAGAACAGAACCCATCAACCCACGTAAAACATTTACAGCAGAACAGTCAAATAAAATGGTTTTGTAGCAAATTTAAAAAGACACTGGTAAAATAATGTTTTTATTATTATTATTTATATGTTTTTTATGTACCATTTAATCATTAATGCATCTAAATTTAAAGTGTAATGTATTTTTAACATAATTCAACCATCACAAAATAAAGTAATTAAAATAAAAATAATAATAATAAAAACAGAATAACGCAATAGATTTATTTATCAAGTTTTGTCACTTGTTCATTTGTCTTAGCAAAGTTTTTTTTTTTTTTTTTTTTTTTTTTTTCAATCTGCGAAAACTGAGTAAAAAGTTGATTTTTTTTATGTGTAATATTTATATTAGTATAACCAATATTTTAAGTATTGATTTTATATAATAGAAAGGCTACATAAAATTTATTTTATAACAATACGTTTCGATTTATAATTATAAATGAATTGTTATACAAAAATATTGTGCGTGTTTCCCCTTTTCATATTTACGTAATTTATTTATTTACAGGCACGTTCCGTAGCTAGCGAGTTAAAAAAAAAATTGAGCATGACAATGTAAAATAAAAAAGCACATACTGTAAAATGATTTAGTCTTTTTATCATTGAACTGCAACCAAGATCACTGAATGAAATGGTTATTTTAAGTAGATTTAAAAATACAATTTTTAACATTCAAATATAATACATGATAATCATAATAATCAAGTCTTTTTAAATATTTTACACTTATTTTCAAGAATATATATTTAAAAAAAAAAAGAAAAAAAAAAAAAAAGCAATATCTTTATATTGAACTATAAAAAATTTAAGGTAATAAATAATATTTTCCATCAATTTTAACGTAATATATAAAATTTATATATTTTACATTTTTATTGGTTATGAAATTTATGTAAAAAGGGTAGAATATTATCTATCTCACTTTATACATGGTACAGTAGATATCATCCCAACTTTTTTCAAGCTATTTTTCCGTCATGCATTGACAATTGAATATACTACGAATCAATCATCCATATGGTGGGGAAAAAAACTATTTGGGGGGAAGGGGCAAAATTTAAGACCTTTTTTTTTTATGAAAAGTGGACTTTTACAATTTCAGTACAGTCAGCTAAATAGACCAGTGTTGGAAAAAAGTAACATTCAAGCTTACTTTTAATTGAACGAAGGAAGCAAAAATATTATTAGGTTGTGAGAACAAAAAGAAAAGAGAGAGAAATGAGAATACGTGACATTTTTTTTTAGTTTTGCGCAGCAATTTTTTTCTCTCTTTATTATACTTTTTGTTGTTGTTCTGATGATTTTAGAATTTATTTTCTTGAATTTTTATTATTATTTCGTAAAACAATTTACATTTATTTTCGTATTGTTAGACTGTGGTTTGTTAACTAGTGGGAGGTAGGATAGAAAAGACAAAAGAGACAAAACGAAGTGTGAAAGAATAGGTTAAAGGTGACCTTTCTTTTACAATTAATTTATATTTTAAAGCTTTTTACTAGAGCAACTTTTTACTTCTCTGTATTAACTGTTTACAACTTGAAATATGCAGAATGTTTATATTTCGCAAATCATTACCTCAACGTAAGTTTTAAATTTGAAATTTATTACTTGAGAATTAAAAAAAGAAGCTATTGGGTAATGAAATAAATTATGTGGAACTATATTATATTCCTCTCTTTCTCTTACGTCAGAAGTGTTTAATTTGATACTGTTGTCTTGTGGAAATAGAATGATGGGTTCACGTTTGTCTTTATATAAAAAAAAATTGATCGGTGATCTAACTAAGAAAGAAAACACTCAAATTAAGTTCACCTGTTTCTTTTTTTTATTTATTTAACAAAATTCGTTGTTTCGTATAGGGATATTGACATATTTTTCTTGTTTTTTCCCTTGATGCCATAGAAATTAAAGCTAATCGAAGGTATTTATTTTAAATTGCTATCCTGTTGAAAACAACTTGGATGTTTTCGATACAAAATGAAGATGCTCTCTCTCTCTCTCTCTCTCTCTCTCTCTCTCTCTCTCTCTCTCTCTCTCTCTCTCTCTCTCTCTCTCTCTCTCTCTCTCTCTCTCTCTCTCTCTCTCTCTCTCTCTCTCTCTCTCTCTCTCTCTCTCTAGCTATCTTTCTCACTCTCATATACTTTGAAATAAATGATCAAAGAATTGTTGTAAAGCTTCTATAGAATAGTTAACAATTACAAAATCAAATAAAAAGAAATAGGAGTAAAAAAAAAATTGATTTACTCCAGAAAATAAAAGGAAGAGGTAGATTGTCTAAGAAAATTTGTACGCCAGTATACGTGAAACTAAAAGAAAACACGTTTTGACACGCACATTACGTAAGTCACATATACCTTAATATAATTTTGTTGCCACTCACACATTTGACCTACACGCTTTTATTGAATTAAACCATCACTAATGCTTTTTTTTATACTCATATATAAATTATAAAAATAAAAAAAATTCAAAGTTAAGTTCGCTTCACTTGGCCGTAACTTACTTATTAAATTACCCATGCATCAAGTAAAAGTTTTTATCTCGTTGTTTATTTGATTGAAAATAACACCCTAAATATTTTATTATAAACAATATATGATTTGAAAATTTTATATACAGTAATTTTTTTTTTGAAGAATAAAACTTAAGAAACAATAAAAAACAAGTTTTATTCAATATTTTTAATGTAATGAATCAAAATCACTCAAATATAAAAAATAAGAAATGATTTTGGTATATAATAAAAGAAAAACTTTTTGTTGTTCAAAAATATGAGAGAAAAGTTGCTATTGATTTATATTTTGGTTTTGATAAATATAACTTCTTATTTTTATCAATACATGAAATTGTATTGAATATAAATATTCTCGGTTTTTGTATTTTCCTATGCGAGGCTTATGATACCTTTTTCTTTAAATGCCAATATGTTTTAAATAAATAGTGTTACAAGAAGAATATTGTCATTTAAATGTTAAATCATAACAATATTTGAACATAGATAATTAGATATGCATTCTCTTTTTTTTTTATTCTTGTAATATTAAAAAATAAGCAGCTATTTGTGAAAATAGTTATTTAAACTTTAAACTTATGCAACGTGTATGTATGTATATACATATTTATACTGTACTCTACAGGCTACATATATATATATATATATATATATATATATATATATATATATATATATATATATATATATATATATATATATATATATATATATATATATATATATATATATAGTTATATAGGCATATAGAGCTACAGGCTACAATAATTATGCTGATGTCTTATTTGAAAAAGAATAGTAAGAAATCTAATGCTTTATGATATACTAGAACTCTAAGATTTTTTTTTTTTTTTTTTTTGAGATAGTGATAACAGTGGTAGACCTCAACATTTGTAATATTAGGATATGTTTGAAGGAGAAGTTAAATATTGTCAAAACTGAGTATGACTATTGTAACGCAAGAGAAGATCTCAATCACTTATCAAATTTGGTATTTTTTTTTTTTTTTTTAGATAAAGGGTTTGATATATGCGCAAGCGCTGATTTGAGTTTTATCACGATGTCTACAAACCCCCCTCAGCAAGCAGTTATATATACCAGTTGGTATAGTGAACATGCATGATTTTCTCACTCCTCTGTAAGAGACTTTGAGAGACAGAGACTAAGAGAGAGAGAGAGAGAGAAACGAGTGGGAGGTAAAGGGGTTGGTTGTGTATATGTGTGGTGACGTAGCAGTGGCTGCAAGCTTGTAATAGAGAGAGAGAGAAGGGAGTTTCAGTCTCTCTTTCAGAACGAAGAGAGGGGACGCTTGTGTTAGAGTTACTCTCTGAAGAGAGCGTGAGAGAGAAAGAGAGAAAGAGAGAGAGAGAAAGAGATACAGGGGGTAAAAGTATAGGAGAGTAAACCTGATCTAAAAAGCTTCACTTCTCTTCCATCGTTTGTTAGAGTAACATCTTATAATATACATCATCTACAATATACACACACAGAAAAAAAAGAAAACTATAAACAATCTATAATAGTTTTATTCATATTTTACAAAAAAAAAGTTTTAATAAATTAATAATTAAAAATGGCAGATGTAGAAGTACAAATGCAATTTACAACAACTGAACGTAAAGTTCGTAAAGTTAAAAAGACAACGAAACGACGTGAAAGTCAGGATGGAACTGAAAAAGTTGAAAGCGAAGTGACAATTACTGAAATTAATGAAGGCAAGGAGAATCAACAACCTGCGATTACTTCTGAAACAACTACAACTGTTACCACACAGGAACAAGGGTATGTGCTGAGTGATTCAAAAAATTTAAAATATCCTTAAGTTAAAACAAACTACATATGGAAACAATCGCTGCTTTTTTTTATGCATGGCTTTATGCATGATTTTCATACAAGGATTTAAAACTTTTACAGACTGTCATATAGTTTTTATCACTTGATTTAAAACATCAAATATTTATATCTTAAAAACTGTCGAGTATTTGACAATGCCTATAAAGCTTACTCTATACTTTTTCTTTTTTTGTTAAGCAAGCATAAAAATTGTAAGTGTCAGTTCAATTGAAAATAATAATAATAAAATAAAGTCCCTTCAAAAATATTTTCACATTTTTATGACGAAAAAAAAAATGTTTGCAACACTTAATTCAGTTATATACGTAACTCAATTATGCAACTTAAAATATTAAAAATTCTAATTAAGTTTTAAGAGAAACGTAAGTGAAAGTTGAATGATTAATTTCGTACAAACAAAATCATTTTTTCTCTCTTTTGCATTATTATTATTATTTTTATTTCTTTACTTTTTTTATTACAAAAGTACACAAGAGTTAAATTACAAAGCAACTTTACACTTTGAAACTTTTTTGTATACGTATTTTCATTAATAGTTTACATTTCATTGAATTAAAAAAAAAAACATCCTAAAATATATGCAACCCACTCGGTATACAAGCTAAAAAAGTTGCCTATATGCTTGGCGCTCTGCAAACCTTTTATTTGTCATGTAACTTTTTATTTTTTTATTGTTGTTAAAAAAATCTATCTTTCTGCATAATTTATCTTATTTCTTTTGGCATCAATTTGTCATTTACATTTTTTTTTGTTTTTTTTTGTTAAAATATGTTTATACATTTTTTTTTCCTTGCACGATATTTTTCTTATCTAAAATATGTAAATTTTTTCATGGGCTGTATTTGAAAAATATAAAAATAAGTTGTTTTTTTCGGGGGTTAAAAAGTTGATTTGAATCTTTGAATAGTAAAAAAAATTCTATATACAAGGCGATTGTTTCCCTATGTTTTTTTTTAACATTGAATACATAAAAATGTTTTTGTTTTTTTATATATATTGATATTATTACTCATTCAGACAAAACAATGAATATTTTCATGCATAACAAGACTCAGCACGTACCCTTCTACATAATAATAAGGTAAATACAACAACAGAAAACTACTAATTTAAATATAAAACGGACATTATTGCATGGTGATCATACGATTTATTTAATGTGAAGTTCATACAATATACGATATATAAAATCTAAGTAAGCTTTTTGAAAATCCAAAAGTGAAAAAAAAGAAGAAGTTATTATCGTAGTTAACACTTTGCAACATTTAAAAAAGCTTAAGACTTAAATAAAACTTATTTTATTAACATATTATGTAAATTATATAACCTTTTACATCATAATAAAATCAAGAATATAATCAATTGTATTGACTCAATTTTATTATATTGATTTACTATATTATTTTAAATATATTATGATATTATATTACATAGAAAAGCACTCACATTGAAACTAAATTTTAACATGTTGAAATTTTTTAAATCAAATATAAAAAAACAGTAACAAAACATTAAGCCAAATAAATATCATGCAGTAATGTCTGTTTTAATATAATGTGTATAAAGTTGATTGAATTAACCCTATGAATAAGTTATACATGCTCTGTATAAGTCTCTACAATCATGTAAAAATAGAAACCTTTTTTTTTTTAAAAAACACTTGAGATTTAGCTTTTTATACTCTGTATTATATATAAAAACTGGGGTTCTTTATTATATTATTACTTAGGTTTGGAATCTAACTTTGTATAAGCGATATTAATTACTTATATATTTTAAAGAAACTCTTATTTCCAAAGAAAACCAAAATGTTTTAAAAATATTTTATAATAAGAGTTTGTTTTTTATTTTTCCCAATAGAAACTTTTTAATCTTTTATTTTGCTACGAGAGCCAAACTTAAAACCCCTTTTTTGAGTGCAACCTTTGCACTTTAGAAAGCAAACAAAGTCGATAAAGTTGTAATGTTTTTTAATACTTGGTATAAACATTATATAGAAGCAAGATAAAGTTTTTTTATAATAATAATAACAATAAAAAAAAAGAAACAAGTTTAATTTTTTATATATATTATGATACTTAACGACGGTGATGTTAAAAAATAGCTTGTGTAAAAAGATTGTTCTGGGAAGGAAATATTTTTTATATAACGTGAAAAAAAAATCAAATATAATACGTATCATTTTCTTGTTATAGTAATTAAGTTATATCACAATTAATTATTGATGTATAGCTTTGATTTATGAATAAAAAAACGGAATATTTTTTTCTTAAGATAATTGAAAATATTAAATTTTATGATATTTGAATTCATTTTGAAAACCACTCGTCATGAATTTTAAAAAGTTAAAATAAAATTTATATTCAGTTGAAAAAAAATAGAGTGAGTCTGGCACTATAAAAGTTTTGGGCATAATTAAAATTCATTATAAACATCGTTTCATTAATTAATATTCTCATTTAAGAACTCATTATTTATGTTGATTCATTTGTGAAAAATTAGCTACAGTGAGAAATTCAACACTCTTAACTTTTTAACTAATTACGCACAAAAAAAAAAAGGAAGCTAAAAAAATGCGTTTAAGCTTTTTTTTTAAAGTATTCATTCATTTTTATAAAATGTACAAAGTAATTGATTACACTTTATATCAAGTAATTATAATTAATGAGTAAGAAGTAAAAGTAGGTGTTATAATTGAAGATATTTCAAATATGAATAATTAATTTTATTACAAATCTAAACTAAAATTTTAACAAAAATGGGGAAAAAAATATTTGCAATTTATAACTGTCACCAAGGCTCCATTTTTATTTTGCCAGAAGGTAAAAAAAAAAAAAAAAAAAAAAAATTTAAGTATACAATATAACACAAACTTAAAAATATGTATAAATTATAAATATTTTTTATGTTTTCGTATACCAATTTTAATGACAAAAACCTTTAGTGCAAGTAATATAAAAATACTACAAAAGCAAATTTTTCTCCATTATTGTGGTTTGAAAACGAAAAAAAACAAACAAAGTTTATTAAAAAAGAATTAATTAAACTTTTAACTGGTTTAAAATTTGTTTTCAATGTGAGAGAAAAGGGGCTTTAGCGTGTAAATATAATGAGCATTCAGAATATCGTTGTAAATTAAAGAACCGCCTCTATATAATTTCTATGGGCTTTTTACACCCCCACCCATCTACTTTTTTATTTTATTTTTTTTAATTATTTGTTGAAAATTGTTAAAGATAACTTTTTGAAAAATACTCTCATAAAAACTGATGACAGTGCATGTGTATTAAATATCATTTACATTAAGAAATGAAGTTGATCTAAAGCCATATTACTGAATGAGGACATTTTTATATTTATAACTTTATTTCTTCATTACAATCAGGTATAAAAAGAAAACTGAAAACTAAAAATGAACTTTTATTAAAAATAGATTTTTAAAAAGTAGGCTATGATGCTATTGAGTTCATTCTAGATTCCCAATTTTTATTTTTATTGGCATAAATTTAGAGGGAAATATTTATATAAGAAAATCAGAGTGTTTATATAAAATAATATAATGTTTCAATAAGATGAAATAAAAATTAAGTACCTATTACTTTTAATGGTGTATACTCAAATACCCAATTTATATTTCTTAAATCTACTTAAAAGTTTTATTATATTTGTTTGTTTCAAATCCAATTTGTGTAAAAAACATTTATGATACCGAACGATAATACGATGTACCAAAAAAATAAAAATCAAATATAGAAACGAAATATTAATTAACATATTGATAGATGTTGCACAAATGGCAACGCTGTAACGCCAATAACACTTAAAATAATAATAGATTACAGTAACTATTTGACCAATAAGTC
Source organism: Ecdyonurus torrentis (assembly GCA_949318235.1). Classification (NCBI taxonomy): domain Eukaryota; kingdom Metazoa; phylum Arthropoda; class Insecta; order Ephemeroptera; family Heptageniidae; genus Ecdyonurus; species Ecdyonurus torrentis. The sequence continues at coordinate 14,857,030 of OX439129.1, forward strand.
TTATAAGGTATAATTACGCTATTGTTTTATTAATACGCCTCCATACTATCGATTATCGTCATATGCTTTAACTATCTTAGTTTAATCATTTTTGATAGACAATTGCATTTTCTTTTTTATTATTTCATTGCGTTTTAACTTGCATTAAGAATTTTCTTTGTGATTTTTTTAGTAAAACTAAAATAAATATAAATAAAGATACAACTGTTTTAAAAGTAATGGAAAAGCAAGAGAAAAAAGTGGTCTAAATGCAGAGAAACAAATTGCAATTTTTCTTTATACATATATATACAATGTAATATAACAGAGGATGAAATGAATTTCGTAAAATACTCAGACAAACAATTTTGTTCTTGAGAGAAAATTTCAACTTTTATATATATAAAAAAAAAAAAGTAAAAGAATAACATTTTTAATATTATTATTCTTTTGTCTAGTGTGTTTTAAAACCAAGACAAACACACTTGAAAAAAAATATGTTCCAAAGACATTAAAATAATAAACACGGAACATTAAGAGTGTAACAAAGATATCCATATGCTCATGATAAATTTTTAATTATTGTATATATATATATATATATATATAATATACATATATATATTATGTATCATTTTAAGAATGTGATGTTTTCAAGTCACTTTTTATCATAGTTATATAGTATATTAAAATGCAATCAAGTGTGAAAATCTTTTAGATTTAAAACATAATATTTGATATTTTTTCCTTGTCTGATGTTTGGCAGATCTCCAAAAACTCCTGAAGGGTTGTATTAACACATACATGTTTGTTTTTTTCTTCTCTCTCTATATAGCAAGTTTTCACATGTTTAAGTTGTTTCCTGGATGATCTGCGTCATTACTTGAGAGAGAAAAAAAATAAAAAGTAACACTTGAAAACAGAAAATCTTTTCATACATACATATAGCAACTTTCAAGTAAAACTTATGCTAAAATCTCTCTAGATAAAAATAATATACACAAGACTTTTTTAGGAGAAGAACAAAAAACAAATATATTTCATTCATTAAATATCATAACAGATCATTAATAATAAACCTAAAACTTTATTTTCATGTGAATTGATCATCTGTGTTTTAAATATTAAAGATTTCTATAAAATTATATAGAATTGAATATTAATGAATAATTTATTTACTTGTGAATTTTCAAACTTTTAAGAGTTTTAAGTGTCTTAGAATCAATTAACCTTTTTGAAGAGATTAATATTAATTTATGGATATATTAAGTATTAATTATGGTACCAAAGTTGCCTCATCAAACTTATAGAAAGTTTCTACAATATTAGAGGGTACTTTGTTACATATCTGAACTAATCTTTGACGTATTAGATATACGTATCGTAGTACTCGAATATAAGATACTTTAATTTCGAATTCTTTTTCATAATATGGATAAATTATATATAATAAATTCTTATTTTAGTATAAATTATTAAAAAAAATTATTTATTCTATTTTTATGTTGTTGGTGGTTACATACAATAGGGTAATAAAATAAAACTTTTTTTATCCAGCAGCAAAAGTGTGGTTTAACATTGAATAAAAAAAAAATCGATGAATGTTTTCGCCACTTTTTTTTTATAACAATGAAAATTGATTGAAAATAAGAAAATTTTTAATTAAATAAAATGCAAATTAATTTTTTTTATACAAAAATGATGACAACTCACTAAAAAAAATATGTAAATTAAGGATTAAATTTGTAAAAAAAAAAAAAAAAAAAATCTTTTCATTTAAAATGGAAGAAGTGGTTTTTTTATTAGAAGTTTTTAAATTTTTATAAAAGAATATATTAAATACTTTCATATTTAAATTAAAAAAATTATTACTAGATTAGCGTTTGTTAAGTACAATTCTCACATTATATGCAAATAGAAGTTTTATGTAAAATGCACTTTGCTAATGTCAGCACTGCTCTTTAACTGACTATATGTAAATATATTTAAATCATTTACATTCAATTCCTCTCTGTATTTCAAAGAACTTTAAATTAAATCCTATATATATCTATTAACGTATAACTTTTTCAATTATAGGACATTTCAACTAATAAATAAAAATTATAATAAAAGCTTACATGTAAAAAAAAACTGGTTTAATTATAATCTTTTTACAAAATTTTCATAAAAAGAAAAACCTAGTCATGCTATTTTTTTAAGACGTGACTAAAATCATTATATTTTGTAAAAGACGAATAAAAATATTAAAATATTCAACAAGAAAAAATTGTATTGTTTAAAAATTCAATTATAACTTTTTTTTTTTTTTTGAAAGGAAGAAAAAAATTATTAAAAAATCATATACAGAGTAGAACGTGAATTTAATATTAAAACACAAGACGTCAGCAAAACAAGGTCTCTTGTGTATTTTAAGTTGAGCTTGCGGAAGTTTTGTTGAGAGGCTTGACCTGCCTTAAAGGCACCACACCACTGAGTTCAGTCTTGTCTCTCTCTCTCTTTGAGCATTTGGAATAATAAACGCTCACTAGGTTTTAGACCGTAGGCGAGTGAACATTTCCCTTGATGACAAGCAAAGCTTGGAGGCAAACTCGCACAAACCTAACGACGGTTTACTCGGCTTTTTGTGTAAATATTGGCATGACTAGAACGTTAAAAAAAAAAAAAAAAAAAAAAAAAATCCAGAGAACGTTTGCTTCTTTATACTATAGTATATTTCGTTGTTCCTCCGTCATCTATAAAGCTTGAAGCGTATGAGCACTTGAGAGAGAGAGAGAGAGAGAGAGAGAGAGAGAGAGAGAGAGAGAGAGAGAGAGAGAGAGAGAGAGAGTACTGGTAGTGCACTTGACTTCTCTCTCTCTCTCTCTCTTATATACTTTAGGCTCTATATTGACGTACTATGTTCGCTAATGATATGGCAATCGTAAACTTCTAGAAACTTTTAAGAGTTAGATATAGAGTGAATGCAATTATTTAACCTTTTATTGTTAAAGTTTTCTGGTTACTGTAAAATTTTATTTTTATATTCTACTCCACTGTAATAGCAAAGCTGTGGTAAAATATATATTTTTAAAGTTTTAATGATTATTAAACTTTTCTGTAGACAATACTATGTACTAAATTTCTATAATTAACTTTCATGCAAAATTTCAATATTATAATGATATTGTGATTATTTTTAATATTAAAATCATTCGTAAAGTATAGTGTTGAGTATTTGCTCTCAATATTATACGAGTAGATAAAAATAAAATTAAAAAAGATTGAAAAAGTCTGCGAGTAAACACAATTCTATTCCCTATACGACGATAAATATATTTTTTCCCTCTCTTTAAAAAAAAAGAAGCAATTTTCGTATTTACATTTGGTTTGTTGTATATATTGCGATGTTTTTCTCGTCTGTGTTCAATTTCAATACCCATATAAGATTTGTCTTGTTGCTGCCAATATACGTTACATCACGAGAGACCTCTGTCACTGATATAAACTACGCTTGTGGCTATCTTTGAAGTAAACCAAAACCTTTTTAAAATACCTTCTTTGAGTAGGTGACTGGCTGATATCTCACAAACTGAACGGTCGAGAAATATAAAATTAACATCAAGTAGAGATAAAATATTACTTAAGTTATGCCAAAAACATGAAAACACGATCAAATATTTAAGTTATTCCAATTTGAAGATAACGTGTAAATCTGAAATTTCAGATTTTAGTGCCAACTTTTTAAATCCAATTGGAAACCTTTTTGAAATTAAAAAGGTTATTAAAACCTTTTTCGAGACAAAAAGAAAAAAAAAAAAACGTTTTTGGAATTCATGTAATTTTATTTCAAAATTATAGTATTTGCTTTGTTTAATATAAATAAAGGAGAAAGAATTATTGTGAAAATAAATTTTCTCTTTTGACTATTTCCACTCCTAGTTGGTCATCTACTGCCTTAAATATATTTTATAAAAACGAAGGATTTAAAAATTCATATACCAAGCTTTGAACAATTGTGAGAGAATATATATTTATATTTAATGGCTCTAAAAGTAAATGGTAAAATTCATAGTATTTAATTTATGTAAATTAAAGGCTTTTATACGTAACCGTAATGTTTAATATGGTATTATCTATTCCGCTTATATATTTTAGTCTATACGATCTTTGTACGCATAACGGATGAGTATTGCTTGAAAGCTTAAGTTGATCCTTGTCCATAACAGTGTGTAAGATCAAAGGATTGTAGCAAAGGATAATTTGTTAAACACACCAAGGCTTGCTTTTTGAATCAATATTTTTACCTCTTGCTTGCTTTCGACGATCACGAAACAAGCAAACAGTTTCAAATCTTTTAATTATAGATTTTAATTAAAATTATAATAACATACATATATGTCACTATATGTGTGTACAGTTATGTATTTATATATATATATATATATATATATATATATATATATATATATATATATATATATACTCACACATATATATACACACACGTTTACACAAACAAGTAATTAAAGTAATTATAATTTTTAGCTAATCAAAATAAGATTTTGTCTACATGATGACTTAGGTGATTTGAAATTGAAAAATTAATTAAATACTGATTATTTAAAAAAAATATATGTTTATTTTATTTCTTGGTTTGTTACCGCAACTCTTATTAAGTATAACGATATAGTAAATACATGTTAATAATACATTTGAAACACAGAGTTTTTAAACAATTAAACTGCCTTAAATTATGAACTAATAAAGTTTTTTTTTAAATTTACTTGTAAAATTTTCAATCTAGTTCTCTCTCTGTCTAAAGTCTACGTCTATTTTTCCGTATAACTTTCACGAAAATGATATGGGAGACTTTTTTTTTTTTTTTTTTTTCTAACCAACATTTTTTTCTTATTTACTTTGATGATTCTCGTATATCTGAACTTTCTATGTAACTTTTCAATGAAAGAACTTTGATATACCCCATATACCACACGATAAAGATTTAGATTTTTTTACATTTAAATTTATATTTGCGTAATGAAAATGTTGTAAAAAAGAAGAAACCTTTATATCAAAAATTTGTATTATATTAATAATACATATATAAGCAATAATAACTCAGGTAACTTTAAATTTTTTTATTTTTTTCATTTTCTTTTAGATATTTTTTATCATTACATGATTATATTTTTATTTTATATTTTTTAAAAAACTCTTTAGCTTTAAAATACGAAGGAAAAAAAAAACACATTTTAAAATTTAAAGTGTTGAAATACCTCAAGTTTTTATCATTATATTTGTTCATTAAGAAATTCTTGCCGTTTTTTTTTTTTTTTGTAATTTTAAAATTCTTCATTTGACGATAAGATTTTACTTTTAATACAGCTTATAGCACTTTGTTCTTTTTGAAATGAATTATTTGAAAAATCTCTTTTGTTGACCATTAAATTAAAAATTGTTTGCAAATATATATATATATATACAAATAATAACATTTATAAAAATTATGATTAGTGTTTTCAAGTTTTGCTTCATATAAACGATTCACTCTCTGAAAAACTTGACTTTATATTTGACAAGCATTGATTTCTAAAGCATGCAAAACAATATCATTAAAAAATAATTTGTCTGGTACATTTAGCGTGATGTTTGTACCAATTTGGTTCATGAATATTAACGATGTGTCTGACATTTTCATAAACATATATTTTCTTTTTTTCAAAGTTTGTCCTTGACTTATGAAGAAGAGAATATATATATATAAAAAAAAAAAGCAACCAAGTGTCGTATTCACAAAAACTTTACGCTAAAGTTCATGTGCGTCACGCTATTGTGCATGGACAGACATTTTCAGAAAATAACCTTCACTAAATCTACTAGAGCAGAAATTATTCTTAATATTGCATCTTTTATATTATGCATTAGAGAGAGAGAGAGAGAGAGAGAAAGAAAATATTTATATTGTAAGAGCCTAAAAAGTATATATAGTTATTTTCTGTTCAATGGTTTCAAAAACAGAATATAAGAATAAAGTTTACGATTCTTTTCTTAAAAAGCCGATGTAGTGAAATTAAAAAATATATATTAACTACGATTTCTGATATTCCAACACGGAAATAATAATTAACGTAATTTATGCTACATTAATGTCAATATAGCATAAACGATGCTGAATTAGAACAACACAATTGATTATGCAGACTAATATAATATTTATGCTATTTTAACATTGTAAATGTGAAGCATAGCATAAATTATGCTGTATTAAACAAATTGTGCTCAAAATGAGCTAGTATAAATATTACATAGTTATTTTTGTCCGTGAAGGAAAGATTTACTAAATAATTTTTAAGTTACCATTTTTATTATAACTTTTATAGTATATGAAAACAAAATTTATAAAATTTCAAATAATTTTAATAATTTGCAAACAAGTGTTACAAAAATTCATCATATTGATTCTTTAATAAGAATATAAAATTTAATTCAGTAATTTCATTATGTTATAATTATCCTAGATCTCTCAACATAATATGCGTCAATGATTTGTCGGCACTATTTTCTCATCAAATCAAAACAGATAATTAAATACAACTCGGCACGAAAGGCCATTGGTATAAACTGCATGTTTGTAATCAAGAATAATAGCTTCATTATTATTATTATCTTGTATGTTTATTATATACATTTTCTAAGAAATATCCTTGATTTCCAGCTTCATTAAAGTAATACAGTTGTTTCTATTTATATCTTTGTGAAACAGAGTAATATTATTATGTGTATTATTAATGTAACATGTAATCTCCCAAGTGACATGAAGTTTTTGATATAAAGTGACATGTTTAACTACATTACATTCATTCTTCTTGATTAAATTTATATAATTTAACCTTCAGTTACAATTGCTATCATTACTGAAATGAAACTATAAGACACGAAAACTAAAAAAAAAAAAAAAAAAAAAAAATTTATTCGAAGCCTGCAAAAAAAATTGTTTATGCAACGCGCTCAACAGATATGCTCAAATAGTTGCCTATACGCAAGGCGCTTGTAGCACGTTGGTTTTGTATTTTTACTATTTAAATTAAGTTTTTAATTTCATTATAAATTGTTTAGGAGCAATTAGTAACTATACAAAAAGTAAAATTCAAATGTTTTATTATTTTGTTCATGCGTCATGGCTATTATTTTAACAATTAAAATTTTATTTTATTCTAATATAATAGTAATTTGTTTCATTTAGCAGTACTTTTTATATTACAAAAAAAAATACTCACTTGGTAACAAAATTGATTTGAAAATTCATTGCATCAAATTTATAGATACCTCTGCGTCAAAAGCGAGCATCTACAATGTTAAGTTTATGGCAGCCAGTTGAGTTACAGCGCTGCTCGGAAAGTGTAGATAGTCGTATTTTCGCAAAAATGGAAAGTATAAATGCTCTCTTTTGACGTGGAAGCATCGATATATATATATATATATATATATATATATATATATATATATATATATATATATATATATATATATATATAACACAATAAGCTTGAAGCAATGGTCTTTAGCTTTCAATAACCATCGCAAGTCAAGCGTTAAAACTTCATGTTACGAAAACATAATAAAAAAACTAAAAAATTCTTCTTTATTTATTTTTACTCCAATGTTGGAGAGAAGCTGTAACAAATCATTCATGGACCAAACTTTTATTAAAAAAAAAGGAGAGAAATTCATTTTGATTGCAATTTTAAATTAAACCGATATCGTAATGTGATAGGAATTTAATGAAAAAAAAAAACATCCAATTTTATTACAATTTTATACTCTATTTTAAATGATACTTAAATGGATCTTGATAAAATATAAATTCTCATTTTAAAATTTCTGTATTTATTGTAGCGTGATATTTTAATCACTTTTAACTGCTAATAAGTTAAAGATGTTATCTTTAAAAGTTTCATAACAAAAGAGAGAACATTATATTTAAATGATAAAATTAATTTTTTTTTAACTCGTTAAAATCTTGTGTCAATAATGATATAACTTTTTTATACTGATCAATAATGTAAATTATTGTAAATGTCATTTTATAATTATTTATGCTAATAACCATTTTAATTTTAGTAAAAGCATTACAATAAAAAATATATACAATTCAATAATTATAATGAATGCCATTATAATAGTATGAGTAAAATTTTAAATTTCACATAGTTATGTGATGATTTAACAAAAATGGTAAAATATTAAGTTAATATTTAATAAAAAGCTATGTTTTTTTTTCTAATGATATTGATAAACACTTAAAAGATTCAAATTGCTATAGTTTAGTCATTGATTTTTTTTTTAATAAAAAAAAAATCGGGTTCATGCAAATAATGAAACATATAACACTATTTTATTATTATGATCAAATTGATCGTTAATGATTTTGATAACTTAAAATTATTTTTAAATATTTCTATGTGTATCACATCTAAAATACGAATGAAAAATGTATGCTAATTGCAGTTATTTTGTTGTTACAGTTGATTTTCAGCGGCGAATACACGAAGGCGATGTCGAAGGACTGGCATTCTGGCCACTTCTGCTGCTGGCAGTGCGATGAGTCGCTCACTGGTCAGCGCTACGTGTTGAGGGATGATCACCCCTACTGTATCAAGTGTTACGAGTCCGTCTTTGCGAACACGTGCGAGGAGTGCAATAAGACCATCGGCATTGACTCTAAGGTACCTTTGACCTTCTACTAACTTTTTTCCTTTTTCCTTTTTCGTCTATCTACAAACAAACAAAAAAAAAACACTTTTTTTTTTCTTTCCTCTCTATTTCATCCCTTCTGTTACAAAAATAAAGAAAAAAAATGTAAGAAGAAAGAAAAATAAAGGTGTTATTTTTCTTCTAAAGTAAAAATACAGCGTGAAATTTATATTGCAATTTCAAAATATATAAGAAAAATATTTATGTTATTGCCTTAAAAAAAGAAGAAGAAAAAAAAACTGGGTTAGCGGTAGACAATTGTTTGGTTTTATATCAAAATATCTGAAAGAATACATACATAGAAATTTTGAATACACTTTACGCACAATACAAAAGAAAAATTCATATATTTCCATTGATAATATATTTGAATTATTTTCTATGAAATCCACATATAAATTCAAATCTACCTCTAATAAGTCAATTCATATATATTGAAAGACATTAAAGAAAATTACTTTAGTAATTTTTTTTTATTGATTTACACCTACTATAAGAAGATATAGATTAGATTCTCCTTTCTCTATAAAACTATACACATTTTGATTAAACTAATGTAATAATTAAGTAAAATGTCTCCTTCATGGCAAATATCTTTACATTAAATTTAAACGAAGCCTACAATAATTAATCTAACTCAGTTCTAATGGTTATGTAATACGAACTATTTTATAAATGTCCTCTCTTTCCTTTCTATTTATATATAATAAAATATATTTAGAAATTCAGCATCCTTTGAATATCATTTAAAACTAAAAGGAAATAGATCTTTATATAAACTTAATTTTACAAACTGAAAAGTTATATTATAGTTGTCCCATGTCAAGATTTATTCTTCCATTTTACGACATTTCATTTCAAACTTTACTGCAAACTCTCATGCGTGATCGATTTTAAGTATAAAAAAAAAAATACGGGAAGATATTTTAACTTTATGTTAGGGATAAAACGGGGTCACAAATCCAACTGTTTTAGTTTGACTTAAAAGTTGCATTTTGAAATCATATTATCACGCACCTGTGTCATTTGAAATACCTTTCCTTTTCTCATTCTCTCTGCTGGCGCTGGCATTTAGTTAAATTATTTAATCAAAGCGACCCTTTCATGGTATAAAAATCTTAATCTATACTTAGATAATAATCTATATATAAATACAAAATTTAATTTAATCTTTTATTTAAGTATTCAGCATAATTAGTATAGTTATTATTTTTTCATCTATTAATTTTTTTATTTCTTTTTACATTTTGATTCGTTTCAAGTTTTTAATTTCATAAACTTTCACTTCAAAATGCTTCTTTATTTTAGAACCCTTAGATGTATATATTTTTAAATAATAAATGAAAGATGCCATGCTTTTTACTTTCCTTGTTCGTTAGTATTAAATTTGCACTAAAATGTTTTTTAATGATATATATAATCTCAAGCTTTATTTAAATAAAAAATTGTAAAAAGGCTGACAGTAAAATTTCAAATCATCTTCATTATTCTTCTAAAAAAAAAAAGTGCCGTATATACTAATTTTAGAAGTTGTAAGCGTAACAAATTTTTTAAAAAAATTTCGTTTTTATTTTTTACTAAAAAAAAAAAAAAAAAAAAAAAAAAAATCTTAGTCAACTGACATAGCGGAGTTTAAATTTCGTTCTTCGTATTTTTCAAAGAGATGAGGATAGTAATTAGATATATGTCACTCGTCCGTCACTGGCACACGTGCAGCTACCAAAAGTTGGAGTGTGAAAAGTACGATTAAGATCGACATTACTAATTTATCATTTGTCACATATACAGGGCAAATATACACACTTCCTCATTTTTATGCCAACTTAATCCCATTTTTCTCTCTCATCTCTACGTCATCCATCCTTAAAATAAAAACATAAGAATAATAATTTGTCACAATCATTATATTTCAGAATTTTAATACTTTATTAAAAATATATAATAACTCTATTAACTTTTATTATTATATGATATTATTAACTTTATAAAGTGACAATCAAACACGATAATATGAAGAGAGTTTTTGAATTAAAACTTTGCAAAACCTGTAAATTTAGTTGAAAATTTTTTTCTTTTCAGTTTAATTAACTGATAGTATTGTATATTGTCTGAGTTTGAAACTTTTTTTTTTTTTCATTCTATTTTCCTTCTTCGTTATTCCAAAGCAATATAACATTGAATGTAATGTATTTACATAAAATATAGATATTTTTGTATTCGTACTTATTGTAATAGTATTTTTTTTATTTTAGTCAATCATTAGGGGGAGGGGAGGGGAAAAGGTCATAGTTTCAACGTAGACGTAAGTACATTTCAAATGGAAAATATATTATTTTATATCATTCATAACATTTTTTTTATTCAAACCGCATACTATATTCGATACTAAGATAGATTTTTTTATATAATTTTATTGAAAACCACAGATGTTGGTTATTGTTGTAAATTTACATAAGCTTTACACAAAAACACAATCCAATTTTAGTATAATAATATTATATCGGAAGAAATTGAGCACATACTGCAGTAATTTCATTACTATATACAATACGCAAAAGAAAAAATATATAAGCTTAAATATCGTATTCTACGTATTCTACTTAAGTTTTGAACACAAACTATACGAGTTCGATTTGTTATTGATATTTTTATATATTATGTATGTTAGATCACGCAAACTACTTTCATATTTTTAAATATTTTCAACATGCAGGCAACGCATTAATTTTGTCAATGCTTTTGACGTGATAAGACAAATACAATAGTTTGGGGAAAAAATACAAAGTTTTTCAAAGCAAAATATAGCAGCAGAAATAAAATTGTAAATCCAATCATAGAAGCATGCAGGGTCGGATTGGCTATAAGTTTAGATCGGCAAATTTCAACTGGTCCCTTGGGTTTTTTGACCCTTGAAGGGTATTTACGCCTCCAAAAGTGGCTGCCTGGGCCTTATTTGCCGACTGACTCTCAAGTAGCCAATCCGACCCTGCATCGGAGGTTTCAGTTATAAAATAATGTATAATAGTACGTACCTTTTTTTGCACACATTTAAAAAAAAAAACAAAAAAAAAAAAAACTATCTCATTATTTCGAAAAGGGATTCATAAGATTAAAAAAACTAATTAAAAAGCGACTTAATTATATACTTCAATATGACACCGATAAATTATATACACAAATTTAATGTTCTATATTCAACTGAGACCTTAATTTCAATATAATATGTAATAAATTTTTGCTGTTGATGTTATTTATGCACGAAATGTCAACAAGAATATCATTCAAGTTATTATACGCGACAATGTTGAAAAGCTGCGCTCCTTTAGTCAGAGATAACGAGCTGGCTGGTATACATAATATACTGTACAACGAGTTAGCAGTTGCTTTTGTGTAGGAGAGTGGTGTGCATATATTGAGATATGACATTTACACTCTCAAGTCTCAACTCAATACATCGTTTTCATACGCCTTCTCTCTCTCTCTCTCTCTCTCTCTCTCTCTCTCTCTCTCTCTCTCTCTCTCTCTCTCTCTCTCTCTGAAACGACTTACCATACCCATCCCTAAAATCCTATTATACACATCGCTGAATAGTCAATGCAATTTATTTTATACAAAATAAACATGTTATCAAACTCAACATATATATTAAAAAATAATAATCAGGAATTTAAATATATCAAAATAACATCATTATACCATAATACGTTATTTAGTTGGATTTATATTATTATAAAGGTATTTTAATAGTTATCAAATATTTGCTTTCATTTTAATAGAATTTACCTACGTTCTTTGATAAAAAAAAATCTATTAAGGTAATATTTACAAATCTGTATTAAAAATATTCTATATTAAAAGTTAAACTTCATTTTTATTTAATAATATAAATAAGCTATATATAAAATTTATCCCACTCCATTTATTTTATTAAAATTATAAAATATAAAAAGGAAATAATATCTGAAAAATAAAAGCATGAGGGAATCTATTTATGATCATTTCATAACTCAATCTTGTTATTTATTTCAGTGGTATTAAAAAAAAATAATAATATGATTAAAATATGCTTTTATTTTGATTAAAAAATTGTTTTAATTTTACATAAAAATCTCTCTCTCTCTCTCTCTCTCTCTTTCTCTACTGACAGTGACTGAGAATATCAATTTTGTTGTTTCTTTTTAGTGTAGCATCTGCATCTCTTTGTTTACCTGTCTATTTTTCTTCTTCTTTTTCCATTTAAATGTCATATTGACAGTTTAGTGTCCCTCGGGTAAATATAGACGAGAGAGAGAGAGAGAGAGAGAGAGAGAGAGAGAGAGAGAGAGAGAGAGAGAGAGAGAGAGAGAGAGAGAGAAAATGTGCTGACTGGATATCATTTACAAAGTTCTTGTTTTTTTAAACATATACAGGCAAAATCTCTTTCTTCATAAAACAATACTACATTAGTTCAATCATATAATTCATATTCATATTTATATTATTCTCCTGATTCAAAAGTTACTTAAAAGTTTTGATTAACATTAATTTTTTATTTCTTATTATTATTATTTTCTTTTTTATTCTTAAATTGTTTAAAACATCCAACCAAGGCCGAGGCCTTATCGGCTGGTTCATACATAGGTTATTGCACTTAACATAATATATCATTTGTTATAATTTATAACCTCCAAAAAAAATTATTAAACATCATACAAACGAAAAAAATTAGTCATACAAAAATTTCAATAATTATTTTATGTAAATCAAAACTGTAGTAACAATACAAAAACTTGCTCAAACTTTTTTTTTTTGAAGCAGCAACGAAAATAAAAATAGTAATTTTAAATTACTATTTTTATAACTTGATAATCATACCATCAATTTAATATTTGATAATAATATATATATATATATATATATATATCCTTCATATTTCAAAAATTATATTTTTTTAATAAAATAAATAGATAATAATAAATTATTAATATTTACATTAAAAATTCAATATGTATTTTTTTTTCTCTTTCAAGATTTTTATATTAATTAAAATAAACATAATAGAAGTAAAATATTAACAAAAATCTTTACATCAAAGATTTCGAATTAAAAAAATAAAATGTTTATTTTTCAATTTCAAAAACTTTTATAAAATATAAAAGGTAAAGTAAATATTATATAATACTTCTTTAATTAAAAAAATCGTAAATGTGTTTGTAGGTATATAATAGAGTAATATATAATGGTTATTTAATAATACAAAAATTGTTTGATATTTATTATGTTGAAAATTTTGAAAATCATCAACTTTATTTCTAATTTTAATGTTTTTTTATTGTATTTTTTACATGAATGCAAAAATTCAATGTAAATACTGTAGAAAAAAAGGTGTTTGAAACAAACATTATCTTCATTTAAAAGGTTAAAGTTGAATTTTTTTGGGAGCTAAATCTGTAATAAAACACTTGAAATACCTCTTTTTGGTTGGTCTAATATCTTCACATTAACTTTCCCAGCACACTTTACAGCTATACAAAATAACAAAATAAAACTACGTATTACGACGAGTATTTAATACAAATATGAATCAAACAATACGTGATTGGAAGAAAAGTCAATCAGCTTTTAGTAAAACAGTTGCTGCTTGGAATTTTTGTAACTTAAAGAAGAACTCTTTAACTATAAATCGAACTCTCTTTTTTAAGATAAGATATTTCACTCAAACTTTTTGTTATACAGTTGACTTTTACTTCATATTTTATCTAACTTATACATTATATCCAATACAATAAGGAAATGAATTTTTTAGTAATATTTTAAAATAATTATATTTCAATATTTTTTTTATTGACATTTATTTTTAAGATATCAATGGAAAATTATTTTAAAATATCGGTTTTGTGTTGTATTGTTGTATATTATTTCCTTTTAAAGTCAAATTCATTGAACCACTAACGACATATAATAATATTTTTATCTCACAACGAAATATCACACCCATTTTTCCAATATCTAAATTTTTGGAAAGATATAAAATTTGCACATTATGAACTTCAGTATTTCTCTATAACCTGATGAAATGTGAACTTATATTAGATAAATTCATGCCAAGAAAAATCAGTGTGTGTGTGACGGTAAGGTTACGTACATGTGTTATTTTGTTCATTTTCCTCGTTAAAAAGGTTTCTTATTGTTAAAAATAATTTGTATTTACTTTCCTTATTTACGCTTTATAGAATTAATTTTTATAGAAGTCTTATGATACGTTTTTATTGTTATTAAATAATTTCTTATTTTTCTTCTCTTCGTTTTCCTTAAACTCATAGCAACTACATTCAGTCTTTCATAACCTTAAAACTATAGACCAATAAAACAGCATGTGCTTTTTAATAAATAAACACAAAATTGGATCTTCAAAACTGAGGACAATTTTTACCAGAATATTAATTTAGCCTCACGAGAAAGCGTAAAAATACTGTAAAGTATGCAATTTACGTGACTATTCATGTTTATGACGTCAGAAAGATACAAAAATTAGTATGAAAATGTTGTGCGGGTTGCATAAATCGAAATTTCTGATCACTGCTACGGAGCTACAGTTGGGGTTTGAAACAAACTAAAGTTATTTATGTAAAAGTCCCATCAAGTGTTTTGTGATATAAATGCTTATGTTTTTTTTCTGGTCTATTTCTTTAAATATATTAATTTTAAAGATGCCTGAGAAAAGGCACGACATACACAGCTTGCAATTTGTTATTATTACTACTTGCTATCAACAGGCCATATTTTCTATTATGTTTAAAGCTTAGCTCTAAAATCCTTCATGTTGATCCTACAAACATTGAATATCGACCTCATCAATTTTTATAAATATACAGTCAGCTAACTAATCAATAACAAGCAATGAAAATGCATTGGGTATAATATACCTATAGATGTACAGTACTGTACATTCAATTTATCAATTGGGTACAACATGGTTTCTAAAGTGGATGATGCAAGATTCAGCCATATAACTTTATGAATATAATATTCAATGTAATTGAATATACCATCAATTTTATAATTGTCAGATTCTTATTGACAGTATGCATCAAGTAACGGTTCTATAAACTGTCATTCTTGTCTGTCAGTTTTCTTCTCAAGTTAAATTTCACGTTTTGATATTTTAACATTTATAATCCCTTCCTTTTCAACAATCTTGTATTATAAAATCCTTATATGTTTATTTTTTTTTTCTCATTTAAGAATTTTACATTAATTTAAATCTTTCATTTTTTTGTGTATTTTATTCCAACTGTAAAGTAATCTCATGATATGTTTGTTATTCAAGTTATTTTTTATACACAAAGATTGTTGACCTGGCTTTATTTTAACACCTGTATGTAATTTCAGGACTTGTCGTACAAGGACAAGCACTGGCACGAGGTGTGCTTCCTATGCACCAAGTGTCGCGTCTCGCTCGTCGACAAGCAGTTCGGCTCCAAGGCGGATAAGATTTACTGCGGCAATTGCTATGACTCGCAGTTCGCCAGCCGTTGCGATGGATGTGGTGAAATCTTTCGTGCAGGTAAGAAACAATTACTTAATTTCATTAACCCTTAATTCAAAATATTATCGTTAAAAACAGCAATGATTGACTTGGAAAAAATTTAATCAACGTTTCAATCTCAAGCTGGAAAAAAAAAGCCAATATTCATTATATTGAAAATGGATTTTAATTTAAATTTAGCCTACAGATATTTACAGATTACTTTTTCCTGCAAATAAATATATTTCCCATGCAAAGGTTAATATATATTATAGAGGATTTAAAAACAAATTTGTTAAATATTAAATAATATAAAACAAGTTTATTGAAATGTGTTATTAAATTGAAAGTATATACAAACAAATCAAAATTTTCCGTGTTATATAGAATAATTTAATATTAATATTTTCATTACCAACAAACGCAATTGAGTTTTTATTTTATTTTTACATTTACGCAAAGCAAAACCATCAAAAAAACAAGTACAACAACATACATATAGTTTATTATATAATATATAGCAAACAAGCATAGTTAAAACTACTTTAAACCATATAACTATAATAATATAATAACAAAAAGAGTAAAAGTTAACCATAGCTATTTACACACACAATACATATAAATTGTTTTGTTTGCTTCTAAAAACTAAAATATTAAATTATAAAGAGATTAATTTGAACCAAATTTTGAAAATAATATTGACTTAGCTATAAGAGAAGCTATAAAAATAATGCTGGTTTGTAAGTATTTTTAGCACAACAAAAGAATGAAAATTTCATTGTTATATGGAATTCAAGATTGCAATAAAATTATATAATGGTGCCTGCATCTCGTTGTAAGTTTTTTTCCTTATAATTAAAATTCAAATAGCAGATAAAATAATATGAAAACATAATATATAAAATTTATTGTTTGAAATAATGTGCTATTACTATACGTGCATCCATGAGTAAAATTTAAATTATGAAAAGTATATTTTGATCTTTTAGATTGAATTCTAAAATCAAATAACAAATGTTTAAATTCTCACATCATATATTATAATATTTTATTTACTGTATATAGCAATTAAAATTTCACGTAATCTTTATTTTTTTTTTCTCTTCTTCTTCTTCTTTTTCTTCTTCTTCAGAGAAGTGTAGCCGAGGTAACATTATTAAAATTTGAAACAAAAAAGTAACAACATTCTTGTTGTGACAAGAGTGCTGTTTTCAAGTGCAGGAAAAACTTCTTTTTTTTTTGTAACTTTATATTCATAATAGTTTCCTTTTAAAATTTTATTTTGCAATTAAATGTAAGTAATGACAAGTTTCAAAAAAATGGAAAATAATCATAAACTAAATCTCTCTCTCTCTCTCTCTCTCTCTCTAACACACACACCAAGTAAAAACCAAAGATATAGCACGGATTTTAAGCTTTGAATATAAATGCTCTTCAGAATATGTTTCTTACATACAGATTTTTTTTATATTAGTTTCAACTTTGAAAGACATTGTGTGTCAGTCATTTGCATTTTTAATTTATTACTCTGAAGGCAACACGTATAGTAACCTCTAGGATAGAAATTTCTACGTTCTTATGTACCGAACACTTGCTTTTCAAACCTCCTCTTCACACATCAAAGGAACTCTGTTTGTACTCAAACTTTAAGTCACCTTAAAACAAACTTTGTTGAGGATTTTCCGTAGAAAATAAAAATAAAACCCATGATACAGGAAAATCCTATATGTAAAGTATATGTCAACTATATGCATATAAAACTCTAAACTGATTGGATTGAAGAAGAAAATAAAAGAGTTAAAAATATTCATGCAATAGAGAGCAACGTTTTATGATAAAAGTTAAAACTGAAATCAAATGCAAATAAGTAAAATTTCAAAGACTGTTAGTACTTGTCTTAATAATTCTTTTCAAGTATCTAATTTCTATTGACTTTAAAACAGTCAATAAAATTTCCATTCATTGATTTAATATGTTCTCTGTAGCTTTTGAAATGATGCATTATACTCTTTATAATATTGCTATTACTCTCTCTCTCTCTCTCTGTCTCTCTCTCTGTGCGTATGTCTATGAAGAGCCATTCATGTATTGATGAATTATTAATCAATAAAATCTATAGACGTCATTATTGGAAGAGAGAGATATTGATGAGATATATTGCACTGATGTTTTCATCTATCAATAAAATAATTTCTCAGTTAAAATTGTTGGATAATTGCATATTGATGACGTCAGAGTTGACTATCACTAATAACTCGATGACGTAATGGAATGTGACGAAAATCGAAATTTGTCACTCAAATACACAGTGTAAATTTTATATGGTGACAATAGGCATACAAAAATACATTTGATAATATATTGTTCATGAGAATAAAAAAACTGTTGTTCATATATAATATACTATAAAAAACCACATAAAAAACAATGACTATAATTTATTTATATTTTAAACTAAATGTGTACACGATATAATATACAAGTACATGAAAAACACACACGGTTATCATAACTTTGACAGCAAAATTTATGAATATTTTAATGTTGGAAAGCAAACTGCTGGTAAAATGTATAATGCCATTATTTTCTTAAAAAATTATAAATAGTATATATAACTACAAAATGTAAAGAACAAATAGCAATTTTAAACATTGACTTTGTTCATTAAGGCGCGTTTATTGAAAGTAAAAGTAAAACTTTGTTAATTTTTAGATGCTCTTTTCTTTGATTACTTAATTATTTGTGTAAAAAAGTTTGCGTAATATAGACACGTTTCTTTCAACTTTACGAGTGAGTAAGCAAAATTAAAATGTTAGTTAACAAATTTCTAATTATTAGCTATAAAATTTACATAATACTTCTAAAAAAAAAAAATTTAATTAAGAATAATATTGAAATCTTTTTGCATGAAAATGATTTTTATCAAATCAAAAATTTAAAGAACTTTAAAAAAAAAAAAGAGAAGAAGAATAGAATAGAGTAAGAAGACAAATGAGAAATGGAGATGAAGCTATCGGTTTATTGACAAGTAAACGTTAATACTTGTCTTTGACAGCTAATCTTTGTGCACTATTTTTTTTCCCTTCCTATATATCCTCCGGGGTGACCTAGATGCCATTTCTAACTTACACATCAAGGCTTGGTGACAAGAAAGTATTTCCGACGTGATTACTCCTAACGTTTTATCTCTCTCTTCAAAATTAATATCGCAAAGATATCACATGGATTTCTTTTCTTTTCCTTGTAATATTGCAACGTGCTTACTAGGTTATTAAAAATAAAACTTAAAAAATATAAGATGCTATTGAGAGAGAGAGAGAGAGAGAGAGAGAGAGAGAGAGAGAGAGAGAGAGAGAGAGAGAGAGAGAGAGAGAGAGAGAGGAGAGAGAGAGAGAGAGAGAGAGAGACTCATTAAATTTACACGGTCATCTCGTAACGTATACAGTATAGTAATATTGTGAATTAATTTTTCATAAAGTTCTATAATAATTTTATTTTTCATTACAAAAAGGCTATATTCATTGTACAAAATTTTTATAAAACAAAACTAGAAAATAATAAAAAAAAAAAATTAAAAAAGTTCAAATTCCATGCAACTGAAAATTAGCTCCGTATTATAATGATGTGTGCTTTATGTAATTCTTTGTTCAAAATGTAAACTTTAGTAATGTTTATAAAATAATGAAGTGTATTATTATATAGAATGTTCTACATGAGTAACACAAAATTTACATAAGCTAAAAACACGCAAAAGTTATACAGAAGAATAGAAAAGCTAACTTCATATTGCACGTTTTGAGGTATATACACATTATACATAATATAACACGTTTTGCCACGTCGTGGTGTTCAATGTAATAAAGTGTGGTCTCTTTGAGCAAGCAAAACCTTTCCACACACATTCATCCAATATCATGCATATAAAAGAAATATAAATTTTTTATATTTCTATAAGAAAGTTTTCTGCAATATAAACTTCAAACTTTACTTAATTAGATATTCAATCGCATAAATAAGTAATTAAAATTTTGTGCATACTTTATGCTATAAAGTTATTTTTTTTTATATAAACTTATAAACTTATATAAAATAATTATGTCCTCTTATATTAAAACTAATATTTAAAAAAAAAAATCAAGTTATTCACATTTTCTAGAGTAATGAAAAAATATATAACGAAAATTATAAAAAGTCTTATTTAAAATGTTTATAAAAAGTACACCATGACCAACGTGTTTAGAATAATATTTTTCTTTGAATTTGATTCAATGTAAGTAACATTCATCATATATTTACACAAAACTTCACTTTGAATAGCTAAGAAAAAATTTGTTTAAAAAAATATCGTTGGCACTTTTTTAATTAAAATTTTTACGCTCTACTCTCGTCAGCTTTTTATTATTCTTTCTTTTTTTTCCCCAGAAGTTTACATTTTTTTTTTTTTTTTTTTTTTTTTTTTTGCCTTCGTAGATTAGAGTACGTTTGCTCGAAATATAGCATTAAATTATACTATATATAGAAAATATCCTGACAACAATTATCATATAGTTGTGGAGTAAATATCTATTTAAATAATGATAAACATAATAATAATAATCCATGGCATTAATGGTATGTTTTAAAAAGCATATTAGGCTCACTCGAATTACTTGATCAAACTCGCCTAACAAAATAATAATTTAGATTTTTCATTCTAACAGGCAGTTGATTTTGTATATATGTATGTACACACACACACACACACACACACACACACACACACACATATATATATATATATATATATATATATATATATATATATATATATATATATATATATATATATATATAATTTATGTATTGTTACATTTGTTATGAATGAGTAATGAGGGTGTCCAGCGGTTTAAAGCAAAGTTCAAGTGGCAAAGCCCACATATCGAGGTATAGACCATTTTACTTCAACCAAATGATGAGTTTAGATTCTTTTTTTTTTTTTTTTTTTTTTCTCCCCTGTTTTAAAAGGATCCACAAAATGACCCGTAAAAGCTTTTAGAACTACATTACTTTTGTGAATACTTTTTTTTCTTCCAACATATAATTTCATTTCGGTCTCACCAGATGTCATACTACATTCTATATTCTCAATTTATTCTTTTTATTAAGTCTGATATTATGACGTCGTTTTTATCTTAATGACGTCACAAACGTCACCTTGGTGACGCAATAGACATAAAAGTGTATAGATAGTACTATAATGGAATCCCTTCTATCTTTATATTTAAATAATATGTTATAAGAATTTCACACTTAACATTCCCTAACAGGATGAAGTGTACTGTATAGAGAGAAAGAGAGACAGAGAGACAGAGAGAGAGAGAGAGAGAGAGAGAGAGAGAAGTGGAGAGAAGTAGAAATGTCTCATTATCAAAACGAAATGACTTTGTCTTTCCTTTCGTTGTCATTCTCTCTCTCTCACTCACTCACTCACTCACTCTCTCTCTCTCTCTCTCTCTCTCTCTCTCTCTCTCTCTCTCTCTCTCGTACTGTTATAATTACAAAGACGAAGTGCTTACAAACAGAATGAATACTCAGAAATCTTCTATATTAAAATTATTTTGGACAAAACACAAAATTTTATATTGTTTGTCAACTAGGGTACAGAGGTGTTAATTAATATATATAATTACGTGTAGACTTAATACAAGTTTCCCGTGGGTTTACAGTAAAATTTTAATTATAAAGGTACTTTATATTGTACAAATCCTTAGAGGAATATTAAATTCTTAAAATTGATACCTTTTTTTTTTTTTGACCATGTTAAAAGCTATAATAATATAATTTATACTTTCATGATACTTTTTAAGTCTTTTTTTTCTATGATACAATAAAGCTCTAAATCATTTTTTTTAAACATGTAAATTAAAGTTTAATAGAGAGCGATTAAAACTTTAAAAGTCTTAGAGACCACCTTTGTAGATATACGTATAGTAATTAACAATTTTACCCGGTGCTGTTAGCAAAATTTTTACTAATTAATCTCTTTTTATATCTTACAAATAAAAATTGTATTTTTTTTTTTTTTTACTACCTTGACACGATAAACTAAAAAGGTAAAAAGACCTATATATTATAATATTTTAAGTAAATTATTTACAGTATATATACGATTTCTCATAAATTCTTATAAAATTGGCTTTTTAAGTTCAACGTTGTCTTCATTCAAAAAAAAAAAAAAAAAAGTGTTATTTAAGATAAAAAATAATACTAATAATAAAATACTGCTGTTGCCTTTAGCAAAATATTATATATATTTAAAATAAGAAAAGTTTTGAATGATTATTTATTGCAATTTTGTTCTCCAACTTCAATTGCGTATACTTTGAGTAGTGTATGTAGGCGCACCTGACTCGCACAGAGGGAGGTATAGTATCCATTTGATTGGCGCTACCACAAAAACTGAAAGTTGATTTGGGACAACCATTTTTTTTAATTTTTTTTTTTATATTAGATCACTATAAGTATAAGATGACTTTGATAAGTTGTTTTGTACTGTAAGTAATGATTTCATAAAAACACTGAGAGAACAATTTCAATTTTAAAATTGCATTTAATTTATGACATTTGCAAGGGGAAAAAAAAAAAAAAAAAAAAAAAGGAAAATATAATTTGTCAAACAGGACTTGTATTCCACTTATATATTATAACATCTTATAATCGGCAAATAATGTAATAGCTTGCTTTCAAAAAGCTGTAAAATAACAAAGAACTTTATTATTATTTTTTTTTTGAACTGTGGTACCTATTATGCTGATCTATCTCAATTCAAAAGGTCATCAAAATGCCATGTATAAAATGAGATATGATCACATACTTATTTCTATTCACTAAAATAAAACATGATTTAGCGTTTGCATTTATATTAATACGATCTTTTTGAATAGCTCATAATAGTTTAAAAATAATGTTGAAATGTCTCTTTATACGTTTATATAATGCATATATATATATATATATATATATATATATATATATATATATATATATATAAATTTTCCATCAGTGTAATATATAATTGTTTTGGATTTAATGAATTCGCCTTCCTCTCCTAAATACAGTATACATACATTAATCTTAATATTGTTTGAAAGGCAGTAGCTAGACCAGTTTTTTAATGTTATATTTATTTAAACCATATACATAACAGTTAAAAATAAATATGCTCAGTTCAATAATTGAATATTTAACTTTTATCTTAAAATTATGTAAGTAACTTTAATTTTATTGATTTTTTTTTAAATATATTTAAATCTTGATAAAGAAAATAAAAATAGTATTTCATCTAAAACAAATTATAATCGTTGCCTAAAGGGTTTAAAAATTTTAAGGACTAAAATTATCCAATAAGTTATTTTTAATTGCCACTTCATTAACATTAATTTGAAAGTTTTTTTTAATATGTATATTATATACTAACATAGTTTTAGCTGATAGAGAAAAAATAATTATTCAAATTACTTGTTAATAAAATGTTATACATAACATTTGTCCTTAATTTTAAGCATATCCAATTTTTAATTTTTGTGTTTTACAATGTATTTAATTTTATGTATGTAATTTAATCTAATACTGATTATTACCAGAATTATTTAAAAGTTTCTCATTATATATAACTATATAAACAGGTGTACGTATATTACTAGTTTTTAAATATAAAAAGTCCTTGTTTTCACACAATACTTTCATTATTGGTTTATGATTTTTTTTTTTAATTTTTTGCAAGTGTAAATATATGTTTATTGGAAGAAGAAGAAATTCTTCTTGTTTGATTAGTATCTTATAAAATATTGCTCGTTAATTAATTAATATCTCCATCAATACAGACAATTTTCATTATTTGATTTAACTCTTCAGACAAACAAGATATAAAAAAGAACACAAAGCAAATAATATTAAAATGTATATAGATTAAAATATCTATAATAACAAGATGAAGCTAAATCTTATTTTAGTCAAACTATATGTTAACATAAATGTATGTTTAAATTTTACTTTTAAATTTACTATTTTTTAATTGAAAATACTTTTTCAGCTTTTGCTAAAAATTTTCTAATAAAATGATAACATTTTGTATAATATTATTTAATATTGTCTTTGCACCATCCATCAACATAATTCATAATTTCATGTTTTGGTCATTTCAAAGCTTGTACTTTAGTTATATGTAGAAAGACTCTATAAGCAATGAGGTAATTTCATGCATGGCTAAATTCACCATAAAATTTTCAAAATTAAACGTTTGATGTATTTTATGGTTACCAAGGAGCCTCATTCAATTTAACATTGTCATTTTATAAACTTTTTATCTGCAGTATTTTTTTTAGCACAAATTCTGCTTAGAAGATCTACAAAAAGTTATAAAGTACGAAGCATATTAGTTGGTGGTAAAAGTTATACAGTTGAAGCATTTTAAATATCTTCAGCTGAAAGAACATACAGTATACTTTTGGTAGTTTTAAAGCTAAAGAGGAAATGACATTAAAAGACCCTTATCTTAAGTATGCTAAAGATACAAATAAGATTTTTAATATAAATGGTAATAAAGTAGTAAAAAATAATGATTTTTTTTTTTTTTTTTTTTTTTTTTTTGGCGTAACGTTTGATCTACATTTTGACCAGTCAGTATAATTGTTGAATCGTAAAATTCATGTAAATCAAAAGTGACAGAATATGCGGAGGGTTTTACTCGCATGCCACTTCGAGTCCACTTTGAAAATGCTCTTTGATTCGAAGTAAGCAGCAGGCTGTGAGGACTAATGTAGGCGGATTTGTCATGGGCAATTCTATAAAACCAGAAAGCAAAAGATTTAAGTCGGCAAACTTTTTTCAATAATTAATTAAAACCATTAGAGTTTAACTATAACACACACACACACACACATATATATGTTTTATATTATATATATATATATATATATATATATATATATATATATATATATATATATATATATATTAAATTAATATTATTAATAATATATAATAATTAGATATTAATTAATATATAATTATAATAATTTAGGAAATTTTTATACTGGCATTTTTGAAGTAAATGCGCGAGCAAATGATAAAACTCCATAATGTGAAAAGTTTACTTGCCTCTTTAGTTTCTAAAATGCCAATAAATTATATATTAACAATTTAATATTTATTGAAATTTGATCATCTTTCAAAGAGTGTGTTTATAAACCTGCTTTGCTTTATCTCGTATTGCACAATTATTTTAACGAGTGTTTTGTTACACTACTAGAGTAAAGACATATAATATTTCAATAAGCCTTCATTATAAATAATATTAATATAGAATTATTTTTCAAATCCTTTTAAAGCTCATGTATTTGTTTACGTATTCTCAATAATGATCATTATTATCAAACTGTCAAACATTCATTCATCACCATCAATGCAGCATGACAAACACAACTTTCTATACATATTTATTATTTATAGTATATTGTTATAAAATTTTATCAAATAAATTTAAACAATATTAAAGTTTGAAATTTTCAATGTAACAAGAATTGGTGTAGGTTGTTGATTTTGACAAGTCCTTGATTTTTTTTTTTTTGGTAGTGAGTGCAAAAATTTACATTCAAAATTTGAAATGTTTTGAATAGTCATCGGAATTTCAAATGTTTTAAATTGTAAATATTGAAAGAACTGAACAAAATTTGCAAGTTTTTATTTTAAAAACCACTGTAGTTGGAGGGGAAAAATACAATTAACAATGAGAAACATTGTAAAAATTGGAATTCGTAAAAAAAATATATCAAGCATGCCATCTGTTTGTGTATTTAATTAGATTTTCAAGTACATTTTGTCAACTTTTCTATAGTAATCTTCAAGTATCTCTGTCTCTATTGGATTTAAAGAAAATTTGTTAAAATCCCCTAAAAACACAATGAAGCTGGCAAGTAAAGTCCGAAGTACTTGAGACGATAGATTGATCAGAAAGAAACTTTGTGAAGACGTTGGTCAACTTTTGTTAAACTTCTTTTCCTACATTTAATCAGTTTTGGAACTCAGCACAAAACAAGATTGTACTTTTTTCAATTGTGTACTTTCTTTTTATTTATTTTTTCAATTTGTATTTTTGAATGGATTAATTTAAAGTAATTACTCTCTGATTATATTATAAAAGAAATTTAATTATACGAATAACGGAACAAACTTTAATAAAAGCTATACCAAAATTAATTACGTTCCCTTAGTTGCAAAAGTGTATAGTTTTAAATAGTTTTTATTGGATTATTAATAATAATTAATTATATTTAACAACTGGGACTAAAAATTTAAATTTACTTTATAGCACAAAACAAACATTAATAGAGTTTTTATACTTTTTATTAAAATTGTGAGTATACAAAATATCATAATATGTAATATCAAAAGGCATCCTATAAATAAGACTTTAGGGTGCCTTGGTAATATACAATCTTGCTACAATGATAAATTCAAGTCATCTCTTGTTACACAACTTTTTCTTTTCTATACACTGTCACACATAATTCAAAAAAATTATATCTAAAAAAAAAAAAAAAAAAAAAAAAAAGTGCTTCTAACATGGGTAAAGGACATGCATGAAAACGTTATTACAAAGTACAAGTACGTGAATGAAATAAATAACTACGATGATGACCACCTTCTTGCATAAATGCAAAGGCGGCTTTTGAAACAAAAGAAATAAATTATTGTTGTTTGGCCCGCTTTCTCAATAAGCATTATACATTTTAAAATGTATAAGAATAGAAGATATATATAATACAAAACATAATATACTGTATAATATAATAATAAAAACACTTACGCGAATAACCCTACCCTAAAATATAATAACAATCAATGATTGACTTTTTAAAATGTTTAATGAAGGTTATAAGAATTACGTATATGGATCTTCTTACAAATATTATAATTATTAAATAGCCATGAAATACTTCAACATAATTTCATTTCTTTTTTTTTTTCTTTGAAAGAAATTATATAAGATAGATTTGCATATGAAAATAATATACGTCAAGCTGTGAACATTAGGCGATCGTATACATAAATTTAAAATCCCACTTATACGCGAATGTGTTCATGTTATTTTAAATTCATTCTCACATTACTTATTCATGCAATAGTCAATTTTATGTAATTTTTAGTGGGTATCTCTTAAATTTAAATTATTTGTGATGAAAAAAAAAAAAAAAAAAAAAAAAAAACTTACCAAACTTTTTTGAGTTTGAAATATTGACCATATAAAAATTATCACGATTGTAATAATATATTTTAACATTGAAAATTAAGAGTGATTTTTTTAATTTTTAAAATATATTATCACAGTTATGAATACAGTAACGTGGACGAGCAGAATGATAAGGCCTGGCAAGAGAATTAATTTCCATGTATGGTTTATGCATGATAAATGTTGGACTGTACAGTATTATACCAAAATTCTACCGTAACTGGTACTACAAACACTGATAAATGATAATAGCAGGGGTATATAGCACGAAATAGTATTAATTCATCTTTCTCCTTTATCTAAATACTTCTTTGTTAAAACATAAACCTAAAGTTTGTGTTTAGAGAAACTTTCCATTGACAAAACGTGAGAGAAGATTTTGGTGTTCATTTTACGCGACGTGCAACATGTCTCGAAGATGAAGAAGAGAGAGCTGTTATAGTTAGTTATACAAGTGTCTCGTCGTCTCTCTATACGCCAAGGTTTAAACTTGGTATAACCTTAATTAACTATAATATTATTATGTATACAGAAATATAGATACCCATATTTGTCAACAAGGCTAGTTTTATGACATATCATTATTATTATTGGTTGGAAGAAATAAAAATGAAGGTGAATATTATTATTGTTTATATCACACACAATTATTTCCTTTTTTGTTGATATAATAAAAAAAAAAGGAAAGAAAATAGAATAATTTTTGTTATCATTTTTGATAATCTATCAAAGAAAAATTCTATTTATGGAATTGGTGTATTAAAAATACGAGTTTTCTTCGTGGTAAAATGATTCAAATTTATTTCTAGATAAATAATAAGACGTATATAATTTGTACTTGTATGTTCATGCTTGGTTTAATTTTAATTATAAGGCAAAGATAATTTATTACAGATGACGTTTTTGAATGAATGTTAAATATTGTAATTTCGCTCCTTTCAAAGTTGTTTAATTTAACGGTTATATTTGTAAAATGACTTTTAAGTGAAAAATATTTCAAAATTACAAATATGTTTAACAATAAATTTATTTTATTCATAGAGAAAAATAATAATAAAAAAAGCAAAACTTTTAAATTTACGCCTTTCAAAAAAGAAAAAAAAATCAAGCTATTTATGCCTGTAATTGTGTGAATAATACACTTTATTAAAAGAAGCAAATTTTAATTTTTTTTTATACAAACATGTTTGTTACTTGGCAAAATAAAAATATGTTACATTTTATATATATATATTAAAAATTGGACATGCGCCATAAATTTTCCGTCTGCAAACATAATTATTTTAATATAACATAAGATAATGAATAAATTTACAAACATTAATGCTACATGGTATTATTTTGTAACAAGAAACTCAAATTGAAAAAAAGCTAATAAATAAATTTGAAAAAAAAAAAAAAAAAAAAAGTTTGTCAGCTAATATAGTAATAACAAACACAAACACCATTTTCATGCAAATATATTTTGTACTTTTTTATGTAAAAAAGAGGAAATAAAAACATTCTTTATTAGCAAGCTTTAGCTTTTTTGTATCGCAAACATACTGTCCTGCAAAATATATAAATAGAAATGAAAAGTTGTTTACGCTTCAATTTACTGTATGTTTACAAGTTGATATTATTAAAACAAACATAAGGTTCTCTTACTATAGTATATATGCAAATTAAATTATATTTAAAATTTTATGCAAATAAATGTAATTTCATTATACTTTTTTTTTCTCATTTAACATGGGTAACAGATTTCTTCATATTCATATGATATGAGTATATTATATAAATGTTTTTTTTTTTCATAAATAAATAAAAATAGACAATAATTTTCTATATAAGCTCTGCCAATCTTAATTATGCTACACTATATGTTTCTGGATAAATATAATAAAATTAAATTTGTCCAGTTTTGACATTTTGAAAACCCCCCTTTTTTTTTTTTTTTTTTTCTTTGTTTATAATAAATTTATTTTTCAAAGCTGTAACGCCACCCATACTTAAAAAAAAATTTAAATACTTTTGACAATATACAACTATTTTGCTCAGACTTTTTTTTTATAACTTTTATCATAGTTTTTTTTTTTCTGTATATAATTATGCGTTTTTTGACACGAATGAAGCATGTAAATACATTAAATCTTTCTTATGCATATCATAACAAAATATTAAAAAAAATGTAACATAAAAATTAAATTTTAATGTACTTATCATCGGATTAAAGCTTATAATAAAAACTTAGATATAAAAAAAAAATCAAGGCGATATAAAAATGTTGAAATAAAGTTGATATAACCATTTTTGCAAAATTTATAAAAATACATTTGAAATTAATGTACTTCAAAGATAGTTAAATTTTTTTTAAAAGTTG
This sequence comes from Ecdyonurus torrentis, assembly GCA_949318235.1. Taxonomy (NCBI): domain Eukaryota; kingdom Metazoa; phylum Arthropoda; class Insecta; order Ephemeroptera; family Heptageniidae; genus Ecdyonurus; species Ecdyonurus torrentis. The sequence continues at coordinate 14,886,886 of OX439129.1, forward strand.
ATGTATTACTCCTACACATCATTTTCCTTGTCAATTTTAATATGTCAATTCAAATTGAAATTGTGTCATTTAAACAGAAATAAAAATTAACCTTGTTCCAAATCTAAATAATTATTAATATTAAAATATATTATTCTTTTTATATTAAAATTTATATTATAATAAAATATATTTTATTGAAAATACATTCTATGAAATATAAACCATAATTTAGAAATAATATAATTATTTATTTGTATTTTTATAAACATTTATCAAAGATCTTATTTAAATAGCAACCTAGTTTATTTGATAATAAAAGAAATGATGCTATCAAAAATTTCTCCAAACACTTTGCGTAGGTTTTAAAATTCAAATATACAGTATATTTTATTACTCTACTTTTAATAGATTAGGATTTTTACGATATCAATTTATTTTGAAATCTATTTGTTATTATACTATTTAATTTATAAGTTGTTCTAAAAAAAAGTAAATAAATAAATAAAAAGAAATTCATTATTTAAAGATAAATTAAGAAATAAAGGACGAACCATGTTTGATAATCTCTGTTTTTAAAAGTTTAAAGAAAATTTCAAAGTATAAAAGTCAGAATTTGAAATATTACGTAAACATTTGCCACGTTTGATTTTCTAATTTATACAAACAATTTATTCCACAATTTAATTCTTGAAAAGAAAAAAAAATTCATTATACCTTATCTGTATTCTCTTAACATGTTTTGATGATAAGAACCTTAATGAAAATTCAAGTAGTATTATCATTCTATTTTTATATGGAAAAAATAACGTAATTCCATTAAAAGTAACGCTTATCATACTTTAAACAACATAACAATGCATCATATTACAAGTCACGAGATTAAATTGCAAAAGATTTAAAACTGCATTAAAAATATAAAATATGATATTTAAATAATTTAAAACATAATATATTTTAAAGATTAACGGGTTAACATTTTCGCTATTGTGTTTCCATTTTATATTATACTGTACTTAATTTTTTTTTTTTTTTTTTTTTTTTTTTTTTTTTTTTTTTTAGTGAACTTTAACAGCAATTTATAGTCTGTCTTTTATTTAGCAGACAGGCTGATGTTTGATATAGGATGATATAATTATGTAAACAATACGATGTGACGTCATAATAAAAATAGGGCGGGGCAACATTTTCTGAAGGTTATGATTGATAATAATAATAATAAAAAATTGTATACAAAGAAAAAAAAAATCATACTTTGCTATTGAAAAAAAAAAAATTTAAATTATCATTTTTTAAAATCAAAATCGTTGTCAGAAAATAAGAAAAGAGTTCACGAAATTCAACACGAGAAAATATACAATTGCTATTTGTCAATAATAAATCTTATTCATAAAATGTTGTACAACCTTTTATTTTATTTATTATTATTATTTTTTTTTTTACTTTCAATCTTAAAAATAGATAACAAAAGGAGTTCACATTTCATTTTTATTACGTAAAACAAAATTTAAAACCACTTGCAGTAACACTTGCAATTTTGTTGGCAAAACTTCTGATGGCATGCACATGATTGATAAATAAGAACCTCCTAGATTCACGATGTTGATTTGTGTTTTCAAAGCTTTTTATTCTAAATAAAAGAGCAAAAATTATATATTTTTTACTTCCTTTTATTTATTTAATTATCAGAGTTTTGTTAATTAGATGGTAATTCAAAATTACAGAGAGCAAGAGCGAGATAGAAAGAGAGATTTAAAGACAAAGAATTCAAACATTTTGTTGTTACTATAGTAAAGAGAGAGTCTTGTTTTGTAAATAATTTGAAAATATATAAATGTTTTATGCACAAGGGAGATTGTCTTGTCATTTTTGGTAATTTATGTTTGTAAAATATGAATGAAAATTACTGCAGTGATATACTGAACAAAATTGAGGTTTTGTATAATTGAGTAAGAGTAAAAGTTCAATCGGTGAATGTAAAATTTACATGAATATAAAGCTTTATGATATACCATTAATTTAAGGTCTCAGTAGAGTATTTATTATTTAAATTTATTTCTATCTGAATACTATTTTATTCATGAATGAATAAAATATTTTGAAGAAATGTCAGTGATTTTATTATATAGAAAATTATCAAATTCATTTACAACTTTTTGGCATATTTTTAATTATATTGATATAATTATATTATTAAAATAACAGCAGGACCAATAAAGGAGCTCAATTTGTTTTGTATGTATTTTATACGGTATAATGTTTTCAGTTTTCACCCTGTACAAAAAAAAAAAAAAAAAAAAAAATGACGTGACTTTGAAAAATAAACTATCTGCTACTTAAAAAAAAAAAAAAAATGATTGCAAAAGCTTATTATCCCACGCATGTCAAAATAGAGTTGTTGTTTTTTCTCTCCATATTAAATTTCCAGGTCAGTGTTCTTCTAAAATTTTCATTTTTTTTTTGTTTTTTTTTGTTATTCAGCGTTGACATTTTTTTTAACAATCAGGTGATATCATCTCACACTTCTACCATTGGCCTTGTTGCGTTATTATGACTTTATAACGTCATAATAAATAAACAAGTTTTTCCCCCTATAAAAACCTATCGTTTTCCTATAATTATGAATCATGTTATCTATTTAAGGAAAAATAGGAAATATTTTTGATTAGAACTACATTGTATTTATTTGGCGTTTTAAATTTTCAATTAAAATATTATATAATATTAAAGAATATACATTAGATTGACCCTTGCACTTTCTCTCTCTATTACTGGAACCCTATCTCTAACAAGTTGTTCTCTATGTATATTACAGTAGGTCTTGAGTTTGTTAGACATAAATATAGATCTTCTGTATAAGGTAATGCTCCACATTATACACTACAGTATGTGTGTAGCAGAGAGAATATTATTATTATAATGTTATGTTAAAAAATATACTGACATAATGTTGCTATTTATTTTAAACTTAAGAAAGAAAAAAAAAAAAAAAAAAAAAAAGTTTAGCATAATTTAAATATAAGAAAATGCACATAAAATTATACCTTAAAAAAATAGAGCAATATGATATAAAATTTTGTAATTCATCTGCATAATCTTTTTTTTATTTTTATTATTTTTTTTTTTAAACTTAAATATTAAGGACTTTTTATATACATAAGGAATGGTTTAAAATTTCAGTACTGATTTAGGATCTTAGGATTAAAATTTCCCGACAAATCATTCTATTTGCACTTCTACTATACAATAATATCACGATCAATATCTAATTTTAAAAACAATATTTTATTAATAAAGGCGTATGAAGATTTTTTTTTTTTTTTTTTTTTTTTTTTTAAGATACGTTTATGGCAAAAGCAACCTTCAAAAATTTCATGTCAATAATAAATTACTTTTTTTTTCAATCGTAATATAATCTGCAATATCGAATATCTTTATAATAAAGTATGATAAACCAAGTAGAACTGTTAAATTTTAAGCTATAAATTATGAAATTGGAGGACTTTAAGGGGTTTTAAACTTATTTAATCCCTTGCAATAAATTGGTGCCTAGAGGAATATAAATTGATATCAGTATAAGATAAGTAGAAGATATTTCTGAACTCAAATTATTATTCACGAGGAATTTTAAAACGTTTTAAAATTATTTATTTTATTTAAATGAGTTCTTTTTTTATATTCTTATTAAGTTATTAAAAATATATTATTTATAATATAATAAAAATAATTTATACGAATAACTTAGGAATGATAATTTAAAATATGTAATTATACTAATTTGAAGTTGTAAACTATATAATAATGGCAATGTTTTGAAATTTTAAATGCTAATTATGCCATAATGAAATATTTTACTACTTTTTTTTTCGTTGCATAAAAACTAAACCTTTTAATACAACCATTTTTTTAGTTTTTTTTATTACATATTATATATTATAAACATTTTGTAAGTACAACAAAATATAATCATATTTTACATTATTATTCGTGCAGCTGTACACTATTTTAATTTGCCATCAAGTGATAATTTATCTTTTATATCATGACGGATCACGTTTGCTATTATTATTGCTCAAAAAAAAAAAAAAAAAAAAAAAAAAAATCTTAATGAAAAAATTCTTTAAGCTGTTTCATACTTTTTTATTGTATTCTCAATTCATAGAATCATTTATCAAAAGGGAAATTGGGCGTAAAATAATTGTTTTCATCGCTCTTTTCAATTAATATCTTTCTTCTTTAATTTGAAATATTTAGTTTATGACAGAAAATGAAAATTCAAATATGAGGGATTGAAATTATACAATTTCATTGATTCTTCTTCACTTCTCTCTCTCTCTCTCTCTCTCTCTCTCTCTCTCTCTCTCTCTCTCTCTCTCTCTCTCTCTCTCTTGGGATTTTTATTTAAGAACCAATTTAAGTCACGTTTTAAAAACAAGATTTCATTATGCTGACATTTTTTCAATTAAATTTGATATTTTCAAGAACAAATGAGATCTGATGGTCACACGTCACTTTTAATTAAAGTTATAACTCTGATGCAGTTGTGATGTATTTTACAAGAATTGCATAAAAATATTAAGTAATATATTTTTATGAATATATGATTGATCATCAATCATTTCTTCTTTTTTTTCTCACACCTATTGCGTCAAAATAAAAATCCATTCACGATTTTGTCACACATCTCGACTTTTTTTCATCTGAACTGATAACATCTTTAAAAGTATAGAAAATTCTATATATTTATATTTCTATCTTGTAACATAATATTATAAACTACTTGTAAATACATTAAATTACACGTGTTAAATATAATGTAATTGATTATCAAGGTGTTTAAAAAAAAATTAAAAAAAAAAACATCACATTTCTTTTTATAATGTATTGATAACATCACAACTTTCTCTCTTTTAATACTGTGTGCTTAAGTTCAATGCAAGAATTAATTTTTTTTTGTCCCTGGCCGAAATTATATAATATTTATATTGTATATAATATACGTATTTCGTTCCAACATCACCATGCACGTCCAGAGCCGTGGTCAGCAACTTCAAAGTGTACAAGTAACAACAAGTTAAACTGGTCCAGAAAACATAATTCTGTATATGGTTACAACATCCGCACCCTTTACTTTACTTACTTACATTATATTATAAAAGTATAATAGTGAAAATAAAATGGTAAAAAATAAAAAAATAATCTTATATTATGTTGCATCGTTGTTATAATATGTTACCTTAAGCTACTATAATATCGGAAAGATAATTCACTTCCAAGAAAGTTTTGCATGCACGTCTAGTAGTAGTTTATAAAATTGATTTATCACCTAAGCTAAAACTTAGAGAGATAGAGAGATAGAGAGATAGAGAGAGAGAGAGAGAGAGAAAGATAATCAAGTTTTCTGCTTGAGATATTTGCAATCTAATTATGATGTGGGTTCACTTTCAATATATCTTAAAAGCAATTGAGATTTTATAGTGCACTAAAAATCGGAATTAATGTCACTTAAAATCACGTGTTAAATCAATTTCATTTTTAAATCCATGTCTTTCTTTAAAATACTGAAACAATTTTTATATAATTATTGGCAGTCACAAAAATGTGATTTTTTTAAAAAAAATTGTGATATATGTCAGCAAATTAATAACCAAAATCAATATAATTAATAATATACATAAAATTAATCAATGAATCAATTTAAACTTATATGTTAAAGCTTTTCTATAAGAGCTGAAAACATGGATTACACTCATATTAAATATTATCTAGATTTATATTCAATGATAATTATCATCTTGCCTCTTTACATACATAGCAAAAAGTAGAGCGAACCACAAGTGTATAGAATTATGTATGCTAAATTTGAAACTAAAGACGCGGTGTCAGATCTTTGAGCATAGTATTTATCATTATGACGACATAAAGACAAGCTACTTTACACTCTCTTTAAAAAAATATATATATAGCTTCATATCTATCTTCTATTTCGTTCTACGTCTTTTAAATTTATTATCAAAGTATAAGGTTATTATTTTTATTTTTAAATCTTGATTCTTTATGATTAAATTGAAATAATTTATCAATTAATTTCCTTATGTTTGACATACATAATATTTTTCCTTATTTGGTGTAGTTTTGTTTTATACATACGTATCAATTATATATATATGTAGAACATTTATTTATATACTTTTATTTATTTATTCAAGTTCATGTTGTTCATATCAACGCATTGAAACGAAAAAAAAAAAAAAAAAAGTCTATTCTGTAACTCACGGGCAATTTAATCTGTAAAGCTTCTCACTCTATTGGTGGTGTATGTGTATGTGTGTGTCCTTCATTGTTCACTCGTCTATCGATCTTTCACGTCTTTTTTTTATATTATTAAAGCAGAAATACTTTGCAGAATATTTTGTTCTTAAAACGTTACAGATATTATAAATTTTTGCTGATTTAGCTCTTGTATTAACGTTCTCTTAAATATAATATTGATATTATGCTATATAATTTTTTTCATTGGTCAGCATAAATTATAATCTCCATATAAGGTAATATGAAATTTATATAACATAATAAATCATTCTGTATATATATTCATGATTTAAAAACTTTCTTGTTTTATTATAATATATATCGATCATTATTATACCTTTTTTTGTAATATATAATCATAAATTTATAATCCAAAAATATCGGAAATCAATATAAGCCATGTAAATTGAATTTAATATTAAATATTCTAGTTATATATGAAATATATATTTGAATTAATTTATGAATAAAATTGGTTATTTATTCAGGTATGCGAGTATAAATTCCTATATAAGTAAACATAGTTGATAAATAGAAAAAACAATTGAAATTAAAGTTTCATAAAATTTATACATAAATTTTTACCTATAACATTTTATTTCAATAGTTTTAATTAGAAGTTTATATAATTGTGAAATAATATAAAGAAGAGTTCGAATATAAAAGGTCAAAAATAGATGCTTTTTAACTAAATTATTACGTTTATAATAATAAAATTCTGTCATAAAAATAAACTGCAAATTTGCTACATGATTTTTTTATTAACTAACAGAATATTTGAATTTTTTATTTTACCCTGTTCTTTTAAAGGTACAAAAATTTAATATCAGAAGCATTTTACAATTTATTTTTATTACTTAATCAACTTCGTTTAACAAAATTACCATATTTTTGTGTATGTTACACAATTGGTAATTAAAAGTTACGATAAATTAAAAACTAGTTCAGTTTTTATAATAACTCAATATTATAATTAATTTTTTATATTATATTAAAAAATGTACTGTAGTTTTTTTTTTTTTTTTTTTTTTTTGTATGTATTAAATAAAACTTGGAGTGAACTGTAAAAAAAGTGTATATAACCCAAAACTTTCACAAATAAACAGTGGCTTATTGAAAATTCATGTTAAGCTAAAGCACAGAACATCAATGCATAAATTTCTTAAACCTGTATACATACACTTTAAACTCTAACCTTATTGAATTATTAAAGTAAAGCCATTATTTTCGATACTTACATGTAGGATTTAATTGCTCCATACAAAACGAAAAGAAAAAATATGTATATAAAACAATTGACAACACCACCTCATTTAATTAAAAAAATAATAATATAATGAAATTATAATAATTTTACATAAATTGTGTAGGATTGCTATTATTGAAAAAAATATATATGATGTTAAAAATGGATTATGCAAATTAAATTATAAAAATTAATTGATGTAAATAAATGAAAAACAACGAAATTTTGTACTATGCTACCTTTTTAACAACGTTAACTTTCTTTTTTTTATTGATTATTAAAAAAAAAATCGTGTTCATATTGGAATTAAATTATCAATATTTTCATGCACTTGTAGTTAAAAGTTAGAGTATTTATAATTTGTCAGTAATTAGTGATGTAATATTAACGGTAATAAGAAAAAAAAATGTATGTGGTTATATAATATTTTAACAATTTACGTTTTGCGTGGTGGTGTGCGTGATAAATTTAAAAGCGAGTCTTCACGTATCTTTTAATATACGTATATGGTAATGTTGTATAGCCTTTTAAAGTGCGGTTGTACTCGTATAATACGAGAGTATGTGACGTCACTTTAAGTTGCATTTCTATACCAAGGCGTGGTGCGTTCATAAAAACAATCCATTGTATTTATATATTTTAATCTCATCCTTATTATTATTTTTGTATCAAAATGTCATTTTAATAAAATTTCTTTATTGTATTCTTAGAATTAATACTGGTAAAATAAGTTTATGGCGTTAATTTAACCTTATCAATTTTAAACAGTATGATTATGATTTATTTGCTTTAAAATAAATCAATTTTAAAAATATACATAAATTATAGTATAACATAATAAGGCGTAAACGTAATTTCAAATTACTATAATAAAATATATTGCCCTTTTTATATATATATATATTTTTTGTTTGATATCATAATATTATTCTTAAGAAAGAAAATAAAAAGGTCTATAATAAAGTTACTCTTTAAGTTTATTAAGGCTATAAAAAAATACTCAATGGAGAACTTTATCATTGATTTTTTTTTATAATAATGCTACCAAAAAAAAAAAAAACTAAAATTTACTTTATAAGACAGAGTTCATGAATTATGATATTTTTTTAATGACTTTTCTGGTTGAGGGCCCTGAAAAGACGTACTCTTAGTTAGTTATTATAACTAATGAAAAATGTATGTTTTATTATATAAATATATATAAGAACTACTGAAAGATTGAGCTCCAGTAAGTGCAGTCTTAAGTTCATAAATTGTACTTTTATTTACAATTTTAAAATACGACCAATGCTCCGTTAATTAACTTTTTTTTTTTTTTTTTTTTTTTTTTTTTGTGAGTAAAAAATTGCAGTATTAGTAATTTCTTAATGAAAAGTAAATAAATCTAAAATCATAAAACGTGAAGTATATAGCAGCTTTTTAATGTATAAAATTGTATAAAATTTTGCCTGACACTGTTAAAATTCATTCTTATGCAGGGTGTAAGAAAAAAATATAGTGTATTTTAATATAGACGTAAAGTTACCTTAGTTCAAGACTCAGGAAGGATTTATAAGAGATGAAAGACACGATGATGTCATGATACAACACGAAAAAAAAATAATGTAAAAAAAAAAGAAAAAAAAAGAGAAGTAATGTTGAGGTCTTTATGACGTAAATATATACAGGTGGAGTCCTAACTTGAATAACCATAACTTTGAACTTCTCTATACACAACACAGCATTATAAAGCAGTAGGTTGCGTGAATTTGCATATATAACTACACGTGTTTTGTTTAAAACAAACTTTATGTCTTGACTATTTTAAAGGTTACGCCTTTTTTGTATTAATTCAAAATTTGCAATTCATGTTTACCCCATAAGTCTATGGTTTACCCTCACTAAATAAATCAAAAAATAAAAAGTAGGAAGATTTTTTTTTTTCAATTCACATAAAAGTTTTAATATAAAATTAAAGTTTATACGTGAAAGTATACGTAAAACAATTATAAATTGTAATTATCCCCACTAGAAATCTTAATATTTTGAAAAGTAATTGATTGATGAGGTATAATTCAAGTTTTATTAATGGGTCATAATTAACGTATATAAGCATTATATGAAGTTTATATGGAGATAATTTTTAATGTTTCTTTTTTAAATGAAACTTATAATGGCAAATTATCTTTACATTAGAGGAGGTAAAACTTAATTTTTGTGACCAAACAAGTTTTCAACCAACATTCAATACTTTTTTTTTTTTTTTTTTTTTTTTACTAAATAATGTCTTAAACTTTAGTAAATCTACACATATAATCTAATGTAATTAACGATTCAAAATTGACAGCGAATGCTAAGATTATCGTTGATTTTATATTGAATTCACATTTATAACATTAAAAACAACTTATATTTTTTGTGCTATGGTGTGACTCAATTATTTGGTGTAAACCAAAGCTTAAGTATTTTAATAGATTAGGTAATCCAAATAGAATATCGGTTTTTCAATTTTCTGTTGCTTTTTATTTTATTTTATCCTAGAAGTTATATTTTGTTGACCATTTGATCAATGTAAGTTTGACCCGCAATACACGTCTCCAGCTGACCAGTAATTTTCAGGCGGGAATCCTCTTTGGATTACATCAGTTATCTACTTACATTAACTAAAGCAACAATTTATTAAAATGGTAAGCTATAATATTAGGTTGATGAAAATCGATTTTTCTTGTTTGCAATACACAAAGTTATGATAACCAATGTATAGCATGTCATCAGTTTACCTGAAAGGGCTTTGAGTTAAGAGCATACACAGTACAGATAAGTGCACCGTATATACGTATATCCATCTCAGCCATTCTACATACAATGCATAATCTTCTCGTCTGCCCGATCTTGCTCGCTATATTTATTCACAAACTTTGCACATTCTCAGATATATCTACTGTAATCCAAATATATATATTTTTTTCTCGTTTAAATTTTTATATACATAAGCAAAAAAAAAAAAAAAAAAAAAAAAAGCTTTTAAATTCACCAAAGTGAATAATTATACGCATAAATGTTACATTATTCACTTTATAATAAAATGAACAATATTATAATATATATGATAATTATTATTAATTATTTATTCATAATTTTATTTTAAACATATTATAATAAATTAGGTTTCTTTTGTAATTTTTTTGAAAATTATGTTACAAAATTTAACAACAAAATAATGCGTAGGGTAGCGTAGGTTGTAAAGCTTCTGGGCATTTATAAATTTTTCTTATATAATCAAAAGGTTGTCTATTATATTTATCTAACTGTCTTGTAGTATAGCCCAATATGTATCTAGCAAGGTTCATAAATGCAAATTTTCTAGGATAAACAATAAATTTAACAAAGTAAGCTTCAATATCAGCAAGAACATAACGTTACTAGAATTTTAAATTTTTTTTTTTCCTTATTGTAAAGTATATAATATAAGAATTTGCTACCAGCGGTAAAGTACAAAAGAACATGTCATAAAAAAATAATGTAGGACACAGCACAAGTTTTTTAAATATACATTTTTATACTATGCATGCATGTCAATAAAACACTCATTGGTTTTAATTAATATTATTATCTTCACGTTTTATTAATAAAATGTTGTATATAATAATACAATGGACAATGTTACTCATTCAAACAAGTATTGATATACATATTACAAGTAAAATTACTCAATATCTTGAACTTTGTTCAAATTGAGTAATTTTTGCAGCAATGATTTCTCTCTTTTTTTTTTTTTTAAATATTATAGTTCAGTAAAGATCCTATAGTTCATCAAAGCATTAAAAAAAAAAGAAAAAAAGAAGAAGAAGAAGAAGAAGAAGAAGAAGAAGAAGTTATGTCAGATCAGGTCCACGTGACTCCTTTACTACTTTCAAACAATCATAAGCGCGTAAGAAGTGATATTAATTACCTATTATGTGACAAATATTGCATTAATCAGATGTATTTTTTGCAATAATCATCACAAAAACTAATTCTACACCAAAACTAATTCTACACCTGAAGTATTTTTTGACAATCAGCATTATTTAATTACTACAAACAACAGTTAATAAAATTTTATGAACCATAAAATTGTGATATGAAATTATTGTTCATATTATGCTCCCTCCAATCGATATAACCCTGTAATCAAGTCTCCAAGTAAAGTGAAGCTATAATAATGAATTTAATCTCAAGAAGAAGATTTTTTTTTTGTACTTTTATATAAAATGAAACTGTCGTAAATTTTGAAGAGAGCAGGTTATACTGGAGACAATGGTATTTACTGAAAGTGGTGTCTGGTGGGTAGTAGTTGTGGTGGGTTGTTATGACGGGGGTCAGTAGACAAGGCAAGGTATAAGCAAGCAGGTGCCTCAATGACTTGTGTGGAGAACGATATAGGAGGGAGAGAGAGAGAGAGAGAGAGATTGCTTACAGTTTCATGTGAGAGAGTGGGGATAAAAATTGTGAGAGAGCGAGTTATAGTGAATATTGAAGTAGTACTCTTTCGTTTCTCTATACGTAAAAAAGAAACATTCATCAGTTCTACAATAGTGTAACATATTTACATCAATATTATATTATTATTATTTTATAACATAATTATTAAATTAATTATTATACATAATCATGGCTACGGATTTAGCTAACAAGATATCAACTAAATTACATATAACTACTAAATTAGTAGGTGGAGATAGAATTCAAAAAGCTAAAGATAACAATGAAGATGTTGCTATATTATCTGACGTTTTGCCAGGAAAAACTTCTATTAGATGTGCTTTAAAACATGATTGCCTTCTCGGAACACCATCTTCTGCTGTGCCAGGTATTTAAATTTTATTCATTATACGTAATTTGAAGAAGACAAAAATGATCAATATTTGAGATCAATTTCTAAATGTATAAATCGTTTATTTTTGTATGCTATTGAAATCGTTTAAGTGTTATTTTTTTCCCCCATCACAATTCAATTCTAATTAAGATTGAAATTTTCATCTTCAAGATCTGATCGTTTAGATTAATAAACTATTAAAGCCATAAAAAGTAATAATTAGTACCTACGACTTTTTTTTTATCTTAATTAAATTTAGATAAATCAAAACTCTTTTGGTGTATTTAATTAAAAAGAAGCACCCAACTGTCACTAATTTAATAATAATTAATAAGATAGTATTGATGAATAGGCTATAATTTTAAAAAGGTACAATAAAAAATATTAAACATTTTTAACACGTAAATATGTTTTTTTTTTTCACTTTTAACTTCATTAATGTCTTGATTAGATGTGGTCAATTATAATATATTTTTATGTGAAGCTCGTCTTCTTTTCCGGAATTTTAAGTTATTGGCTTTAAATTTTTAAAAATTATGAATAAAATTAAGTGTTTTTTAACCTTTTTTTTTTAAATGTTGAATAATTTATTATTATTATTTTTATACTTCTGAGATAAAAGTTTTACTTTTGCAACATAAAAGTAAGCAAGGTGAGAATAGGCTAACCTTATAATTAAAATTTCTCATTTGCATTGAATTAATTGCATGTGGTTGAACATAATATACGATATTTTATTTGCGTACTTTGTCCTAGACATTCATTATTAATACAGTCCCATAAATTAACTTAGGTTGCTCATTTTATTGCTCTCTCTGTCTTTCTCTATCTCTCTGAATAAAATTTATGCAAGTATAATAAAAAGTTATTAGTATAATATAGTTTTGTCATTAAATCTATTTGCATAAGAAAAATGAATGCTCTTTTTTCCAATGAAAATGAAGGATTAATTTTATTTCAAAGATATGTTTTCATTATATTATATTGCATTTTTTTTTTTTTTTTTTTTTTTTTTTTGCTTAAATATTTTAAATTTTAGTTGAAATATTTCATCTTGCATTAACAAAACACCCTTCTGATGCAAGATATTAAGTTATTTAAAAACCGCCTGCAAACATGAATGTCAATAAAAATTCTTTCAGCAAAATATTATAGTAAAATAAAGAGTCTTCAACAAACATAAGCTGTAATATAAAACAGTAATTAAATCATTATTTTATTAATTTAACTTGTTTTATTCTTTTTTTTTTCTTTTCTACTCAAAGTAATTAACTTAAAAAAAAAAAGAAATCACATGAGATTGAGAGAGTGTTTGAGGTTAAGTGCGGTGCAGTTTCTTAATAAGGAATCTTGTTATTTATATATCGAGATAAATTTTGGTCTGTTGGAATATTCATGAATAAAAACCACGCCTACTTTCTTTGAAAAAAAAAAATATATATATTGTGACGTCACATAAAAAAAAATGATGTCATCTTTTTATAAAAGAAATACCGTTTTTGTAGATTAAATTCAGTACCATTATTTTTACACATTATCACATTATACAATGAAAATAATAGAGATATCATGTACACAATCGAACTTAAAAAAAAAAGTAAAAGTTGTATTGTATATTATGATTGACTACTTTATGTTAATAAATTATTTTAAAAATAAAAATGTTTTGTTAAATTTTATAACCTTGAAGGTATTTTAGCAGGTGTTTTCTTTCAATAGTAAAACATCATTAGTTTCTTGATTTTGAAGATGATATCATGGTGTGTAGGCAGAAAAAAAAATTTATATAAAACAAAGTTTAAAAAAATTAAGTGTGTGTTAAAAATACGATCCCATAGATATAAGATACAAACACGATTCAAAAAAGCAGAAATTCTAATTTCATATGCAAGTGACTGTACAAATGATTTCAAGTTTTAACCAGTTTTTTTTTCTCTCCTTTACATTACTTATTACACGATGATTTTGCATACACATTAAAAATGATGTAATATGACACACTAGACATATAGCAATAAAATATATATATATAAGTGTGTTGATTCAATTACGATACTGTATAACTTCGTAGAAAAACTAACGTTTTTTTTCCGCACTCTTGTTAGACAAACACGCTATTGTAAGTGCATTTTCCTGCTGTTTCCATGGTAACTGGAAAAAAATAATTGAAAGTGCAATTGACTTTTACATGCATAGAATGGATTTGAGGTTTTGAGGACATGCGTTCAATAACATATATTATATATATATATATATATATATATATATATATATATATATATATATATATATATATATATATATATATATATATATATATATATATATATATATTGAAAATATGAATAAAATCTATATAAATTTAATAAGTTCATTGGTTTGTGAGAGTAATTGAGTATAAAATAATCATTTACACGCTTTAACAATTTTAAGTGCTTTTTGAGTTAAAAATTATTCAATCCAATGATTTTTTTACGCAATGTATACAGTATTAGCTAATAAAAATACTTAAATAGCTACCGTTTAATATAAATAATAAAAAATTATAGTCATAAAAATCAATCAGGTATAAATCATATTAAAAACTCATAAAAATGAAGTAATTAAATACAAAATAGGTAAAAGTTATTATATATTATATTATTATTATTATATTAATCTTTTAAATTATAATAATCTTGTAAAAAAAATCTCACAGTGGCTAAAACGATGTAAAATAAGAAGCTGTGTATAAAGAAAGGGTCAAGCTTATAATTTGCGTGTAATAATCTTTGCGATGAGACCTCAGTATACAATAATATGACCTTTACTTTCACAAAAATTTAAATTTATCCTATGTCCTTATATTAACATGGTTCTTGAATTAGAGAGACAATTTTAATTTAAAATCACATGTTACAACAAGAGAGGACAAAATTGCACAACGATACTTACAAATAATTTTTTTTTAAAGTATATAATTTTACAAAATCTAAATATCAATTGGATAATTTTAAATGTACTCTCTCTCTCCCCCTTTTTATTATAATTTTTTCAACTTCTAAAAATTGCAACATTTTTTCGTTAAACAGTTTACATTACGTATACAAATATAATGTATATAATATTATATATTATATACATACATACACACACATATTATACATATAAATCACATTTTTACTTCTCTTTGTAAAGTTTTACCTTTAAAAAAATGTTTTTAATATGTTTTATAGCGTATTTACATTTACAATGCTTTTAATTGCTTGTTTTTATTTTACGAAGCACAAAATATTTGTATAGAATCTCAGTAAAAAAAAAAAATCGACGAATCAAACAACAACTTTGTTTTCATATGAAAAAAAAGCTTAATTTTGTTTAAAAATTTTAATATAAGTTGATGAAAAAGCAAAAAAAAAAAAAAAAAAAAAATCAATGTAGGAGTACACCACACCCTAAACCCACGTTACATCCTCAGGATTTTCATTCTACGCTTCAAAATATTAAAAAAAAAAATACATATGATTAATTTGAATACCTCTTCTCTTATAGTGTTGTTGAAACTAATAAACAAACCAAATCTTGTTAAAAACTTTTGGCCCTGAACTTTAATTATTTTGCTGTATATTAGTGACGTACGTACTTCAAAACGCCTCGTCTTATTTTAAGTTAAATCTAAGGATGTGATTTTTTGTTTCTTGATACAGATAATTAAAAAAATAAATAAATTTGATGACGTATGGTTTCTTAAAATTTATTTTACGAGTAAAAGGTTTACGTAAATAATGTTTACACAGATAAATCAGATTTCTATTATAGATATAAATAAAAATGAAGTGCACACGCCTTATTTAAGCTACAGAATGTAACATCGTATAAAAAAAATCATTTCTTTTAGCTTATAAACATTTGCACCATTTTCTGTATATACTAAAAATGCGTATAGTCTTTTCAATGTTCTGTCTATTTTTGTTTACATCAAAAAATTAACAAAAACTGGTTAGAAAAATGACAAATTTGATTAAAATTTGAAACATTATATTTTGACGTGTCGACATACAAAATAACCACACACAAAAAAATTGTTAAGAAATCGGTGTGGTCAACAATTTTGTTTATATATATACATATTTTACTGCATGGGCGGAATACTTAAATTTCGCGGAAATGATGCCATTGTAATGAACTCCTCCTTTAGGTTAATTGACGCCCGTTTATTTCTATAGTGTAACGTACTTATATAAAATACGTATAACCTTTTTTAAAGAAGCTTTCATACAAACATTGATCACGTGACCATGACCAAAATACACCTACGAAAGATCTTGATATTATGTCCTTTTTTGTATGAGTAACATTGTGCAGGAGATTAGTCTCTCTCGAAACATATGAACAAGATCATAAAAAACAATAATAATAATATTACGATATTATTTTACGATACAAAAATTAGAACGATTTGATTTCTTTATTTTTAAGAAGATGTTATATTTTTATCTTATCTTTATTACATCATCAAGTTTTAATGAGTTGTAAAACACAGTTTTAATAACTAACGAACAATCGTTAAAAAGAATATTTAAATTTTAATGTGTAAAATAAAATAATAAATATTAAAATTCTATTGGACAGTGTTTTTCTTTCTCTGTGTAATAAACAAAAGGATAACTATGTAACTTAGTTACTTTAGTAATGTTATTTTACACGCAATAATAAATTCAATTAATTTTGTAATAACATAAATGTATTAATTTAATCCTTTTAAATCCATACATACAATATACAAATTAATAATACATGATATCAAAATATAATAATTAATAATATTAGTAAATCTATTGATTATACACATGTAATAATCCATTAGTAACATTATTGTAATCTTTACATTGAAATCAATTTAATTTTCATTTGGTATAAATTAAAGTAATCATTGAAGTGGCAAATTAAAAGCACCTTTTTTTTTAGTATATAATCTATAGATATCAGAATGTTTTTGTTTAAAAATTTGACTTTTATATCAAGCTAAAGTACTAATAAGAATTTATTTTCAATTAAATGAATATATATAGTATACACACATGTATATTTTTTTTCTCTTAATTGTAAATAACGACTAGAGCACTTGTTGTAATAGCAAAATGTAACTATCAACTGCCTGGGTCAATAACATTTCTTGTCTCTAAATTTAGATCATATAGCTCAATTTCAATACCAAATATAATAATACCAAAAATAGATATTACATTGTTAATTTATATCAGTAATATACATATTACGTCATATTGTATTCTTAAACTCGTTATTTTTATTTAAATTTTATTGGACCACATTCTATATACATGAAAGTTACTTTACCACCATGCAGAGTGACGTATGTATATTATATATTGTATGTAGTGTATGTATTGTATGTATGTATATGAATATGAATGTATGTAATATGTAACCATGTGATGAGAGAAATGATGATTCAACATTGTTGTTGAGACAGAGACGTTTATAATGTGGAATTGCAACACTCGATCTCTGTGACATGTCAAAGCTGTTTTTCTGTAGGTCGCAATATACAATAGAAAGAATATATAATTAATTTTCTATACATATATACATATCATCAATGGTCTTATTCATCATTTATATATGTCTTTTTATATTTCTTTTTATATGGTTTCAAATTTAACTGTAATTAGATTCTTGTATAAATTTGACCCTTACTTTTATTGTACTTTTTTTTTAGATTCAAAATCTAACATTGAGTAATATTATTTTTTTTTAAATGCTCAGGAGGCAATGAAAAGGTAAAAATTCTTATAATTACCTTCATTAGTGTTTTAATCACGATTTCATGAATAAATTTTATTTTTGACACTTATTAAGGTATAATTCATGTTCAGCAGAATTTCTTCTATTACACTATTAAGTAATATAAATTTTAAAATTTATGCTAGAGCCTAATGTATTCATAATTTTAAATCCCATATCACTAAAAAATAATAATAATATAAAAAAAGTCATTAACAATCTTACAAAAGTATTGGAAATACACTTAAAATATAATATTTTATTGATTTGAGTCTTCACAAACATCTTGTTTTATCAGGTGTTTGGTAGACCATGATTTTAAACCTCAGTGTTATTTGATACACTCAGTTTGTTTCGTGTTCATGTTTTTTATTATTTTTATTATTATTATTTTCGCATTTTTTTCCCTGCGTATAGAAAAAAAAATGACAAAAACTAATTTACATCTATCGTTAAAATTACAAAACTTAACAGCTTTTTATCTTTAAATTTATATATTTTGAAAATATTTAACAAGTAATTTACTTTGAAATTAATTTATAATTAAAATTTTATTACTTATGTAAATTTGAAAGTCTGAGTAAAAAATAATAATTTATTTTCATTTTTAAATGTTAAAAAGACCGTTCTTTAAATTAATGTCTATGCTTTACTGTTTTGTGAAATCTTATTTTTATGAGAGAGATAAAAAAAAAAGTAAATTTCTTTTACCAGTTTCTGTTAACGTGAAAAGAGAGCAGTACAAAAATTTAGTTATTTATATGGAGATTATTTTCTCACGATTTACAATTTAAAGTTATTGGAGCACTTTCAATATATAGTTTTTTTTTTAAACGTAAACTTAATTTTAGGATACTTACAATAAAATTCATTATATAATATTGAATTTAATATGAAATTGTAAAAGCATAATAAATTTACTATAGTGAAACAGAAATATACACATGAAAGATAAATTTTTGGATCACACACACGTAACAAATTTGAAATTTTTGACAGTATATTGCTATGAAGCTATAGTACAGAATTTATAAATGACAGGCTATATCAAACAAGACATAATATAGAAAGGGGGAAAAAAAAGTCAAATACACTAGTTTATTATATTGATATGTCAGTTTATGTGTGAAACTCAGTTATGTTATCAAAATTATCAATCAAAACTTTGACTTTTAGATTATATATTATTTATATATTTTTATATATATCTTAACGATTGAGTGCGTCCGTGCAATTCACATACGTGTCAACAAATATAATATTGATGGATCGAGTTAAAATGCAAATACGTGCTTACACGTATATAATATAGATGAGGATGCAATATATAATATCCAATAATCGTAATTCCATACAATACTTTTATATTATGAATTGGAATTTTATTCAAGACATAAAAATATATCTGCAATGCGTAATAAATTATATTGTTATAACTGTATACCGAAGGGATATATTTGAATAAATACACAGATCACGTGTTAGTAAATGGTTTCTATATACGGTACAATTAATATTAAGTATATTTATACACTTTATATATTTTCAATATTGTATTGTGTAAATAAAATATAATAAAACAAATAATAAAATTTGCGCAGTGTTATATATAAAGAGAAATATAAAATCAAATAGAATTATTTAGTATATCAATTGTCATTTACCATCTTTATTTAAGCTATAATATGTAGTCTTTAAAAAGAAAACCACTGAAGAAAAATTAAGTAAATTATCCTGTATTTTATGTAATATATACTTATAAATGTTACTAAGCTAGAATATCATAAATAATTATGATGTACAGCTCTGGCCAAAAGTATGAGAACAATTTGTATAGGTAACTCGCAACCACACTATGTTATCTTTATGGGAAAACGCTGCGGCCACCGCTACCTCGTTCTTAATCTTTTGGCCAAATCTGTACACATGTGGTGATAATATTTTTACCATTCAAATTTAGTGCATATTTTTTTCATAAGAATAACATTGAAAATTTAGTGCGTGTTTTTGAACTGTAAAATATAGTATCACAATCGTGTGTACAGCATTTAATCATGAAGTATAGTATAAATTGGTACAAATAAAATAGCATACTTACAGGCTCGGACTGGCCATAAGAGCAAGTCCGCAATTGCGGACGTGGCCCCCTTGTTTGGAGGCCCCTAAGGCCCAAAAAGGGGCGTAACTAGGGTGTTACGCCCCCTTTGTGGCCCCTAAAGAGAATGTTACACCCCTTTTGCGGACGAGGCCCCTTCATTGCCAGTCCGACCCTGCATACTTAATACTTATCTATTTTTTGGTATAAGTGTTATAACAATAAAACAAAATTTACGCTATAAAATAAAAATATTATAAAATTCTATCACAATGTTATAGTAATTTTACTATATATTTTATCATTCGAGAGCAATTTCATTTAATATTAAATATATAATAAATGTTCGCGTAAGAAAAGTATATTATTATAATAAGTCTTTTATATTTATACAAACAAGCATTTTAGTATATTACACTTGAATTATTATTCGTATATATACTTTACGAACGTATGTATACATACAATTAGATAATTATCAGTAATACAACATCTGTGAGAGTTCACAAATTACAATTTATCGTAGAAAATTATACTGTGTGTACTGTGTACTGTACGTGAGTATGAAAGTAAATCATATTTTATCATGATTGTACCACTAGAATTATTATTATTATTTTTTTTTTTACATACATATTACTAATTGACCTATACCAATATAATTAATAAACGTAATGAAATTGAATTAATACTAGGTTAAATTGACTTGTAAACTTGTTTATATTATATACTCTGTATTTTTAATTTAAAGTTTTAAGTAACTTACATAATATAATAAAATTAAATCAATATCATTACATGAATTATTTATACGTAAAAGAATCACATTTTTTTTATACCGTAATTACAATTTTCTAAAGGGTATAAATTCTTTTATTTTATTTAATTTCTTCAATACCATATATGTATCTGAAATTAATAAAAAACAATTATCTTAAAGGTATATTATGTATGTAGACAAGAAAAACTTAATCCAATTTAATAAAATTAACTAGATTCTAAGTAGATTCACTTACAAAACTAAACTTAAAAAAAAAATTTAAAAAAAAAAAAAAAAAAAAAAGGAAGCAGAAAAAAAAGCTCTTGTTGTACAAGATATAACTTTGAAAATGAAATGTGGTAAAAAGTTTTTACGATCCTTTTAATAGTATTAAAAAAGTTTTAATTAACTTCATATTATTTTTATAAAGAAATATACATTATATACAATCAGCTGTAGAAAATTAAAGAGAGTTTATTGTATTAAAGTGACACATTAATAAATAATAATAAAAAAAAATGTTGCAAATGTTTTGAGTGATGTGATGTAAGAAAACAAAAATGAAATGATCTCATACTTACTTCGTCTTCTTCTTTTTCTTATTGATATACTCTTCATATAATTTCACGTCACGTTATTCAGTTTAACATTCCCATAAAATTATAACTCGTAAGAAAACTCCTCCCTTATGATGTAATAATACAGGCGCCTAAGTACAATTAATAAAACAAGTAAAATTATTAATTTAACATTTGACTAATTATTTACAAACTCATATATTATTATACGCCAACATAATTTCAAACTCATATTACGCGATTTTTCAATTATTGTTTTGAATAATAAATTATAATTTAGATGTTGTATGAAACATGTTTTAAATACATAAATAATTATAGTTTAGTACATTATAATGTCTTACTATTTGATAAACTAGTTAATTTTTTTCTATACATTACAGGCTAATTTTGTTTGCTTTGCTTTTTCTTGTTAAATAAGTGTTTTATATTTTTTTGCTATAATGTTTATGTCATGAATAATTAGTATTCTGGTTGAATTTGCTAATTTAAGAAATAAATAATATTAATCAATTCAAAAAGTAGCATTAAAAAAAATACAACACTCCAAAGTTTCTAACCAAGCTTGTGAAAGCAATAAATTATATATATATATATATATATATATATATATATATAGGTGACTAATAAAATTATAAAATTTTGCGTAGAGGTAATTAGAACAAAAAAATAATAATAATAAAAAAAGTTTAAGATAACCGAATAAAAATTTGAATGTCATTTTTAAATAAAATTGAAATGTTGTATAAAAGTAAAGTTACTATAAAAGGGTAAAACGATCAATGTTAATTTAAATGACAATTTCGCCCACGTCAACAAAATACACACACCACAGTAGTGATTCTCAATATTCAAATATAAATTCTTGTTTCATGTCATTTTAAGTGCCAGTAAAACATGTAATTTAACGGTCATATTTAAACAATCTGACAGTAAACAAGTGGCACACCGCACACACACACACACACTTATACGCAGATATTTTATGAATTTCTTTTTTTTTTTTTTTTTTTTTTTTTTCTTTCTGCCCACGCTAATAAGCATTAAAATATTTATACTACTTTGATATACAACTTATATAAAATTTTCTGTCATTGAGATCATTCATGAGGTCATAACTGAAAGAAAAAAATAATAATTTAAATAATTTCATCACTAATTTTGTTTAACTTTATTTTATATTACCTTCTTTCAAAATTATATAATTATGTCATGAATGAATAAATAGAATATAACAAACTACTTCTTTATACTTTATCTATTCATGATTATAAAATATAGTTTTATTTTACATGTTATCTTTATACGTGTTATAATTTATTAAATATTATTATACCAAAATGTAACTATATGAAAATATTATTTAACTACAAGAATATTTTGTTTGATTTGTCTATTTTGTAATAAAATTAATGACCAACTAACAATAAGAAAATAAATAAAAATAAATCTTGATTTAAAAATCAAGTTATAGCAAAAAGAGATATATATGGGGTGTTACAATTTATTGCTTAAAATTAGCTTGTAACAAAAAGCGATAAATAATACTCGTAAGTTTATAGAGTATCAGATCTGTTGTATTACACAATATTCTCTCTCTCTCTCTCTCTCTCTCTCTCTCTCTACCCTTGTTTCATATTTTAAATTTATGTTCAACTTTCGTATTTTGTAACATTAATTGTGATATTTCTCAATAAAAAAATGTATTTATCCTTTTTTAATACCTTAAAAACAAATAATATTTGTTATTTGAGCTTGCTCTTTTTTTTTAATGATATATATAAAGGTAATGTAATCATATACACATTTTTTTGTTTATTGTCATAAAACTTTTGACATCGAATACCAATTAAAATCAGTGTATATCGTATGGTTACTATTCTAACAAAGCAATCAAATATTATTGAAAATGTAATCAATGAAAACGCAGTCGTTTCAAAATATATGGATGATGATAAATTGTTTACTAATCATTAATATTTTGTACCTAACCTATACACGGTATAAAATATATTTGAAGGAAAAAGTACACATTTTTTTTATTGCTTTTAAAGTCCGTTATTTTTATGAAATGAAAAAAATACATTAATTTGAAATATTTCCATTCAGTATTAATTAATGGAGACTAACATTTAATTTTAAAATGTATTTGTTATTATACTGCTGCTATGTATATAGCTACTGTAGAGAGTATAATATATATAATATATATGCGTGAACCAAAGAGAGAGTTTTCGCACTATCACGACGAAACCTTTGCAAATAAATGACCAAACATTTATGTTCCAAATTACTTGAGAAAACAACCCTTTTGAGATTTATTTTCCAAGTCATTGTTGTGTAACGTTAATGTTACCTCAAGGGATTGATTTAAGTACACAAGAGACTTATTTTGTTTTGTTTGTTTGTTTTTTAGGCACGAAGAAGATGGAGTACAAGACTCGGCAGTGGCACGAGAAATGCTTCTGCTGTTGTGTGTGCAAGACCGCTATCGGCACCAAGTCATTCATCCCCCGCGAGCAGGAGATTTACTGTGCCGGTTGTTATGAAGAGAAATTTGCCACGCGTTGCGTCAAGTGCAATAAGGTACAAAAAAAAAAAAAAAAAAAAAAAAAATGACAATCTCTAGAGAACACTAATTCATACCTCATAACTTTTTATGTTGACAATTAGAAACAAAAATGGAAAGAAAAAGTTATTATTAGGAACCTAAAACCATAAAAATAAATCATCATTTTTTTCTGGTATTAAAAAAAGAAAATGATAATAAAAAAGCGTATAAAATGAGTTTCTGAAATTTATCATACTTTAACTTTGTTCTACAAAACAGTTGCTTTAAATAGTAATAATAAAGAAACTGTAAGCTTTGTATAAATTATTGAAAATTGTGTCATTTTTAATATACAATACAAATTGCAATTACTATAGCATATTAAGAGTGTTTGATTTATGATTTCCAATCTATGATTAATTTATGATTACTAATCGTATTAGTATTAGGCTCAAGTTGTTAAAAAGACTATACTATAGTAATATATTTATTTCAAATTTGAATATAACAATGTTCCAATGTTTTCAGATCATCACCACTGGTGGTGTGACTTACAAGAACGAGCCATGGCATCGCGAGTGCTTTACATGCACCAACTGTAACACGTCTCTGGCGGGACAGCGCTTCACCTCGCGTGATGAGAAGCCCTACTGCGCGGAGTGCTTTGGAGAACTGTTCGCCAAGCGCTGCACTTCTTGCAGCAAGCCCATCACTGGTGAGATTTACTGCAGAGGTCTCGTATGATAAGCCAATGACCAAGATTGAAAATTGTTTTGAGTCTTATAAATTTGCAAGTAATTTAACTCAATTGAGATAGTAATTTTTTTATGATAGTCCTTTATTGTTTTGTTGTTGCTTATAGAGTTACTTTAAATTATGAGGTATTCAAACATTAAGGGTGGGGATGCGTAATAGCAATTAATTTATCGCAGTTACACAATAATTACGTGATAAAAAATTACACTGTTATTACATTATGAGTAATTGAATTTAATTGAAGATAAAGGAGAACCATTACGATAATAGCTTACGCAATGTCACTTATTTCAGGGATGACATTACAGTTTTAGTTCGTGCTTTTAACTGCCATGGCATATATTTTTACTTTGACACAAAAGTTCATAAAAAGGTTGTTAGGTTGATATTCTCGAGATACGTATTATTTTTGCTACGAGACGAAAACAATGATATTTTCAATAAATAATTCCATCTCTCCACCTATATAATAACTAATAACTATAGGAACCTATAATTATTTTTAATGATTTTGCAGGCATTGGCGGCACTCGCTTCATCTCCTTCGAGGACCGTCACTGGCACAATGACTGCTTCATCTGCGCCACTTGCAAAACCTCCCTGGTTGGCCGAGGTTTCATCACCGACGCTGACGATATCATCTGCCCTGAGTGCGCCAAGCAGAAGCTGATGTGAGCTGCGGCCCGCTGCCTGGGCTCGGCCAGCTGACCCGCGCTCGCGTGCCTGCCCGCCTGTCTACTGCCACCCACCCTGAGATCACGTGCACCTTTCCCACATTACCTTTGACCTCTCACACAATACCTTGCGAGGAGAGAATTAAATGCTCACCAAATTAATATCGTTGTTCAATTTCTACTCTTCATTTCCAAATTGAATTAATGAAGAATTGGATAACGATATTATTTTACGTGGTGAGCATGTTTTGCTTTTGACATAAATACTCTGAGCTTGTTGTTATAATATTCTAGAGAATCTCATGATTATTTACAGTCAGGGACCAGAAAATTTTAGAGAAAACCTGGAGCTTAAATTTTTTTTACTTACTTAAGTGAAATAATGGATGTATAGATCTAATAAGAAAATCAGTTTCACATTACAAAATCATTGTTTTGTGAACCATTAAAAAAGTATTTATGTCGCATTAAGAAAGAAAAAAAAAGAGCACATTAAAAGAGTCAATATACTTGATTAAGTTTTTTTTTTTTAATGAAAGGCATATTTTTGAGGCTGACAATTTTAATGAAAATATTAAAATAACAAAGGTTAATGTGGTCTCTCCTATTATTAATTATCCTATCACACTTATTGCCTTATTCTAAAATGGCAGAAAATAATGAACAAAAAACAACCTATAATGGCAGGTGCGATTCCATAATTTTATATAAATATGACTATCTATAAACATATGAAAAAGGGAGGTGGGTAGCTTTGGCGGAGTTTAATAACAGGCTATAAATAAATAGTATAGTAACTAAACTATTAATAATAATATATAATTGTAATTATAATTGTATAATTTCTATTTGTTATTTTTTTGCCATAAATACATTTTAAACTTTTTTTTCTGCATTGTGATGGCTTTAATTTTTTGTGGTCAACTGTTTTAGAAAACAATAATGTTATTTATTAATTTAATACATACATACATACATATATATATATATATATATATATATATATATATATATATATATATATATATATATATATATATATATAAACCTTATTTTTTCCTTGTAGAAATAGTACAGTTGATAAACATTTTAAAGTAGCATCAACAATTTTTTTAATATTAAACATTAAAAAATTTAAAAAAAAATATTCATTAAAAAGTAAGTGTAAAATGGAACATGATTCTTGTATAGTTATATACCACTTTTGGGGTGCTTGTGTGTTAAAAAATATATATTAATACTTGTTATTTAAATAAAAAGAAAGAATAGGAAAAAAAGTGTGGTAACTTTTGAATGAAAAGTATATAAATAAACTATTTAAAACCATTGTAAATATATTTCTAATAATTTATAATAATTGTTGTAACACTTAAATACAATATTATAAAGTTGAATTTTAATCATAATATAATACCATATAACTACAATTTCTAGTAAAAAAAAAAAATAAAAGAAAAAAGAAAGAGTGCAATGAATATTTATATATAAAAAAAATACTTAATTTATTTTTTAGGAATGAAAAAAAAATGTATAAAAATTAATAGATGGATTTTAATTAAAATATAATTTTTGTTTCATTTTTATTTGTTGTTTAAAAAAATATTCTTTCTTGCAGCTCTTCTATATAAAAAAAAGGGTGGCTTGAGTTACATAATTTTGCTTTTGCTTTTTACTTACAAACATAATTTTAGATAAAAATATGAAATGTAATAATTGTTGTAAAATTTAAGGAAAAAAAAAAAAAAAAAAAAACTATATTCACATTATAATAATAATAGAAATTTTATTGAACAGTAAAAATATTATATAATATCATTAATGCTATGTGATAGCTATATAAGACAGAAGGTGGCCTTAATAAAGAAAAAAATGAAAAAAAAAATGTATAAGGGAACATCCACATATTAAACTTAAAAGCAATGGATTATATAAAAAAAAATATTAAATTAAAAAAAGAATTTACACAAATTTAAATGTAATTTTAGTATTAATTATATCTTATTGCATAAAACAAAACTGTATGTCAACACACAAGTTAAATCTGTCGGGTATTCTTAGCTGGTGATAAGAAAATAATTTTTAATCACACAATAGTTAATTGTACTATATACTTTAGCTTTAATCACATAGCTATGTTGGAAAAAAAAAATGAATGCATTTTTTTATTATTATTACTTTACAGAAAAATATCCAAATTTATATAAAAAAAAAGCACAAACAATGAAAATATTAATATAGAGAGATAAATTTTAATGCACTTTTTTTAATTCACTATTTCGCAGTCCAGCTTTGAATACTATTTGCATAATGCAAACTAAATCTATAATCACAAACAATTTTCCTTTATTCCCCCTTCCCCCACAATTTCTGAATTACGATATTTATATTTCATCCGTCCCAAAAATAAAATATAAAACTAAAAAATTACATACCAAATTATATGCAAATTTAAAGGACAGCCATATATACTGTTAATTGGAGAACTTCACAATTTCCTTTCAATTGGTTAATAATAATTAATTTAAATATATATTTAATATATATATATATATATAACAACAATAAAAAAAATGTGATTATTGAATAGTAAAAAAAAAAAAATCAATAAAAATATTGTAGTATCTTGGCCTTTTAAGAAATAAACAATACTGTATAGAAGATAAATAGTGCTAACTTTTTTTAAAGTAGGTAATTTAAATGTTAAAAGAAAGTCTTCTATCAAATTTTGCCTTAATTATTTTGTATCAATAATAAACTTTTTAAATATCTTAATACAGATAGTTAAAAAAATAAGATGAAGAATAATTCTAGTCAGTAGATGGTGCGTCCTGTTAAGTAAGTCGACCCTTTGGATTGTTTAAAAATATATATAAATAAATAGGCTTTATTCTCTCTATTTATGATATATAAAACTTAAAATAAATATAAGAGCCACATCCTCTTTTTACTATAACTTTCAATATTATGAATTATTGTGCGAAAAAAAATAAAATTGTAAAATATTTTAATTGTTTCTTTAATGCTAATTAAAATATATAATCTTAGGTCCTTGTTCTTGTAATATAAATACATTTTGAAATATATTATAAAAAAAAATTACTATTATAATTATTAAAAAATATATATATAATATTAAATGCTTTTACTTCCTGATTTAAAGAAATTGTATATTCTGTTCATAAGAAAGATAATAAAAAATTATAAAAAAAAATGTTTTTTTTTTGTCTTTATTTAACCACATATCCTAATATTTTATTTATGATAAAATCAAAGTTATTATCCAACGTTTATATTACTGTATACTGTATACTAATTTACGATGTATTTACTAGTAATATCATAAGATAGGCTTTTTGGTAATTACTTTTTAAATTTTGTTCAAAATAAAAAAAATAAAAAGAGATTTTTTTAAATATTAGTAGTAGCAATTAAATAGTGTAAATAGTTTTAGGTCAGTTTGTTCTTGAGGAAATTACTATATTATATATATATATATATATATATATATATATATATATATATATATATATATATATACACACACACATGTTTCAAGTTATTGAAAAAAATTTAAATACTAGATGACTAATAATTTTAGTGTTTCTAAATTTAAATAATAATAATAATAATAAAATAAAAAAAATCTTGTGAAACCATTCTTTTGACGAGAATTCTTTTGGCTAAATTTAAAATTAAATGTGTTACACAAACATTTTGACTATTCAAAATTTTAGTTACACGGGGGGGGGGGGGGGGGGGGATAATGCAACTTTCGTAAGTTTCATTTATTGTTATTCATTTGGCGGTTTTGCGATTATAGAGTTAACCTCAACTATTAGATATATTAATCTTAAATTTTAATTTCAAGGATGATAGTTTAAATGATACTTAAGTATAACAATGATTTATATTATATATATATATATAATATATATATGTATATATATATATATTATTTATTGTTGAAAATTTTCAAACTTTTTTAAATTAAATTATTTAAATCAAACAATTACAAATCAAGTTGAATGATTTTGTTTTTATTTATGTAATTAAAGAATTCAATTGAAAATTTCTATAAATCTATATAGGTCAATGAGACTTTTTTATTTTTTTATTTAATGAATGTGAGAAATCTTGAATTATTCACTCTGCACACTAGACGTAACCCTTTGTTTTATCGTGACTTGTCACCACTAAATAAATTTACTATTTTTATGTGGTAAGATTGAAATCAAATAGAGACAAATCATTATTATTACCAAACCAATTACTATAATGGAAATAATATATAAACTATATATATATATATACATACATATATAATATATATATATATATATATATATATATATATATATATATATATATATATATATATATATATATATATATATATATATATATATATAATAATGCTGTATCCATTAAAGTAATGAAATTAGTATGTTATCTAGCCAACACGAAGAGTTTGGAGGGTTCAAATCTTGTCTAGGATCCTTTATATGTCAGACCTTAAAAAGAGTCATATATTTTATGTAACTTTTAAACCTGAAACGTTGATTAAAGTCTCAAATCAATGAAACTTAGATCTTACAATTAGACTTTAAAAAAATACAAATTTACTTTCTATTCGATTTATTTTAAACATAATAAAGCCTAGTAAATGCGCAATATATATATATATATATATATATATATATATATATATATATATATATATATATATATATATATATATATATATATATATATATATATATATATATATATATATATATATAATATAAATTTGTAATAAATGAAATTTACATAGATTCACCTAGATCTTACACTAACCTGCCTGACATTGTAGAGTATAATAATATTTTATTGCAGTTATTAAAAAAACATTGCTGGCAAGTAAATTAGTTTAATTAACTCGATTCTAAACAATTATAATAATAAAAGCTAAAACGAGTATAATTTTTTATTTACGTCCCTCAAATTTCAAATTGATTTGAGTGCTGTAATTTACTTTTGTTGTTATTATTATTATTCAACATGAAACTATATTTTATATCACAATATTCAAATAACAAAAAATATTACAATTCTAGAATAACTGTGTTTTTTTTAAAGCTTGTTGAGGGAATGCGTGTCAGTGAGTAATTTTCATAAAATATAGGCCAGTATAAAATTATTGATTATAAAGGGTGTACATTTATTATTTACGACAGCTAAGCTAAAAAAACCTATAGATAACAAAAATAGTTGTAACAATATAATTTCTCAATATACGTAATATAAAGTAACAATCGTTATTGTCTTTGTTTTTTGCAAAATAAAAATGACGTCACATAAAAATAGTAATAATAAAAAAAACGAGTGATAAGTGATTTTTTTTTCTCTTTACTTTAGTGTGACTCGGTGGGAGGATATCTGGTAGGATAAGAGTGGGGAAAAAAAGAAGGAGGGAAGTTGTGTGGTTGTATAAAGTTAGGAGATAGCACGAACGTCGTCCTAGTGCAATAGTTTGTTCTTTTCTTTTCACCAGTCTTTCGCCGCTCGACACTCGTATCAGACATCACGTATTGTTTATCTCATCTGTACTGAATAATTAATTAATCATGGCAAAAAAACTTGCAGATAAACTTGCAGATAAATTGCATATAAATAAATCTGGAAGCGATTCTGATAGTGATGATGATAAAGCAGTTGCGGTTTTGTCAGAAATTTCAGAAAAAGAAGCAAAATCATTTAAATGTGCATTAAAAGATGATTGTCTTCTTGGAACACCTAAATCTGCAACTGCAGGTACGTTGACATAAATGTTGTTGTGTTGTTCTTGTTGTTGTCGCTTTTTTTTTTTTTTTTTTTTTTTTTTTTTTTTTTTTTTTTTGAAATTTCTTGGGTATTTTTATAATCTTTTGTTACTAGGGGTGGTGTGAAAGGAAAACAATTGCTTTATACATAAAATTGCGTAAATATTGCAAAACGAGCGTGGTTATATTTTATAATTTAGTAAAAAAATCGTATAGTTTGAACTATTTTTAAAAAATGGTTATGACATGACACAAAATAAATTGGAAAACTTCTAAAATAACTTTTTTATATAGAAAACACATTTAAACGGCTTTCTATATATATATATATATATATATATATATATAATATATATATATATATATATATATATATATATATATATATATATATATATATATATATATATATATATATATATATATATATATATATATATATATAATATCAAACTCATATTGATATTTAATAGGTTTTAAATTTAATTTTTTATCACAATACTATTACCATTAATTGTTTAAAAATTTGCATATCAAATTAATATTTTTAGCAAAAATCTGTAAATTTTATCTATATTTTGAAACATTGTAGGTCGTTAGGACAACTATAACAACTTGTAATTATCCCTTTGACTGCGTATTAATTAATAAAAATATTAAGGACACGTATTATGATAATATCGATAAAAACATTGAAACAACTTTTTATATCAATTTTATTTAATAAAAAAAAAAAAAAAAAGTTTCCATTATTGAATTTTTTTATATACGTAGTTCTGTATATTAGGAAAGAACTACATTATTTTTTCCCCTTTAAAACATATATACGTAAAACTTTATTACACTCAAAAAGAGTACAGAATCATAATTTCTCCAAACATAAATTATATTCAACCTTTTCATTTTATTAAAAAGCCTAGCCACAAAGTTTGAGAATTTTGACACTGAATTATGAGCATCACTTTTATCTGACCTGACCTTTTTATGACCAAAATGTTAATCAAATGATGACATTAAGATAGGCAAATTTCTTTAAGGTTTTTCATTGATAGAGTGATTCTAAAACTTATATTAGTTATAATAATAAGTAAAAGAAATACCGCACTTTAAAATTTCATTTTTCTTGTTCAAGTACTCTGCACTACATTTCTTTCCATGTTCAAAACAGGAAGATAAGAAGTGACCATGTAAGGAATTGGTAGAGCAAATAAGTTTGGGTGTTAAAATCCTCTCTCTCTCTCTCTCTCTCCGATGACCGTTTGCAAAACACTTATGTCATCGTCTTGTTTTACTATTGATGACTAAACCAGCTCCTCTTCAGCAGCTTACCACTTTTTTTCTATTTCGTTTTATATGTCGTAAAATATTTAATATAGTTTTCTATAACTTTTGATTGCTAATAATTCAAGATATGTTAGCACATAATACTAAATTTTCAAGTACAAATAATATCATAATCTAAAATATTACTCATCATTATCAGGTGTTATAAATAGTAGGTAGAACAGAATGCGGAAAATTATATAGTTATCTACTCTTTTATTTTTAACATTATATAAAACCTCAGGAGAGAAAAATTGTTTTTTATTTTGAATTTTTTTCTCTACCCAAATTTGTAAGTATAAAAATATAGCAAAGGAAATTATTAGTCATGCAATTGTGATACGTTACACTCCGTTACAGTGAATAATGCGTAGGTGTCTCTGTGAATGCGGAATATATATATATATATATATATATATATATATATATCGTATCCTCTATTGTAGTTATTTGAATATAATACTAAAATTTATAGTTTAGGTGACACTTGTCAAAATAAGCTAAAAATATTTCTGATTATGACGTAAGTGAATAAAGTAATAGAAAAATGAAAAGTTCAAATTCATAAATTTGTCAGTTATTATATAGTGACAACAAATCTTAAATTTATTTTACTGTTTCAAATTTTATTCCTAATTAAGTTCCCCCGCAAAGTAAAACTATTTAAACCTGTTATGACGTTGTTGCAACTTTATACGTACAAAAATGAAACATTAACTCGAGTTTATAGTACTTTAACTATAGGTTTTATATACATAATTAAATTATAAGTTTTAACTCATTGTTGCAATTTACGTCTGTTAGTATAAATTTTCGTATACGTCATGAATTTTCTATGATATATTATGTTATGGTTAATGCAATGTAATATACTGTACAGTAAACACAAATAACGTTCATACACTATAGCCCCCTGTTATGCATAATAATTGCATTAGCGCACGTATGCATTGTGCACGCACAATGCAAATACATACGTGATGCGTCATTTTAATGTTTACCTTGCCATCGCATTTTGTTTGATGTGTATAAGGTGCGTATTATGCTTAACCGTCCTTTTAAGTATTGAAATACGAGAAAACCGTAAATAGACAAACAATTTTTGTGTATTTTTTTTAACATGAAATTTTATGAAAGGATATGACGTGAGTTAAAAAAAAACAAATTTTGCATAAAGTTATATGCATCTGATGTTAATTTAAACGCAGTTTCACTTAAAGCTTTTTATTATGATGTAAATTTTAATCTGTATATTATAATAATATTCCACTCCTTTTTTTAATGAATAAAATATTATATGTCTTGGTCATAATTTTAAAGCAGTTAAAACATTATAACTTTTAAACAGCCAACGTCTCACAAAAGTCATAAAATTATTTTATTATTTTCTTTCTCATGAAGAAAAAGCCAATGATCAAAATTTCCATAAAATAACATAGAAGGCTTATTATACAATTTAACTAATAGCCAATGAATAATAAATGAATGCATGTATTGAATTCACAAAAATGTAATGAGTGTTGCAACTATATTTCATCACTTTCTGGTGTAAACGTATAACACAACGTATTATAGTTTTGTTCTTCTATCATTATTTTTATTATTTTAAAAACTGTAGACTTATAGAGTGCAATGTAAATATATATGTATAAGTACACCTTGGTGTTTAACAAATAAAAAATAAATAATTATTTTAAATAGAAATTTAGATTTTTTTTTTAAAATTATTTATAAATGCACCTTTTTAAAATTTCAACAGGTTGCAAGGAAATGAAAGGAATTTAATTTGAATCTATGCAACGCATAATAGTCTATAGTAGCGAAATATTTTGATAAACACTTGGGGAAAATGCATCGATTGACATTTCATGTCAATTTATTACAGTACAAATCTTTTTAAAGATTTATAAAAAAATATATATAGATATAAAATTATATTTACTAAAATATATCAAAGATATGAGATATTTTAACTGACATTCAGATAAAAAAAATCCAGTATGTTTCCCAGAATGCAAGTAGTTTTCCAATAAAAAAGACGTGTCTCATGGTGAATTTTTTCTGTAAGATAACGAGAAATGTCACGAGTCAGTAGATTATTATTTTCTCAGAAAAACGACTACTTCACTCTGTAATATAAGGGGTCATACACCATGGAATTAATAAAAATCACCCTACACTGTTTTTATATAATTTATATTGCACCACTTTTTTTTCTGTTCTTCTCTTGGAACTTTTTATGAAACATAAAAAGCTACCAATTACTTTGAAATTTTGCCAAAAAAAAAAAAAAAAAAAAAAAAAAAAAAAGTTTAGCTTAGCTTACAGCTACATAACTATTTCATTATGTTTTATTGTAGGCCTATATCCTATATCTATGTAGTATACTACATGTATAGTTTTTTTATTTCTTTTTGTGCAATATTATAATTGACTCATATACCATCTATTCAAACAGCACAACTAACATTGCAAAATAGTATAGTTACCACATTAAACCGCAAAAATAAGTAAACAAACATTCGTTTCAAATAAGATTCATTATCCAGGGTTGCTTTAAATATAATGCACAAATAATTATTCTAATTATATTCGCCTCTTTTATTATAGCATGAATTTTAACACAGATAATAATATTATGTTTCCATTTATAATTTACAAAAGTTAAGACGTAAAAGTTATGTTAAAACGGCAATGTAATCAAATCACAGTAGATATATTTTTTTCTGTTGATATGCCATCTCTGAACGTAATAATAATAATAACCACGTTCTCCTTAGTTTTGATATACCACTGACTAGAAAATCGATTTATCTTTATTAGAAACCATATTTTATGATTTATTTACATTTTTAGCTGCGAGAATATTAGAGAAAAGTGACTCATACAAAATTAGATTGTATGTTTCTATATGATGATAGAGAAGCAGTAAAAATTGCAGTAAATATTTACAATATAAACAAACATTTTTAATACATCATGCAATATTACAAAAGGAAACGCTTTACATTATGTTTATAATCTTTATAGTATACCTTTTTTTTTTAACGACTCCTCCCTAAAATTCATTGATATGACGAAATATATAATTCGGGTGCGGACTTTGTTTTATGTGTTACATATTTGAAAGAGATTATTTTATTACATTATATCGTTCTCCAAATCCTTCTTTCGTATATGTGTATGACATAAGACTCTATAATTATATCACAAAAATCATCATCTGATAATATCCTCTATTATCTTACATCTGTTTCTGCATCTATAACGTCACACATCACTTTTTTTTTTCTCTTTATCTTTATTATATTATGCTGTCACGAAAAGTTCAAATAGTAATATTTGTATCTATTAAACTTGTAATCCAATATTTATATAAAAAAATTTTTGGGTCATAATTATGATATTTTATGTTATAAACAGGAGTTTAAAAGATTATAATTACTTGAGATAAAATATTAGGTATTTAATCTATAATTAGTAAAGAATTATCTCAAATGTATTATACTTAAAATTGTGGACATAGAAAAAAAAAGTACTCGTATGATATAGTGATAATAAAAAAGATATATATAAATAATTCGCAGAATTTAAACATATATAAAAAATTACGTTTTATTTTTCTAATCTTAAGTAAGATGTTAGAGATTTTTTTAAATTTAATCTTATTGCAAATATTCTTTACATTTTATTGATTTAAATTAATCATATATAGCATTATCTTGATTGAAGCTGTCAGCTTCGCGGTCAGATGAGGTCTATAATTAATGATATTAATTAAAATAAGGGGAGGTTTGCATATAATATTACAATTATATTGCTTTTATTGATTTTTGTATGCTTGCTATACAGTATTGTATCACAACGGAATATGATGATAGCCAGGTTTGATCAATATAATTAAACTCATTTAAATAATAAATATTTGAACTTAAAAAAAATACATATATATTATTTGCTTTAATTGTATGATGTAATATAAACAAACAAATGTTGTTTCTGTGTTTCATTGAATTCCAAAGAATTATACAGCAATCAAAACACTGACATGATAATCGACGGAAAGAGAGAGAGAGAGAGAGAGATTCGCAAAATAGAAATCACTCAATAAAAATCAATTTTCTTTTTTCTTGGTATAAAAGTTGCGTGTCAAATTGACAAAATATAAATAATGAATCGCGCGCATGCAAAATTAAAATAAAAGGGCGAGGTTTCAAAAATCTTGGTTTCATTCTTATAAATAATATATATTGATATTTAATAAAAAAAATATACATATGCATATGAATATTATTAAAACAGTCTAGACAGATAATTCAAATTGTTTACCAATAATAAGATGTAATAATTATATTGTGTGTTTGT
Organism: Ecdyonurus torrentis; assembly: GCA_949318235.1. Taxonomy (NCBI): domain Eukaryota; kingdom Metazoa; phylum Arthropoda; class Insecta; order Ephemeroptera; family Heptageniidae; genus Ecdyonurus; species Ecdyonurus torrentis. The sequence goes on from OX439129.1 coordinate 14,923,947, forward strand.
CACGCAGGCACAAAGATGATGGAGTACAAGTCACGTCAATGGCATGAGAAATGCTTCTGCTGCAAAGTGTGTAAGACAACTCTCACCTCCACCCCCTTCATCCCACGTGACGATGACATGTATTGTGGTCCCTGCCATACTGACAAGTTCTGCAAGAGATGTGTCAAGTGTAACAAGGTCAGTAATAATAATAATTAACTACATACATCAGTCTTTTATTTATAATAATTACAATATAGAAATTTTCAATTAAATAGTTATTATTTTATTATTATTATAAAAATTATCTTGCATTAACGTAAATATTATATGTAAGTTTTTATAATTAAATATTAATCTTATATTATTATAATAAATATAAAACAACTTTAATTTTTAATCAATAAATAATAATAGTTTATTATAACTTATATACCTATAATTATTATCTGATTTAAAAATACTTCTAACGAAATGCAATTACCGTGTAATTATCTTAATTAGCTTTATTTTATAATTTAAATCCATTAAGGGTTATATTCAGATGGCTTGTATCTCAAAATTTAAAAAGAAAACTTCTAAACTTTATGATGCCATTTGAAATTTAATAGTAACAGCTACCTATATGATAAAATTTTCATAACTCTTGACCATCAGATAAGAGAGAAAATAATTATTGAAATTAACATGGGCTCTTGTGGGACTCTAACTTAAAAAAATCATAATTTAAAATCTAGCATGCTGACCCTTCCCCCCCCCCCTTTTTTTTTTTTTTTTTTTTACATTTTTGAGGATACCTAATGTATCAACGTGCAAAATTTCAGATTTTTCTTTCTTTATAATTTTTTTAGTCAAATCCCGCAGTACCTGATTTCCCCCACCTTAATACCAAATTCTAGTTGATGCAATACAGTAATAATAAAAAAGCTAAAAGAAACACACCACTTATTGAAATAACCAAAACTATAAATACTCTCCACGTATCCTTTCTTCATCTTCCTTGGAATAGAGAAATATTGTAGTATAGTATATTAATATTACACAGTATATAAAGTATAATATATAAATAGTATAAATACACAAACGTGAAAATTTATTATTACTATTATGAATGTACAGTACTGTAAAATAATAATAATAATCTAGACTTAATTCAGGAAGAGTGTGTATTATTTTTTAAACTGAATTCTCTTAAAGGTCATGCTACATTTTTTACTACACGAAGGGATATATTAAAGAGAAGGAAACTTATTGTAACTGCAAAATAACATTCAAATTAATAATGTAAGTTTTGAAAGTTCATTTCTTTGAAAGAAAGTATAGATATAAAATTTTCCCATAAAAGATGATTATGATCATCAAATATAATAGCAAAACCATGCTTATAAAGAACTACGACTTGGCTTGAGAATTTTACATTCGTCATGAATTCGCCACTTTGTGGCTAATGGAAGCATTCACGCTAAGATTATAGTTGATAATATATAATACTGTATGCCTTAAAACATATGAGCTTCACGGTACCATATGGTACCACTTTTATACCAAATAAAATCTTATGACGATATTGATCATGCAGAAATATATAAAAAGAGATCTCTTTAAAATTTAAAAATAGCACATTTAAAAATATAATAAGTTGGCACTCGAGAACAGTTGACTACTTCAACCGCAGCGTAGCATGAAAGCTAATGAATCAATCTAAAATGTATAATATTTTACGTTAATATGCTTTATAACAAGTAACTCTTATATTTATGTTTTTAGCGTATCAGAAACTCACTTTGCCCTACAAAAAAAAAAAAAAAAAAAAAAAAAAAAAAAAAAAAAATTATCATAATATAATTATAGCGTATTCTATTACATAGAACAATATTTATATTGTGCTATAAATTGATTGCATGCATGCAATCTCCGTATTAAAAGCAATTAAATTTTCATGGAATAAAATTTTTATTGCACATTGAAATATTACCCTATAAATCTTATAAACCTTCATATAAATCTTCATAAACTTTCAAAAGAAATTTACAGTCCATTTTGAACATTTGATTTTGGTGTGTATAGTTTTATAAAATTAAGTTTTTTTTCTCACTCCCCCCCCCTCCTTTTAATTAAACCATTTTCATTATTTTAAATACGATAAGTGCACGGCTGCAAAGTGGACAATAAATCTCTTTTAAAAAAATCAATAAATGATAAATTTATAGATTAATACTTAATAAAAAATTAATAAGTTAATTATTCGGTGGCAGTATATGGCACAATAGGGTATGGATATGGCAGTATAAATGATTAAACTAATTTTGTGTTAACTGGCAATCATATCAGGAACAAAGCATTTTTTTTTTTTTATGTTGTTATTGTTTTGTGACTAGTGACCACAATTAAAACTTTTTCCTTACTTCCTGCATTAAAACTGAATATTCTTATTGTTCATATTTAATTATAACATTTAATGCAGTGATGTAGAAACAAAAATCTTGCGGATGCAAAATATTGGATAGATCTTAATACCTTATATAATTACCTTAATAACGATTCATATATTATTTTTATTATTAGCAAGTGTACCATACTATATTACAATAATTTATGTTTATACTTTTTTCTTCTAATGATTTTTATATTTATAGCAACAAAAATTAAAAATATTTGATCAAAAATAATATCAGACTTAAACATGGAATTTTCAAAGACGTTTTTACCTTTCTCTCAAAGGGTTACGTGAAAGGGTGGATCAGATATTTTTCGAGCTTAAATTCCTCGCCCTTCCAACATGTTTTTAAATTTTTAGATACTCTTGAATAAAGGCGATTATTATTTATAAAAAAAAATTATACTCATAAAAAGTTAAATAATGATGATTTCTCTTTCTTGATTGATTTTAATAAGCTAAAATATTGTTGTACAATGTAATTGTAAAATGTAATTGAGTGTTTATTTACAGCACATCACTGGCAGTGGCGTGCAATACAAGGAAGAGTCCTATCACAAGGAATGTTTTATTTGTACGGGCTGCAGCAAGGAACTTGCTGGTCAAAGCTTCACCACACACGAGGAAAAGCCATTCTGTTCTGAATGCTTTGCAGAAAAGTTCGCAAAGCGTTGTGCCAAATGCACAAAACCTATTACTGGTAAATAATACCCAATTTAATGTTGGTATAGTAAAATTTTAAATATAATATACACTTATTTTCTTCTCTCTGTCTTGACTTTGTCAAGTGAACTTGGTTATATAAGTTTTATATTCCCTATCAATCAAAATGCGATTTTAATAACGTATAAATTATTCAAAGATGATCTCTTTATTATTTAATCCATCACTTTGTCTTGACGTTTCAGGCGCAGGGGGGACTCGATTCATCACATTTGAAGATCGTCACTGGCACAACGACTGCTTCGTGTGTGCAAAGTGCGAAACTTCACTCTCAGGCAAAGGTTTTACTAAGAATGGAAGTGACCTCGTCTGTCCAGAGTGTGCGAAGAAGAAATAAAAGTCAAATTTATCGTCAAAATTTTCAGTATATGCCTCACTTCCTTAAATCTTTGCTTATACGAGTATTATTATTCTTCAACTTCCCTATACTGCATATTGTAGTGTGAAGATGAATATTTTGTAAATACAAGATATCGCTCTTCATAATTAAATTAATGATAATATAAATATGCATGTCTAAAATCAAATTTTATTAACAAGTAGGCGTTTTATGTCTCTAAGAAATCCCTAATTCCTACTCTGCTTTTACACACTTATATTTAAAGCCGAAATAAATAAATAAATCAACAATTTTTAAAAAAAAAAGGTATAATTATGTTTCTTGAATTTGTTTGATGCTATATATAGATATTTACAAAATATGTTATTAAATATTATATTTCAATAATAGACTATATTATATTTTATATAAAACTTACGCTTTTTGATACTGCCTTTGCAATATGATTTAAAATAATCGTTATAAATAGAATAAAAGTATTTAAATTTTGATCCCATAATGTCCATCAGAGTTGTTTTAGTTCTTAAAAAATGAAAAATGCTGTTCGTAAACCCTGCTTTCTGCTACTAAAATGACGATCAACCATGGTTATTCAAATATAATATGCACATTTTTTGGTGCAAGAAAACAGGGTTTACGAACAACTCTAAAGATGACGTCAGGTCTACACATTTAAAACATTCTTGGCGAACAATATCTTATGTCACTGATCTTGTTAACTCCAGTGACGTCACAAGTTGTACAAGTACAGGCATTACATTCTTGTTTTAACTATTCGCATGAAAGTGTCTTTTAATATTATTATTATTCTTTTAAGCCTTTTTAAGTAACAATTAATGCTTCAAAATTGCATCCTACCCTGTTGTATTATTTGTGTCTTCTATATATTATATTTTAATACATTATAGTATTTTTTTGTATATTACCGGCTTATTAATTATTATTAAATTATGTTGAATTGATGCTTGTGGTAAAAAAAGCTTTATTAAAATGGTTCTTGTGTATTTAAAAATTAATCTTATATATATTTATTAAAATTATTTATGAAACAAGAATTATGATGACATTTTATCAAATATAGATTTAGAATATTACATTATAATTTTAAATTATTATATATTGCTTCATATATAATTCGTATGCTATAAAAAACTCTAAAAATAATTATGCTTCAATTTCAATAGTATATAGTTGAATTACGTATGTAATGACTTAAAAAGTTGTAAAATAAATAAATAATATAATATATATATAACACGTAAAATTGGTATTTTATTTTAACCTAAAAGTTCTGTATGGTTTTCTTACTGCGCATTAACTGTATTATTTTGAAAACCTATTTTACTAATATGAAATTAATATGTATACTTAAATTTAATTAAAGTTAACATTTTATTTTATTTTTATTCATATAATATGAGACTATAGAAAGTACCTTTGTATTTTAGAATACGGGAGCAAGACCGACTTTGAATATACATCCAAAGGCAATAGAGATTTTTGATCAAGTTCCCTTATATTTCCATTAAGTGCTAAAAAAATAATATTATGCGCAACTCAAGTAATTTATTTGTTCCGCGGTAGTCAAACTAACATAAATTATACTACCGGAGCATATAGTGTTTCACAAGGTGTCTGTTAATTATTAATTGATTTTCTTTAAAAGCTTTTTGTGGACATTCTTTAAAGAAGAGTTCAATATAAATTTTTAATGGATAATAGCTTTTTTTTTTCTTTTTTTTTTAACGGCATATATTTGGTGAAACTATTAAAACATTCAAAATATATGATACACATAAATAAAACTTAATTCACGAGACAATTATATCAACCAACGTAATTAGGGTTCAATCAGTATGACAATACTGTATACGATAATACCATATTAATTCATAAATAAGTTATACAGATATTAGCCCTATAAATATTATTTATACTGAATATATTATTCATAGGCTTCATTATATTTCAGTCAATAAGATCATATAATATTTAGCTAAGAAAATCAATAGAATCATTCATTTTATACAGAAATTTAAACCAAAATGCACATTACCTTATTTGTGTGTGATATTCGTGTCGAAGCTTGAGCTGCGTATGGTCTTTAAAATATTTAACTTTTCCCTCATATATTATATATTAATACAATAAAAATAGTCTGTTTTTAGAGTTCACTTTAGCACTATTATATAACACTACATAATATACTTATATTCAGCACAATATATAAAACAAGACGACTTCAGCCCCCCCCCCCCCCCCCCCCCCCCCCCATTATATAAATAAAAAGTAAAAAAAAAAAAAAATACAAAAATACAAAAATTTTACAACTGCGATCAGTGGATATACAGTATGTGCAGGTTGCCTCATTTGAACTCGTAATCAGCAGTTGTATTTTTAAAATATATACTATTCACTCATATTAGGGATTTGAAATTTTGGCAAAGAAAATATTGCACATTCATCTGTATTGTTTTAAAATTTCAAAGCCCTAAAATGAGAGAAAGGTATTTTAAATAATGCAAGTGCCGATAATTGAGGCATATACATATGTCTATATTTTAGTACAGCACTTTCCCATAAATGAACTTTGGTCAAATTTTGTTATCAAACCTTCGGCGTTATTTTTCCCCACCACAAATACTGGACAACACTGAAGTCAGCTTTATATGCAATTTTCCATGTGATTCCAAGGATATAATATAATACACAATACACATATCGGACTCTGTTCTGTAATATCATTTTTTATTACAAATAAAAGAATTTTTAGATATTTTTTTTTTTATGTCAAATATGTATAATTATTTGAGAAAAATAAGTAAAATAGGTTTAGATATAGGATACAGAACAACGTCTAGATTACGCATTGTATTTGTATAGCTCATATAGTCTAATATTAGACTAATAATTTATACTATTATTATGCTTTATATTCCAGCACTCGATATATGATAATGCAATAACATTATTTTAATTCGTTATATTATTGTATATTCTAATGAAATGAGTATATTCGTGCAAGTTTTTATTGCATCTGTCGTATAATTTACTGACAATACACGTAAGTATTTTTTGTTAAATTTTATTTTTAAGTATTTTAATTCAATTAATTCACTGCTGATATTTGGAAAGAAAAAGACTCCTGTATGCAGTATTAATAGTATTATAATATATAAGGTGATTATGTCATGTTTAATTTTTCAAATATCTATATATAATAAAAAATGAAATTATGAAATAGTATACACAAAAGTTTTTTTTTTTTTTTTTTTATGATTTGGTGTCGTATTTGTTTTCAGTTTTCAACATCTCGACGCAATCTGATCGTTCGAGGCGATTTTGCTCAAGTGCGCGGACTTGCCAGTCTGGTATTGCACGTAATCGACCCTCAACTTCTTCTTGCCACTTGCACCAATCCACACTATCACCAGCACAATCCTCTGATTTACCCTTCAAATGTTTTAAATAATCAGCATAAAATACCAATTGTTTGCTAATTTTATTTGCATCAGTATCAATATTTAAATCTTGTAAAATTTTAGATATTGGTTCAATAAAACGATTACTTTTTTTACTTTCTTTCATGTCAAAAATAAAATCATCTTCATTAAATTTTGGATCTAATATTTTATCATCGAATCCTGATTCTATCCATTCTCTAGTTTTTTGTTCTTCAGTCACAAAGAGACTTTTGGAGCTGTCGTTGTATACATTTTTGGTCTCATGTAATAAAGCAGCAAAGTCCATAAACTGATTTAACAAAATCTGCTTAATCTCATCTTCTGCGATAGGCTCTTCCTTAGTAATAAGTAATAAGTTTCTTCTTTTTATTTTTGTCGGAGGTTTTATCTTCAAATTTTGCAAAGTTCTTATTTCTTTAAAAGCAACTTGTTTTTCAGCAATATCTCTTTCTTCATTTTCTAGCGCAATACGTCTTTTTCTATTTTCTTCTTGTAATTTTTTGTTTTTTAAAATCAAATTTTTACTTTTTAAAATTTTTGAATTACTTTTTTCTTTTAATCGCGATATTGCTTGGGCGTCTTTGTTTTCTAGTTCATATTTGAGTCGTTCTTCTTGTATTTTAGCCATTTCTTGACGACGTTCCATTGCACTGTTATGTTTTTTAACGTCCTGACGTAATATCGCGTGTCGATGTTTGGGTGGAGGTCTGTTCTCTTTCAACTTTTGCTCGAGTAGAAGTTGCTGAGTACGTAGTTTTTCCTGCTCCAATCGACGCTGCTGCACCGCGGCTAAGTGTTCAGATGTGTGCACCACCTGAAAAAGAGAAAATCGTACCTATAAACTTTAGGTACTCCGTTGTTGTTGTTGTTTTTTTTTTTTGTGTAAGACAAGTGCAGAGAAGATAGCAAGGTATAAGTATAGAGTAGGGATAGACAGTTTTATAATATCAGTTTTAGCTTTTCAGCTTTTAACTCAGAGTTAGACAGTTAGATAATCTATAATAGCATGACCGAAATAATTAATATAACAACATTTATTTAAGAAATAAATTAATACTGAAACGTAGAAACTGTTTGTGGCGGATGAGTCAAGATATCCCTATGGGCTTATTTTCAAAAATTGAAATGCATCGTACAGTACCTACATATGTATAGTCGTATCGTAGTACCCATTGATGCATTTTAAAGTAAAGTGCATGGTCACACTATGCCCGGTCTTCGGGGTCTTCCATATATAAAAATTATAAAAGTGTTAGTGAGAATTCGACTAAAAAAAGTTGGAAGAGTGTGAATAAAGAGTTATAATGAAACAAACGGGCTATACTTATATATTTTTATATAGAGAGTATTAAAAATAATAGAAGAAGAAGAAGAAGGAAAAAAAAAAAACTCATAATTAATTAATTCTCAATTTTGTCTTCGGTAGCTTATACTGACTTGGTACTTCGTGAGATTTTTAAACTTGATTTCTGAGTAAAGCATTATACACATCACGCCAAAATTAATTTAAAAAAAATCAGAAGTCTTGCATTTTTATACTTCAATTATGAAGTCTAATTACCGCTGGTCGCATCTGACGAGCCTGGGGCATTCGTCTATTCAGATCCAGCAGACGTTCCTTTTGTTTATAACTTTCTTGAGCTTCTTTACGTTGTTTGACATCTGCAGCCTGTCGTGAATTTGCATATTTTTTGTATTTCTGCTGGGTTTCGTCTCGCCAATGACGCCTCGGTATCACCTCAAGAGGACAGTCCTTCAGTGTGCTCGGCAAAGCACCCACCTGCAAGCAAAAAGAACGAACTCAGTTTTAAAATACGTACTTTTAGTATAAAAATATTTTAAACACATTTTAAAGATATACATAAATAGAATATGGTTAATATACAGTATAGTATTAACTCTAATCTAATAAACTCTAACTTACAAATTTTAAATTCGAGTTTGCTGTTTTAGTTAGACTATAAGCCATTTTTCAATCTGAATTTTTAAAATTGAATTTATAGTTGCACATAGTTTATTATGTAATAAATTTGCATTGTTGCCCATCATTATACGTTTTTTCCCTTTGGAAAAAAAAAAAACGTATAAATTTGTATGTCTTTTACTTTAGATTTGATAACCCTCTCACAGCAGAGAACATGAGGGTTGTAAAATATCAACGTTCACTATAGTTACAGTCACCAGTGGCGGTCCTACAGGGGGGATTGAGGGGCGGATATCCCCGGGCCCACTAGGTTTGGGGGGCCCGAGACGAGGCCTGCATGTAAAAAATTTAAAAAAAAATTCAAAGCAAACGAAAAAAGAAAAAAAAAAGTGAAGGGACGGGACGGGAAGAAGAGAGAGAAGTTTATGAACCAATTTAATGATTTTTACTAATAAAATTATCCCTAACAAACAAATTATCCAAAAAAATTATAATATATATATATAAAAATAAATAAAAATAAAGCATATAAATCTACAGATAAAATACAATATCTCTTAATTTACTATAGTGATAATTACAACTTTATTCAGTATTTTTTTTATCTTTTTAAATAAGGGCTGCCCTGGTTTAAAAAGGTAAAATAAACTACTTAATAGAATTATAATGAAGACTAAAAAAATTTCAGGTTGTTATTTTATTGAATTTTTATTCTAAAAGAGGGCTATTCTATACATAAATATGGACATTTCTAATTTTTAAGCTCATTGAGAATTTATAATGAAATTTTAAAAGTCTTAAAATGACGTTACAGTCAGTAACTTTTTCCTATGCCCGCATGCATATAGGTATTGCGTGTCGACATTTATCGATTTTTTTTAATAGAAATGCTTAATTAACTTAAAATTTAGAATTTTGCAAATAAATCGATTCAGGACAATGTCTTCTTTTAGAATATATTCAATATAAAATAAAATTTTACCCTGAAAACATTTTTAGTCGTCCTCGACTTGGCCTGGCGTAGGTGAAAAATTTTCAATGATAAATAAACACTAGCTCGATCTTCCTAAATTTTCATCAAATCGACCCTGTCATCTGCTCCTAAAATGATGATGACGATCGCAACTTTGGTTATTCAAATGGAATATGAGCATTTTTTTTTTGTGCAAGAGAACAGGGTTGTTGAACAACACTTTTGTTTTGGAAATTTGAAAATAATTCTATAAGAGAAAAAAAAAAGCTTTTTGAGAATATGAAGGAAACATTTTTTCCATTCACTTAATCTGGCCTAAATCTGCAAAGTAATTAAAAATAGGTGATTTTTCATTATGAATTTTTGTATACTTTTTTATTATTATTTTTTTTTTAATATTTCACTCTAAAATAAAATTTAGCATTTCCCCCCTATTTAAAAAAAAATAATAATAACAATAAAAAAAAATTATAAAATAAAAAGAACATTACTTGTTTTTTTCTTAAAGCTATCTGCACTGACAATTATACTAAATTGCCTGTAAATAGTCACGTGGTAAAAAAAAATCGCGCCTGCGGCGGGCTATTGGCGCTTCGCGCCTCTGTGTGGGGGGCCCAGTACGATTTCTGTCCCCGGGCCCAAAAATCGTAGGACCGCCACTGACAGTCACCATACATTGCATAATATATAACATACATGACAAATAATACATATTATATTTGCGCCATGTATATCATGATTTGCGCTCGAGTTCATGATGACGATGATGCGATGCGCTACACGATTATGATTGAAGATGAAGACCGCAGAGGTTGCAAACTTTCAAAACTTTATCGCGCGCTCGCCGAGTCAATTCTGATTGTCACTTTTTATTTATAACCGCAGCTGTTTTGGATTTCGGCGTTTACGTTTTTGTACTTTTTTTGGAATTTTCTAAAAGATTGTTATTTGTATCATATTATACATACTTAAAATTTAATAAAAGATTTTAAAAAATAGTAAAAAATGTTATGCTATATTTTCTTATGGTAGAGTAATGCATTGACTTTATTCGCTCAAACGCCGTGTCTTAATTTTGCTCGCTTGCTGTTTCTGCAGTAGTGGATGTTTACCTTTTAAAATTCAATGAAAAATGTAAGTATATAATATGTACATATGATTATGTAAGTTATGCTTTATGTTAGGTACTTCTAGTGCATATTCATATGCTTATATATACGTCTATAACATTCAGATTTAATGTGGTTTATGAAATTAAGACTAAGATCCATTGATTGTCAAATGGGACAAAGAGGGCTACATACTGCACGAGCTCTCTGTTCTAATCGGAAAATAAATATGTATTGCTAAATTAGCATTGCCTATATGCATATAGTTTGGTCTACACAATCCACAAATAAAACTTTTTTGTTGTTGTTGTTGTTGTGGCTGACAGAAGAATATTTTATACATACATGAATATGACATTATCATACATATATTTTCTGTTTGGTGTCTTTTGACATTTTGTTTTATCACTATATTACCTATGCCATGGCGAGCGTGAAAAAATGTGTACCTGCAATGCATGTACATTTCACCATAATTAAAAGATGTTTTATTTTCAGTAAATTAAAATGGATCAACTGGTAACAGAAGTGCCAAGTAGTTTGAAACAACTAGCTCGACTTGTTGTTCGAGGATTCTACAGTATTGATGATGCTCTCATAGTGGACATGCTCGTCCGAAATCCTTGTGAGTTTCTTACATCAAAAACAATATATGACCACATATTTTTAACACTCAATTTTATTCTTCATAGAGTTTCTATATTATTGTATAACTTTATTTTTTAAATATAAATTTGGAAGAGAAGGGTAGGAAAAAATCAGCAAAATAAACAAACACACATTATATAACTTTCAGCACAAAACTCCAAGAGAAACAGAGTGTGTTTTGCCTTTCTTAGTCCTTACAGACACGGAGAGAAACTATATATGGATCCTTTTCTTTCAAATTTATCATACCTAACTGCGATGGTTTATTTTCCTTAATATCTCTATTTATTATTAATTTTTTTTAGGTATGAAAGAGGATGATATTTGTGAATTACTTAAGTTTGAAAGAAAAATGTTACGAGCTAGAATAAGTACATTAAAAAATGATAAATTCATACAAGTAAGATTAAAAATGGAAACAGGGACTGATGGCAAAGCTCAAAAAGTGAACTATTACTTCATTAATTACAAGGTATGTTCATTGAATAGCCTCGTTCACAATGGACTTTTCTTAAGTGAAAACGCTATTTTTTTCAAATTAAGAAAAAAGTTTGATTTCCACTTAAGAATTTTTTTTCTTAATTTTTTACGTAGAACTTTCACTTAACAATTTTTTTTCTTAATTTTTCTAATTAGCTACTTAAGGAAAATTAAGAAAAAAAATTGTTAAGTGAAACCAATTAAGAAAATTCTTAAGTGCAACAATAGTTTCATTGTGAACACCAATCGTTCTTAAGTGGAAAAAATTAGCATATTCACTTAAGAAAACCTAGAAAAAGTCCATTGTGAACGAGGCTTAAGTTTTATTATAATAATTATAATATGTGTAATTACATGCAATATATTTACAGACCTTTGTCAACGTTGTGAAGTACAAGTTAGATCTGATGCACAAAAGGCTAGAGACTGAAGAAAGAGATGCAACAAGTCGTGCAAGCTTCCGTTGCCCAGGATGTTGTAAGACATTCACAGACCTAGAGGCAGATCAACTATTTGATTTTGTTACACAAGAATTCCGATGCACATTCTGTAGAGAGGTTGTTGAAGAAGATCAGTCTGCTTTACCAAAGAAAGATACACGTCTTATGTTGGCAAAATTCAATGAGCAGATGGAACCACTCTATGTTCTTCTCAAGGAAGTAGAAGGAATTAAGTTAGCTCCTGAAGTGTTGGAACCTGAACCAACAGATCTGAGCTCGATACGAGGGTTGGTATACATATAATATATTTACAGTGAAATATTTACATGTATGCAAATAGTCAGTCAATTAGCTTATCTCTTCACATAACAATATTTATGTTATGTTGTGAGCTGTTAAATTATTAATCAATCTTGAACATGAAATTTATTTTTTTAGTTATTTCCGTAACTTTTCATATTTCAGTTTGGACAGCAACAAGAATGCAAACAGATTTGGTACAGATGCATCTGGAGCCTGGTCAGGAGAAGCTACAAGAGGAGGCGGATTCCATGTAAATGTTCTATTCCTCTGCATATTCTTGCAATTAATTTCTTCTTACTAATAATAAATTTATGCACAGGTGGAGGAGACTCGCGTAGATGTTACCATTGGAGATGACGATACAGGTAGCAAGCAAGCTGCAAGAAAAGAACGTCCTATCTGGATGGTGGAGAGTACTATTGTCTCTAACAATCCAACAGAGGTAAAGTGCTGTACTTTTATTGTTGTTAAAGGCATAGACCACATAAAACAACGTGCTTTTTAATGAATAAACACGAAATGGGATCTTCAAAACTGATGACAATTTTTACCAGAATGTTAATGTAGCCCCACGAGAGAGCGTGAAAAAACTGTAAAGTATGCAATTTGCTTGAAAATTCATGTTTATGACGTCAGAAACGTACATTGTGCGAGTGGCATAACTCGAATTTTCTGATCACTACTACGGGGCTACTGTTGGGTTTTGAGACAAACTAATGTTACAGTACTTAAATGTAAATCCCATCAATTGTTTTGTGTTTTGAATGCTTAGGTTTTTCTCTGGTCCAGTCCTTTAAGCTTAAATAAACCAATGCTGCATAAGTAAAAGCATAAAATAGCAGAATATAGTTACCATACGTTATTATTATTTTTTCTTAGATGACTGAGGAGAATCCCGTAGAGCAACAGACATCTGAACGTAGTCGAGGCCAAGACGATATAATGTCAGTGTTGTTAGCCAATGAGAAGAGAGGAGGTGCTGGAAGCTCTGGTAACAAACATATGATTCCTGGCCAACAAGACAGTGGATCAGACTCCAGTGACGAAGAGGTGACGGTCATTCCCAAGATGGCAGAACCTTCACCAGGTAAGTTAACTTTCTTGATTCATTCACATTAGACAAATGTATAGCTTAATTTTATTAGTTTGAAAGTACTACAGACACTTAAATTTTTACTACAAATGTTTTGTACCAAAGAAATTAATGATTATATATAAATAAAATAATAATAATAAAAGCAGGTAAGCATCATGTTGCCATAATACTTTTTGCTAGTAAGGGCTTTAATGTATGATCTGAGGCTTACCAGACATCAGGCTCAACCCTTATCACACTATTCTGGGCTTGACTACAAAATCTTTGCGACCAAGACCACTGACTCTCCCAACAAAATATTTTGATATATTGTATATATATATATATATATATATGTATATATATATATATATATATATATATATATATATATATATATATATAAAAGAAGTGTATTTTGATATAAATTAAAAAAAAGAGTGAAATATGAAGACTGATTAAACCTTGGCTGTTTCAGACGTTGAAATTATGGAGAGCGAAGAAGAAGAGTTGACACCAACAGTCAGTGTGGGGGGTCGCAGCTATGCTATCACTGAAATTGACGATGAATTGATAGCTAAAATGACACCAGTTGAAAAAGAAGCTTACATTCATGTATATCAGGAATATTACTCACATATGTATGACTAAACATTGCATTGACTGATCTCTTGTGCCTGATGCAAAGTGTGTATTGCTCAGTGAAATAATAAAAACAATTTCTGGTTGTCAGCAGTGTGTAATGCATTAACAAAACTTTAAATTCATATACCCAAAAAAGTAAAACATAAAATAAAGTATACAGTATTGTAATAAAATGTGAAACTTTCAATCCTTTTTTTTTTTTTTTTTTTTTTCATTTTCTTACTATTTTTATTGTAGTTTTAAGTACAAATAATGTAAATAAATAGTTGTCTTCAAAACGTTTAATTTTTCAAATCATAATAAAACATTTTATTATTATTAGTAGATGAAACTGAAGGTTTTAAATTTTTATACATGTCTATAACATTTTCAAATTGAATATATACAAATGGAAGCGTTGTGGCAAGAAACTCAAGTAAAACCTACTTATGATGGGAAAAATTTGTAATATAGAGGTTCATAAAACTTCTAACCACCAGGCTATAATAAAATTTTGATGAAGGAAAAACTTTGATCATGATCATACCTGTACCACTATTATCAATAAAATGTATATTTTTCATATATAAAATTGTATTCTTATTTCTTTTTTAGCTTCCTTCTCTAATTTATATATCAAGTGTTCTGGATTGGTACCTCTGTTTTGTCAGTTGACCTTGAATCTTGCCTCCTCTTTTCATAGAGCTGATAATTGCATGAAAAAAAAAAAAAAAAAAAAAAAAAAAAAAAAAAAGGCAAGCTACAAGGTAACAATATGGAACACCTGATATAATACATAAAGTACAGAAAATAAACCATTATGATAAAATTAATACAAATGGATAAAGGAAAGCAGCAATGGCCTAATATCATAGGGAAGAGATGATGTATACAGTACATGATGCTATATATCGATGTGATTGCCCCACAAAGGGCATAAGTATTGTATGCATTTTTGGCCAAAATTATTTCATTTGATCTTTGAAAAAGGGTATCATTTTGCATGTTCCCTGATTTTTTTTTTATCTTTTGAAAGTCATTTTTAAAATTTAAAAGGAATAGTATTGCACGACTTCAGTAGAGAATGGTTTGGCCAACTAGCAGTTTTTTGTCTCCTGTAAAATTATATATATATACATTAAAAAAAAACGCACATTTGCCATATGCTGCAAACATACCAAATGCACATTCACGTATTGGCAGCCGCCACATCAATACATATAACTGTATACATAGAAACAGGTACAAAAACTGGTTAAAATTTCTATTCTCTTAGGCAGGCATGAGAACTATGGCTTATTTTCTTGCTCTCCAATTACACAATGCAAAATGAATAGGGGAAAAAAAAACTTAAAGAAAATTGTAATTTCCCTGGATATAATAAGGACCTTAAAATATTTCTGCATAGCTAGCAATGCACAGCAGACCCGCATACTGATTTTAAAAATAGCCAGTTAGTATCAATATTTTACTGAATTGTATGAGTTCTCAAATACATCCCTCTCAGTCAACTCATCCCAGTGTGGTGATGAGAAGCCATGGTCTTGGTGGCCTATCAAAACACCATAAATCTTGCCAATATTAGACAAGGAAAAATCAAATTTTTGTTTTTGCAATCTCTGGGTAAAGGAGAGAAAGAGAAGGCTATTGCATCTTAGTTTATGCTCTGAAACAGGAAATAAACCAACTGAGGTATTATATATATTTTTTTATTGGAATCAACTTGCTAAATACAATTTTTAATCTTAATTGTAAAAAAACAAGCATTCAACTGTATTACAAAAATGCGCTGAAATTAAAATTAAATTGAGCTACTTTAATGTAATTTACAGTACAATAAAGTCAATTTTTTTTTCTTTGTTAGAATAAATTTGGACTGTTTTTTAAACAATCTTTTGATTATTCTTTGTAGTAAAATGATTATTTTTATGTCAAATTTATGCAAATAAAAAGATTTTGGAAATATTTAAGACTGCAGTTATCTTCAAAATCAAAAGTTTTCCTAGTGATTAAATGTTATTGAAGATGATGAGGACAACTAAAATTTTTGTAGATGTTACTTCTCATGCAAATTCTAAGAGGACATTGTCCTGAATTGATACATATGTGAATGTCTAATTTTTGAGTTCATTTAGTATTTTTAATTAATTTTTAAACGTCAGGAAATGATGCCACAGGCTGTAACTTTTTCTTATCCACATGCATAGGATGTCATTTAGTGACTATCACAAATCAATGGGAAACACTTAATGAACTAAAAAAATTAGAATTTCACATATGTATGTATCAATTCAGGATAATTTCCTCTTTTAGAATATGGAATAAAATTATACTCTAAATTTTTTTGTAGTCTTTTTCATTTTTGAAATTCACATCTAAATGCAAGTTGTCAAAATAAAATTCACATTCATTTCCTAGGTACATATGTTTCTTTGTTATGTGTGCTTAGTCACATGATTAAACAGTTATGTGCATAATATATTTGCACACTTTGATGTTCTATTTCTATATTTTACATGGGGACAGGACATATAGCTTTCACATTTATGTAATTTTTACATAAGATTTTTTTTTTTTTTTTTTTTTTTTTTTTTTATAAAGCAATACAAGTTAAAATTTTAGTACTGAAAAAGTATGAGCTTTTTTTTTTTGTACCAGATATAGGATGTAAAGAAAATCTTCAATTTTAAAAATTGAGGTAATTTATTTCAATAATATTTTAGTATGATGAGTTGGGTGTGGCATTGCTTGAATCATAAAAAGCAAGTAAGGAACATTTTTTTTTTTTTTTTTTGATTTGTTCTTTTCATAAAAGACATGGTTAACAAAATCAGTTCTTAAATTGCAAAAGAGCTAAACAATTTAATAAAAATTTAGAGATACCAAAAACTTTTAATTTATACTTCAATTAATATAAGACAGAATAAATACTGAAGGATATGAATAACAAAAAGCAAAGAAAAAAAAAAAAAAAAAAAAAAAAAAAATCACATGTAAACCAGAGTATGACAACCCAATATTTTAGGTAATGAAGCCTTAAACAAATTATGAACCACATTCTTTAATTTTTTATGTTTTTTTGTAATGATATTTTAATGACATAACAAAAAAATTATGGAGAGAAAATATTACGATTCTTTCCAACAAATAGTGAATAGTTGACATTAATTTATTTCAAACATTATTGCAACATAGGAACATTTAATGAAATTTCCAATATATAAATCCAAAGCATGGGGAGAAAGCCTTGGTAAAATTTAAAAGTTTTGCTTCTAATTTTGTATATAACCATACATACAATTATTATCCAGTTGTTTAATCCAATCACTTGCACATTTAAGTGCCTAGCCAATTGAATTCACTTTTTTTCTTGTAAGATAGAATACTTTTAATACTAACAAATATGTTTTTTTTTTGCATATTTCTTGTCACACAACATTTAATTAGTTTTTTCTTCTTATTTTTATACCATTAACACAGAAGAGGAAAATAGAGGATAATTATATTTATTGCATATGAAATGCAATAAACATAACAATCAATTACATTTTATGTTAATTTTAAAGTGCCATTACACATCTGATGCTTAAAATAGGAAAAAAAAATAGAAGATGAACACAAAAGAAAATTATTAACTAGGTATGAGAAAAGAAAATAGGTATTGATATAATTATATTAAAAAAAAAAAAAAAAAAAAAAAAAAAAAAAAAACAGAAGAAGAACATAAGTCCAATGACTTTATTTTTGCCTGCATATTTTCATTTACTGTCGCTACTGCCAGGGCTATGGTCATTTGTCCCCTTCTTCATGGACATTAGAGCTCTCTCCCTCAGACGTTTCTCCAGCTCTTCCGTGGTCTCGGGCTCCGACTCCGTCTCCTTAACACATTAATATTAAGGTTAATTCAAAACATAGATAATAACATTCTTTACTGTATTTAGTTACCACAAACTTCTGTGTGATGAGGTAATGTGCAACTATAGTCTACAGAAACAAAAATATAAGAAAAATACATGAGAAAATACCACCACAGAGCCCAGAAAATGGGTTGAACTTGCATTGATTGTCTAGAAGGTAAGGTTGTATGGAATCAGTTGGGTTACCCGGGTAGATAAGGATAAGTTCTGGTTTACAACTGCAAGAGTGGAAAGGAAAGATTTTCCCGAGATAAAAGTCATATAGTTATAGGTTAACTCCCTTGAAGAACTTAAAAAAATTAATGCAGTGCAAGTCTTATTTCTTGCTTGCAATATTTGTTATGAAAAGCTGATCAAGATACTTAACTTTCATGAAAAATAGATAAGGAGAAAAAAAAATATATAAAAAAATTAGCGGACATAAAATGTTGTGATTAAATTATGCTCACTAAAAAGAAGTACAACAGTACATGGTAACCACACTAGGTGACTTCAGGTGTACAGATTTGATGTGACCGTGAGTTGAATCATACTTAGACAACTCACCTCATGCTCACCAGAATGACGCTTCTTATGTTTCTTGTGCTTCTTATGCTTTTTGTGCTTCTTGTGTTTTTTCTCCTTCTTCTTCTTTTTCTCTTCAGCTCCACTGCCATCACTTTCCTGGAACAAACATTGCAAAATTAGTTTGTCGTACTGCATTAAAGAAATACTAGTATGGGCATGGTAAATGCATATTATATAAAAAAGGGACAATACACAGAATATTAAAATAGTTAAAATTACACTTACTCCCTCAGATTCGCTGCTTGAAGCTGCCTTCTTCTTCTTTTTCTTCTTCTTCTTAGCATCATCCTCAGAGCTTGACTCCTTGTCTTTGTCCTTAGGCTTAGCTGCTTCTTCACCAGAATCAGATTCAGAGCTCTCAGACTTCTTCTTTGACTTATTCTGAAAGTAAAATAAATCCAGTGAAATTACATACATGCATATACTATGTAATTTATCAATCATATAATACCAAACATATCTAGTGAATATTGTTTCATTTATAATTTATCCCATTTTAGAGTTCTAAATTACCTCGCTCTTCTCAATTTTCTTGCTTTTCTTGCGCTCTGGAGACTGTGAACGTGAAGAGCTTCTGGACAGTTTACGTTTATCTCGTTTCTCTGGCTCTACAGACTTGTCTTTTGGCTTATCTGCCGATGCTGACCAAACAGTGTCTTCTGCCTTGTCAGACACCCCAGGAGGAGGACTCTCAGAAACATGCCCGCGATCCTCATCACCAGACTCTGACCTAAACAACACAAGCAATTAGGTAAAACAACGTGATACTTGAGTGTTGTTTAAAACTGCACAAAAATATTTAATAGAAAATGTTGAAGTGTTTCAGATTATATTGCAGAAAATTACACGCATGAAATGTTTGCTGATTAAGCACAAGTAGAAGTATACTGACTTGACAAACTAGTAATGATTATAGACGGGATGTGTAACTTCATTTAACAAGAAATGTGCATGCAAAAAAAAAAAAAGAGAATAAATAAACCAGGGACAGGAACAGAACTGATTCTTAAAGGAATAGACCAGAGAAAAACATAAGCATTTATATCACAGAACACTTGATGGGATTTACATAAATAACATTAGTTTGTCTCAAAGCCCAACAGTAGCCCCATAGCAGTGATCAGAAAATTCGATTTCTGCAACCCACACAACATTTTCATACAAATTTTTGCATGTTTCTGACGTCATAAACATGAATTTTCACGCAAATTGCATACTTTACAGTTTTTTCACGCTCTCTCATGGGGCTACATTAACGTTCTGGTAAAAATTGTCATCAGTTTTGAAGATCCCATTTTGTGTTTATTCATTCAAAAGCACATGTTGTTTTATGTGGTCTATGGCTTTAAGAACTGTTTCTAAGAATTATTGCTCTATTTGCAAAACTTATAACATATTCTATTAAATTTTGAGTGATATGCAGAAAGAAAAAGAAAAAAAAAAAAAAGGGGGAGGGGGGTCACAAAAGAGTGCGAGGGCTAGTTTGATGCATGAATTTCATGATGGGGGTTTAGAATCAGGGTAGCCATTTATTTTTCAAACAATATGCACGACAGAAGAAAAAAAAAAAAAAAAAAAAAAAAAAAAAAAAAAAAAAGGTCACAGAGCACAGGATGGGGGGTGCTGAACTGAATGAATCTCACGACGAAGGTGCAAAATTAAAGTAGTAAAATTTTTGAATATTAACGACAGGAAAAAAAAAAGTTGCAGGGGAGTGTGAGGGCTAGGGAGCTGCGTAAATATCATGATGTGGGTTAAAATCAGGATAGTGAATATTCTGAGTGATATGCACAATGGCCAAATTATGAATTGGAACCATAAACAAAATTAAAAATAGTAGGAGTTGAATTGAAAATTAATAAAACACAAAGATTCTCTAATTTTTATAGTTCATTCGGACTTGGGATCAAATGTTCTAGCGTAGATGAGTAGTGTAGACATTATAAAATTTTAAAACTCAAAAGTAATCTGTACGTAAGGAGTTTTACAATAAACTTTGTGCCTTATACAAACGAGCTGCTAATCAGAACATACAAGCATGTGTACACATTAAATGCAGTCAAAAATACTTGGTGTGTTACGGGTAAACACAAAAATCTCAAAATATTTAAAGTCACTTTTTTAATATCTTCCAATGACCTATATATATAGTGTATATAGTCATGGAACACTATAAATTCTTATCAGAAAATCAGCTAGTTATCTTACCTCTTGGAATTCTTGTTTTTGGTAAATGGAGATGGGGTTCTAGAAACGCTTCGTGACTGAAATGTTAAAAAAGCATACATTAATATAAAGCTTGATACACAGTGCAGCAAGCTCATTAGATCAACTCACCTTCCTCTTGACTGGGGATCCACTGCGGGAACGCCTCCTGCGATCAGCAGAGCGTCTCTTGTCATCATCTCTGCCTCGGTGAGGACTGGGAGATCTACGATTTCCGTAACGTCGTGAAGCACGCATTGGACTGCGACTGAAACATTATGTGTGGCATTGAATTAAAAAATTATTCACATACCTTATAATAATAATTTGAAAGATTGCATTTTTATGCTGTATGCTGCAATACAATTAATAAGAGAAAAGAATAAAAAAAGAAAGAAAAGAAAGAAAAGAAAAGAAAAGAAAGAAAGAAAGAAAGAAAGAAAGAAAGAAAGAAAGAAAGAAAGAAAGAAAGAAAGAAAGAAAGAAAGAAAGAAAGAAAGAAAGAAAGAAAGAAAGAAAGAAAGAAACCAGGAAAACAATGTGAGTAAACAATCAAAGAAAGACGCTTAAACGCAATCTCACCTTCTTTGCCTGGGAGGACCACCATAACGATGGTGGGGCATCATACGACCCCTATCGCGATCTCTCATCCTCATCCTCTCCCGCTGCCTCTCCTGCTCTCGACGTCTTTCGCGTTCTCTCTCACGACGGCGTTCCATTTCTCGGTCACGAGGGTCAGGAGAGCGACGCCGTCCCGAGCGATCACGTGAACGACTCCGGCGTGGAGGGCTGCGGTACCGACCACCTCCTCGGCTACCATGGCTTCTGTGAGGAGAGCGCGAGGTGGAGCGGCGCCGATCACGTCCGCGATCACCCTGTGCAGACACATATCAACTATTACAACACCAAACTCGCAAATACTAAACTAATAATAGTAATAATTATAAAACATTTTACAATACAGTACTTAATGATTTTTTTTCTTCAACACATATTGCTGAAATAAAAAAAGGTACAAATTCCTGAGTTTTATTTTTGTTACCTTCCATTTTTGCAAGCTTACGTTAAATTTGTACAATTCTATTGAAAGTCGTAAATTTAATATGATTTGTCAGTTCAAGAACATCACAATTATATTTACAAAAAAAAATATAAAATTTAAATTAAATTAAAATTATATATTAAAAAAATTCAAATAGATAGCATTCAGGGATCTTTTTAGTTTCTAACCATCATACCTGAGTTTCAAATATAATAAAGATATTCATAGCATCACGGACGTAACGCAAACGTCATGATGCACGTTGCTGTTGCGCAATATCACGACGCGCGAGTTTTAATATTCGAGCACGCGCAATGTGACGAAAAATGTGTTAGTTCAGTAGTTTCAATCCGAATGTAATTTAATATAATAATTATGAAACGACGTGATATTAAAATTAAAATAATTACATATTACAAGTTTTAGAAACAAAGTAAAAAGCATTTCCGCTGGGCGTAACGGCTTAGAGGACGCAGTAGCGACAAAAGAACGTGTAAATAATATTATAAAAAAAAAAAAAAAAAAAAAAGCGCCCCAAGGCACACACACTCAACTCTTTAAAATCAAAAATGACTTTTTTAATAGTGATCATCGTGTTATTAAACTTCTCGAAAACGCAGTCTCAAAATTTTAATTATTAACGCGCCGAGAGCAAAAGTCGTTACAGCTACCCAGAACCTACTTCACAGGCACAACTTGCTCTCACGTCAGCTTGGCGCGAGCGGGAGAACACCGTGTTCACAATGGTCCGACACTTCCGAACTCGTCGGACGACGGAAGAGCCTTCCGACGTCCGCCATCCGTCGTCCGTCGAGCTCTCCGACGTTGACGGACGACGGAAGGGGGGCGTGTCTTTTCGGATGGGAATTTTTCAGAGTTTTTTTAACAGATTTTCTAGGGTTTTTGGTTTAATTTATGTTGGGACCAACATAAAATGTTAAAATTAACCCTTTAATTTAGGGGTGCCACCCCTGTTAATTATAGGTCTCCGATTTTGAGACAACCAACGATGTCACCGTGGTAACTTTGACCTGAAAAAAATGATAGTGACCACTGACCCCTTGACCAGGGTTCAACTTGACCCCTGAAGAATTTAGGGGTGTGTCACCCCTGTAAAATCAAGTGCTCAGATTCTGAGGCAACCAACGATGTTATCGTGGTAAATTGACCTGAAAAAATAATAGGAGTGACCAATAAAAATGTACAACTTGACCCCTGCAGAATTTAGGGGTGCCACCCCTGTAAATTCAAGTTCTCCGATTTTGAGTCAACCAACGATATTATCGTGGTATCTTGACCTGAAAAAGATGATGGTGACCACTTGACCCCTTAGACCAGGGTTCAACTTAACCCCTGAAGAATTTAGGGGTGTCACCCCTGTAAAATCAAGTGCTCAGATTTTGAGGCAACCAAAGATGTTATCATGGTAAATTAACCTGAAAAAAAATAATAGAGTGACCAATAAAAATGTACAAACTTGCTCCCGGCAGAATTAGAGGGTGCCACACCTGGAAAACAATTTTTGTTTTTTAATTTGGATGCAAGCAATGACGTGGGACGGAGTCGGGTCGCTATGGTTCTATAGCCAAGAGACGGTCCACGCTTTGAGGGGGGGGGGTTCGAGGAGCAAAGCTAGTACAGCCCATATTTGGACGCGGCGCATCGAGAAATCATTGATATCTCGGCGGCCAATTCGTCCGCTAGCTGACGTTGCCGAGGTAATCTGATTGTGGTGGTGACCACAGAAAATGTTAACCTACACTCCCTGACAATTTAAAAGAGTTTCTAAAATTTTAAAAGTTAAGTATAACCACCTCTAATTTGCCATTGGGGCTAATATTTAACATTTTCTTGGTCACCATTATCTTTTTTAGGTCAAGTTACCACAATAACATCGTTGATAAGTCGGAGATCTTGATTTACAAGGGTGGCACAAAAGAAAAGGGTTAATTTTTACATTTTTATATAGTGGTCAATTGTCGACATTTGCGCAGTGAATAAGTTACCACGGTAAAATCATTGGTTGCGTCAAAATCAGAGAACTCTCGGTGGTTGCACAACCCCGAAACATTTCTCAAGGGTAAAAAATAAAAATATAAGACCTTGCTCTGCTTCCTCTTTTTTTTTTTTTTTTTTTTTTTTACACCACTACAGGTGCTAATTTATTTACTTCCACCACGAAATTAGGCATTTATTAAAAGTACCTACTGTATACCTTCAAATCTCAAATAAAGGGCAATTCAAATCCTTAAATAAGGTCGAAATGCACAAAATCGGGTAGTAAAAGCGTCGGAAATCAAAAGGGCGAGGTTTTTTCTCGAGACCCTGCAAGTTTCACGACTCTATTTTAATTTTAACCAGGTCAAATAAAATTGTCTTTTAGTTTTAAATAAACGAGATTTTATAGTTTGAATGGAAACGCGCCATAAAAATAGATGGCAGCACTAATTTTTATATCCGTTGGATCCGCTGGTCGGTGGTCGGATCCGTCGTCCGACAGATTTCAGAGCATTGGAGACGGTCGTCAAATTTTCATTGGAAACGACGGAAGAGTCATCCGTCATCGGACCCGAAATTTCGGACCATTGTGAACACGGTGTAAGGAATAGACCAGAGAAAAACAAAAGCATTTATATCACAAAACACTTGATGGGACTTACATAAATAACTTTAGTTTGTCTCAAAACTGTAGCTCCATAGCAGTGATCAGAAATTTCAATTAATGCAACACGCACAACATTTTCATACTAATTTTTGCATGTTTCTGACGCCAGAAACATGAATAGTCACACAAATTGCATATTTTACAGTATTTTTATGCTCTCTCGTCGGCTTACATTACTATTCTGGTATAAATTGTCAACAGTTTTGAAGATCCCATTTCGTGTTTATTCATTAAAAAGCACATGTTGTTTTATGTGGTCTATGGCTTTAACATTAAAGCCCTTGTCAACTTACTTTTTTATCATTTAGAATACTAGATTGATAATTACCATACCTTATTATCCATGAATTAGACACCACCTCTTTGATTTTGTATTTATTTTCATTTTGACGGTTATTTCACGCATCTGACGTCACAATGTACCACCACCGATCACAGTCAACGCTCTTGTCACGTGATAATTTTAAGCCCCTCCCTTAAGTTCTTTGCCCCTATCATGGCCCTATTGTGATATTGTGATGTCAGATGCGTGAAATAACCGTTAAAATGAAAATAAATACAAAATCAATGTGGTGGTGTCTAATTCATGGATAATAAAGTATGGTAATTATCAATCTAGTATTCTAAATGATAAAAAAGTAAGTTGACAAGGTCTTTAATGAGTTACATTAAAAGACTATAAAACCGCACTGAAATACCAATTATCAGTTTGCAAAATATTTGCTTCATACCAACAACTTCGCGTTTTTTTATTTAATTAATAACATATATTTTGAAGTCATTTCTTTTATCACTGTTTCAAAAGTGTACTCCAATCAAATACCATAGAATAGTTCAAGAAAAATGCCCTTACCTTTCTATCGTCATCTGTTCCAGAACTAGAATCCTTGTTGGTACGATAATGACGTTTCTTCTGCACACTATCTTCCTTCTTGTGAATCTCAAAGTCACCATCTTTTTTGTCTGAGGACCTGCTACGACTACGGCTACTGCTACTAGAACGACTGCTGCTGCGTGAACGTTTCCGACCCTTGTGGGACCTTCGTGATCCAGAGCGAGAACGGGAACGAGATGAATGATGGTTGGATCTAAATCAAGTACAAGGTATATTTTTAATATCATTTCATTGATTTCACAAGGAAAAACACATATAAGACATTAAAGTTAAACTAACCTGTCTCTGGAGGAACCACTGCGTGAACGTTGCTTTGACTTCTTAGGCGTTGGAGAACGTGAGGCTGCTTTATCTGTGGGTACTACTTTCTCCCCAGGTACCTCAGGGGCTCCAGCCATGCTCACCAGCTTAGCTTGCAAGCTTGACACTTTCTCAGGGTAGGCTCTACAAAAATATAGTCGTACAATAGTACGTATCACAAAAGTAAAACAAATCAAAATTATAAGTTAGACATACCCAGAATTTTCTTTAGGTTCCTCAACCTCATCAACAGGTTCCTTCTTTATTTCCTGTACTTTCTCTTCATTTTTGTGATTTGATGAGGTCTCAGTATCTTTTTCTGGTTTATTAGGTGAAACAGATCTACAAATAAAAATAATAACAATGAGCACCATTTTTTATATATCGATGCCTCCGCGTCAAAAGCGAGCATCTACTCTTTCCAGATTTCCGACAAAACGGCTATCTACACTTTCCGAGCAGTGCTGTAACCCGACTAGCGGCCATAAGCTTAACATTGCAGATGCTCGGCGGCGGAAAGTGTAGATAGTCGTTTTGTCGGAAATCTGGAAAGTGTAGATGCTCGGTTTTGACGCGGAGGCATCGATATATCAACCCTAGAAGTTTATATAAATTTAATAATAAAAATACAATGATACCTTTGTGGAGATCTAGATGATGATTTCTTAGATTTGTCATTTTCTTTTTCAGAATCCTTGCTTTTTTCCTTCTGTTTATCTCTATCTTTTTCCTTATCTCGTTCCTTATCTCTGTCCTTTTCCCTGTCTCTTCGATCACTACGATGTCTGTCACGTTCTCTGTCTCTTGACCTGCTCCTCTTCCTGGAATGAAAAAAAGAAAACAGCACATAATTAATTACACTTCTATATCAATTAAAAGTATTTATATTCAATATTGACAATATTTTATAAATTGACTGTCACTTATGACATTGCTCAATAAAATCATACCTTTCTCTGTCTCTGCTACGTTCACGTTTACGATCTCGATTGCTTGTCTCATCGCGATCACTGCGAGATCTTTCTTTTTCTAACTGCTTCTTCAAATTCTCCTGAATGCGTTCTTGCTCCTCCTATAAGAATCCCATAAAAATACATGTAAATACTAATGGCATTTTCTGACAAATATAAACACATTTCTAGCATTTATACATACCATCCTTTTCTTAATTTCCTCCTTTTTCTGTTCGAGGAACTGCTGAGGAATTCCACTTGGGCTGTCCTGGGCTGACAACAGAAGATCCCACAGCTCGGACATGAAGAGACGAGCATTCTTGCCATTCAGGAACCCAGTCAAGAGAATCTGCATCTTTTTCGGCTCAGGACTCTGCACAGCAACATGTGGGGAAGAGAAGACACATTAAATCTGCAGTCTGATAAGTACAGTAAGGGATATTATCTAAGGAATTATGAATGTACTATCTGGAAATGTGTACGCTAATAATACAACATAGAGTAAAAAAAGGTGTTAACATCATGCATATATATGTATATATATTCTTATTTATTTTTCCAGATTATACATTCTATGGTTACCAGCATAAGCTTTTTTTTTTTTTTTTTTTTTTTCTTTTAAGGAGTGGTTAATATGGTTTAGTGGGGTCCCTGATTTTGCAAATGCCCCTGAGTAGCCTTACCTCTGAGAAGTATGTAACCCTACTCACTCACTCACTGACTCAAATTGACATCCCTGCTTAGCAGACAAGCCAGCTTCAGAATCTTCTGCTAGAATACTGAATAGAACCACAACATCAGTCCACAATATGCAGTGGATCACGGGGCAAATCTCAAGGAGGGCAAAACCAAACACTAATAACTGCGTTATAACATTTACGTTTTTCTATGTTTACAAAAAATACTGACAAAATGATGATGCTTTATATTTTAAGAACATCTCCTTAATAATGAAATACTTTTCATCGGAATGCGTGTCAAGCAAGAACTTTTTCTCAGATTAAATTATTACCTAACTCTTTATATTATTGTAATAAAAGAGTACAATACTTTTTTTTTTTTTTTTTTTTTTTTTTTTACTTTGCTCTTTTGTTGGTAAAGGTTAGATCAAACTAACTTTTAAGAAGTCACGCACTGCTATTTTATATTGTAATTTAAACATAACTTGGATGAGCTATGTGTATGTAGATGCTAATTGATGTAAGCAATAACCTTCTGTCATGCACCAGAAGTTTTTCTTTTTCTTTTTTTCTACAAAAATATCCTGAGCTTAAAATGTGTGCCCTTAACTGCCTGAAGAAAAAAAAATTGAAAAGCGCTGTGTTTACTTGAGAAAATAGTGCAAAAAATGTAGAACACCATTTTATCTTTGAATCAAAATTTAAAACGGCTCATACCAACCTTGTAAATTTGAGTAAAATTGTGCAAACTTCATTTCAAGTCATCATCTTTTTGAGAGAAGCAATTAACGGGTGTCAGGCCCCGGGGGCGGTGGCTAATTTTGAGGAGGAAGGAAGAGGGCCCCCATCAGGCAGGCGACAAGGCAAACCAAACTGTCTGATCGAGAGTAAGAACAAACCGATACCATGAGTTAAAAGTATGTGTAGCAGCCTCAACTGTGTGGGCTGATCAAAATCTCCCCAATCTCATGTAACCATGAGATTTGGGTATAAAATTTTAACTATAAACATACAACTAAGTAGTCTGTATTTTGCCAAGTCACCAATACATTTATATAAATCTAATCTAAACTTTTAACATATATGCCTCCTGTGCATGGTAACCTAAGTATTTAAAATTATTCTAAGTTAAAATTGTTTCTCAACATTTTAGAGAGAACCTGTAAAAAAAAAAACGTATTAAACCCAAAAGTGGAATCAATCTTATCAAGAATGACACTAAGAACCCAGTTTGATAAGACAGATTTCACTACAAGAAAGGCAAGCCTTGTTGTTTAAGGTTGCTTGATGTCAGTACCTTCTCTGCTTCCAGCTGATTGAAGACAAACTCTACGATGACATCGTCCTCCATGCCCAGTAGTTCTGTGATTCGCTGTGTGATCCAAGGCTTGATGACATCGAACTTCACCTTTGCCATGTCAACCTTCAAACAAAGAGCATAGAAATTAATAGCTCTGAACAAAAACATAAGCACACAGTAGAGTTAATTAAGTATTTAATTGCCTTTAAAGAGTAGACTTCAGCATAGCTGATTTTAGCTATTTAAAATGACCCACAGTTCAAGTAAAGAAATTATTGGCCAACATAACTCTGGATTTTGAAAACAATTAGAAGAAAAAGAAGGGGGGGGGGGATTATCATCAATATTATCCTAATCATGATGCTTTAGATTCAGATTGACAAATTGATGAGGTTATATCATATGAACGAGGGACCGGAATCACCTCCACTTTTTGTGGTTTATAAGAACCAGGGCTCCTGAGCAGGCAGTTCTTGAGAACCAGGGTTCGGATTAAACCCGGTTTTTTTAATAAAACCGGCCGGCAGGTAAAACCGGGTTTTTTAGCCAGGTTTTTTTAATAAAAACCGGTTTTTTAAGTAAAAAACCCGGTTTTTAAATTTTTTCCCTAATTTTCACAATAACAACATAAAAATAATAAAATAATAAACTCACATATTTTTTAGTCATTTGAAAAAAACAACAACAAAAAACACCTCAAATATCAATTTTATAGAGGTTTATTTAGGTATTTATAGTAATTACTATATAGTAATACAAGTTAATTAAGAATTTTAACTGTTATTAATATAGTATTTATTGATAATATTGATAGGTGTATGTTAATTTACTTATCAATTAAGGACATAGTTATTTTCTGAGTACACGCAAACCCCTATAGACACAAACTAATGTGGCTGCCTTTTGTGGGCCAAGGAGGTTTCTCAGTTTTGTCCAGACGATCCCTAATGAGCTAAAAATGCGTTCTAATCCAGCTGATGAACATCCAACAGAATGTAATTGTACCATGAAGTTCCTAAACTCTTCATTGAATTTTGATCTCTTAGCAGATTGATTCCTTAATGCAATCCACCACTTTCGAGAGTCGAAAGATCTCTAAGACTATGAACTTATAAAAATGTTACGGAATTTTAAGTTTTAGCAGGTTAATATTTTTTTTAATTGCATGATTTGCTTTTGCTTTTTTTTTTTTTTTTTTTTTTTTTTTTTTTTTTTTTTTTTTTCTCTTCAATAAAACCTGTTTTTTTTTAAAAAACCGGGTTTTTAAAAAATCTTATTGCCCGGTTTTTTATAAAAAACCGCCCGGCAAAATTCCAGGCTAAAAAACCCGGTCGAACCCTGTTGAGAACCAGTTCTGCATTACACCAATTGATTTTAAGGGAGTAGGGGACCAATGTCGGCCATTAGACTCAAACTTTTCTCGTCCAAAAAATCTGAAATTTTGCACAATGATACTTCAGCTTGAGACAATTTCAAATATCGATCTTGTTGCGAACAAAATGTCTATCTCGTATTTTGTCAGGCGAAACAAAATGTCTATCTCGTTCGCGAACATTATGGAGATGGCGCTCTGACAAAAAACGAGATAGACATTTTGCTTCGCTTGACAAAATACGAGATAGACATTTTGTTCGCAACAAGATCGAATATAAAAATTTTAGGGGGTCTCCATGCAAATTTATTTTATACGATTTTTTGAAATTTGAAGCCCATAAGGCCCAATGTTAATTTCAATAATTTTTTTCTTTTTTTCGGGACGGTCAAACATCATGAAAATTTTATCACGGCTAGGTGTGACCCATAGCTGCACGATGACACCAAATTTAGACCCAAAACACTTCCAGTTTTTGAGATATAAGGACAGTATCCTACTCCCTTAAGTTGGAGATACACCAACTTACAGTTTTTGCTAATTTATCGTAAACACTTTTTTTCTTTCTTTTTGGCAATGTATGCATTACAGATATTATTAAACAACAAAAATGAGTTTAGATTTTTGTCTCATTCATTGGTAACATATAAATTATACTCTAGATTTTGTGAAGTTCTGCAGCTATAACTCAAGTTAGAATTATTTATCAGAGCTGAAATTTTTACTATAGCGTGCTGAGCCTTAAAGCTTTTGTTTTCCTAGATTTCAAGTGATTTGGTTACAAATTATTTTTTCACCCAATTGACTTCAAATCCAGGAAAACAAAAGCTTTGAGGCTCAGTAAGCTACAGTTAAAATTTCAGCTCTGAAAAATAATTCTAACTCGATTTATAGCTGCTGCATTCCCCCATAAGAAAGCATGTTAAATTGAAACAGGAACACCAAGTCCTCTGCTAGCACTTTGTTAGTATTGTTGGGCTGCGAGTTTGTTTATTTTCTCACTAAACCTACTTTTGCAAATCTTCTATTCTGCGAATTTCTCGGTTTCGTGAAATGCTCAGTTGGGTACGCAGCAAACTTCAATATAAGCATGGCAATGTTACAGCTCTCAAATTTGTGAAATTTTCATTTTCTGGTTCCCTTGCGACGTTACAAAATCGATAATTTACTGTATATCCGATTAAGCTAACTTGCTTTCAAAAATTCCACGATACAAAAGCACCCCCCCCCCCCCCAAGCTTATTAATAACATACAAAAATCTGAAACTATGCTCACACATTGCTAACTAAATATACTTGTTTTTAGGCAAAAGCTATTAATTTTTTTTGGATTCTTTTTATTACTATCCTATATCGGAACTTTAAAAGATAAATATGTTATGTACTGTGTATGCATATATATAACCAGGGTCGGCTTGAGAGCATTTGGCCCGTGGTGCTAATGCCTGAGTTGGCCCGCACCCAACGGGCGGTCTGGGGGGGGGGGGGGGGGGGGGGGGCGCAAGCCCCACAGTTTGCGCCACAGGGCAATTTTTTTAAAAATGGGGCGTGGCACGTGTTTTTTAACGCAATTTTTTTTTTTATATTTTCTCACTTTACAACTACGTGTAAAACTATTTATATTGAAAAGTATACAATTAAACCATAGCATTTGATATACTGTTATTTACATTGAGCTTTGGCCACCGGGCTGCTTAGGACAAATTAAAAATTATTCTTTAGCAAGCCTTAAAAATTTAAATGACAAAAATGAATGTAAGAAAAATATTTTTTCTTCATTGAAGGAATAATTAACTGTTAGAAAGTATTTTAAAAAATGCAAATGAAATAGGATAGAAAAAAAAATGCAAGAATGCTATGTAAGTTTATAATTAGAGCTATAAATTTTTTGATTTTTTAGACCGGTTCTACTTAAAAATAAAGCTTACATCCGAAAACTGAGCTAAAACTTGGTAACCTTAATATTTGAGCTGATGTATAAAAACAAGCTCTCGAGCCTATGATGAAAAAAGACCGCTTTTCATTGTATACAAATATAATGTTTGTTTAAGGCAAAAGTCGTAAATTAATTTTAAAAAATACCAACAAACTTTGAAATATTATAAAGAAATTAGATTTATTTTTTCTCGAATCATTCACGATGTACAAACATATGATTATACACAAAAAGAAAAGTGAAGAAACAAAAATACGAAAGGTTTAAAAAAAATACTGTACAATAAAATTAAAACGGACAATTTAAGAAAGGTGACAATGAAGATCTTTATTTTGTTTAAAAAAAAAATAATAAGAAAATGAAATAATAAATAAAAAATGGGTGATTTTTTTCAAAGAAACTTCACTTTTTTTTTTCTTCTTCAGAACCAAAGGCCCGCAAAGTAAAGGGCCAGTCCAGGATCCCGAACTCAGGTCTTATGCCAAGCCGGCCTTGTAGGGGTGCAAAGCCCGCCCAGAAATTTGATATATCGATTGTGTTGCGAACAATATGTGTAACTCGTATTTTGTCAGGCGAAGCAAAATGTGTGAGTCGTTTTTTGTCACGCTAAGCAATATGTGTATCTCGTTTTTTGTCACGCGAAGCAATATGTTTAAGTCGAGCACCATCTCCATTACGTTCGGGAACGACTTACACATTTTGCTTAGCTTGACAAAAAACAAGATACACATATTGCTTAGCATCACAAAAAACGAGTTACACATATTGTTCACAACACAATCGATATAACAAATCATTTTTTTTAGCAACTTTTCATGGTAAATATCAACTAAAAGCATTTATATTTTTCTACAGTAAATTACTTTGAATAATATTTAAAATTTAAATATAAATAAAGTATATAATTTGTAAAAAAAATTAATAATAATAATAATAATTCATTGATATGGTTTGATATATTTTTAATAATAATAATAAATGGTTTTTATTAGTTAAGTTTTGGAAATAACAATAGCAGTGTTATAAAATTAACACATAATTTTATATTCTAAAAGTAAAAGTTTATGGCAGGGGTGTTTATTTGTTTCAAAAAACAATTTCAGCTTATAGTTTGTTTGTTTTTTGTTGTTCGATGTGGCCCAGACTGACCGTGGCCCCGTGGCCTGTGGTGCGATTGCACCATCGCACCACGATCAAGCCGACCCTTAATACATAATATATATATATATATATATATATATATATATATATATATATATATATATATATATTCTGATAAATCCAAATGCTATAACCTCATCGAAATACAAATCTGATTCAATGTTTCAAAACATTTTTTTTTATGTTGGTGAGTGTGTTCCATTCAATTCGGATTATTTATTTTTTAAACTATATATTATTCTGGATAAAAAAAATATACATATCTCGAGTTTGATGGCACTACAACCATACATATATACCCGGTAATAGAAATCACGAAATGCATAATATGTACAACATACATACATACATTCGTTAGTATATGACATGTACATATATATGCATATATTATATGCATATGCATGCATATGTACATACATACAAATCAAACATACCGGTAGATTGAAACTACACATCAGGCATATGCATGGTCCATGGATAACATATTCTGTTATATGTATAATGAATTTATTTAGTTATGTACTTACTTTCTTACTAAGACTGTCAGAAAACTTCATTTGTTTCAGTAATTTTTTCTCTTTATCACTGAAACGATTGTCCTGCTCTGCAGACGTGCCCTGTTTAAAATAAGAGAACAATGTTGACATGGCATTTCATGTGACTATAAATAGCAAAACAAGCAACAAGAATTTCTAATACGTGTTATGATACGCAAAAAAATACCGATAATAAGTATTGTCCTTGTAATGAAGTGCTTAAAGCCAACCCCCACCTGCAACACTATCATACCGCGATGCACACATAATGCACTAGTCCCAAGCAAACATCCAAATCCCAGATCGCACATAGGGTGCCATTTCATTTATGCGTTATGAATAAATTTACTGTTTTTTACTGTGTTATTAACTAACGTAGGAATAAAAATAATTTTAGCAATACTAATTATTATAATACTTACACGAAAGAAGCCTGCATCCGTCATAATTAAGCGATTTATTGCATTCACAAACAAAAAAATCACCGGCCACCGGCCTCCATTAAACCGGAAGTGTTGACTTGATTTTTTTCGAATCGAAATGCGCATTATTGATTTTAAAAATGTGGCCGTGTTTTGAAAGTCATTAAAAAATTTGTGTTGTTTCTTAATATTTGGAAATGTACGGCTATTAAAAACATCATAAATACAACACAAACAATATATTAATAGTGCTTTCACAGATGAAAAAGAAGTGCCGGTACAGAATTCAGCCTAGCCTGTGTAGAAATGCCTCGCCTACTTCCACATAGACTTTTAAGGCAATCCTCATATTTGCTACAAAAATGTTTTGTTCCAAGCTCTTCGAGTCACTGTAAAATGGAACAACATTCTAGGGCTACCTTGGTTAACTCCAGTGTGCAGGGTAAACACCTAGAGAGTTTATCGTGGCTTGGATCTATAGCTCCTCGTTTTGCTTTGGATGGCAAGCAGGTATGTACAGTATGTATGTATGTCATGATGTAACGTTATACATGCACATATATTTCAATGTATATTTTTCAATGTATACTCGTGCATACGTATATTAATGTAGGATATTATATTGTATGATATCCATACAAACAACCCAGGGCAAAAATTAGAAAAATTCTTTTACTGGAGCTATCAATCCTAAAAAAACTCAAGATATAGCAAGATAGTCAATATAGTAAATAAAAAAAAATCTGAATGCGTTTACCCCAATTTTCATTTAGTAACTTACAAATGAATATTTCATTTCAGGTATCAGTGATTACAAGTCCTACTGAATTTTATGATCAACTTCTTCAGCGCAGCCAATCTGCTGTAAGAAGAATTACCTTAGCATCTCTATACATTGGAACAGGAACACTTGAGAAAAGTTTGGTAATTATGCAGGGTCGGACTGGCACTCAAAGGACCACGTTCGTGAAAGGAGTGTAACACCCTCTCTATAGGGACCACAAAAAGGGGCATAACACCCTGGTTACGCCCCTTTTTGGTCCTTAGGGACCTCCAAACAAGGGGGGCCACGTTCGCAATCACAGACTTGCTCTTATGGCCAGTCCGAGCCTGTAAATTATGTGCCCCTATATCTCTACTCGCTTTAATTAAAAGAACGCAATGATAAAATCAGAACACAGTTGCAGTATACAAATATTATTGAACCAAATACAAAATTATTATTTTATTTAGGTGTCCTCAGTTGCTACCAACCTGAAGCATAGTAATGGGAATCTCAAGGTGCGTGTCTTGCTTGACTTCACAAGAAGCTCTCGAGGCAAATCCAACTCTCGTTCCCTACTGCTTCCTCTCCTCACAGACTACCAGCAAAACTGTCAGGTAATATCTCTAAATTTTGATGTCATCAGTTGGATCTGAATTACAAAATAACACTTTTAACAGGTGTCTTTATATCATACACCTTCTCTGAGAGGTGTACTTAAGAGATTTTTACCTCAGCGCTGGAATGAAATTATTGGCTTGCAACACATGAAAATTTATATTTTTGATGATGATGTCATAATAAGTGGGTAAGCTGCATACATTCATTGAATTTATATGACATTTATTACCACCACCACCACCATGTCAAGAGTTGTCCGCATCCCCAAAATTCCTAATATTCTTTCCTTTGTTTTAATGTTTCCTATCCCCCTCTTGACTTCATCTTCCATACCAACAAGTACTCCAACCACAAGTGCAGTGTATGTATTAAAACTATAAAGAAAACAATTTATAGAACTATATACAAAGAAAAAAAAAGTGGAAAAAAGTGAATAATTACTAGGGTAATACCAATGCAATATTTTGGCCACCCTGGCCCACAATTAATTAATTAGACGTAATTAGCAGATTATGGCTTCATAATCGCAAGATTTAGCCAATGACAGAACAGACTTACGGAATCTGCACAAGCAGAATCCTGTTTGTTTTGTCACCCTTAACAAGCAACCAACCAACTATGTATGTACACCTCTGGCCAAAAGTTTGAAACCAATTTGTATAGGCAATTTAACCTGCAAGCACACTATGGTATCTTTATGAGAAAACGCTGCAGCAGCCGCTGCCCTGTTCTTAAACTTTTGGCCAGAGCTGTACATTGTTTATTAATTAAATTACATTATGTACTTAAACAGAAAGCATATTTTTGCCAGCCAAGGTTCACAGAACTTTGAATATTTATGATTATACACGTAATGAAAGTTGCTCTGTAAAACCTTGCATTTGATAACACAAATTTTAAACCTCCCATTCTCTTTTCAGGGCAAATCTAAGTAATGATTACTTTACAAATAGACAAGATCGATACATGGTTATAGAAAACTGCAAAGAACTAGCTGACTTTTTAGATGGTTTAGTGCAACGAGTGTCAGAATTTTCATTTCAGTTAACACCTGAAAATAATTTAAAATTAAATGCAGTTTGGAAAGATAAGGAACATCCATACTTAGGAGACAGAGATAAATTTGTGACTGCAGCAAAACAGCACGTATGGAACTATTACAGTGCACAAGTGAAAAATAATGATAATAAGATATCAGAGGTTACACCATCACAACCAGATACCTGGCTTTATCCATTTATAGAAATGGGTCAGCTAGGATTAAGAAATGACAGCATTGCTACCAAAAAAATCATTGAAACTGCACCAGAAGGAGCATCTCTTGCTCTTTCTACTGGATATTTCAATTTGACAAATCAGTATTCTCAATCGATAATTAATAGTTCAAAGGCAACTTTCAATATTATGATGGCTCATCCAACGGTATGAATTAATTTTTATTTATTCATTCATTTATTATACTAAATATTAATAATATTAATTATACAGTAATTGTACAATAGTCCGATAACATATCCCATTAAGTTGCTACTTAGCACAATTATGTTGCTTTATACTACAAAAGAATGTTTTACATGTTTAGGCAAATGGATTTCTGGGTGCCAAAGGCCCTGCTGGAGGAATACCTGCTGCATACACATTATTGGCACACCGCTTTCTTACATTGCTTCATTCAAGAGGACAAGCAAAAAGAATTAGCTTATGGGAGTATCAAAGATCTGGCTGGACTTATCATGCTAAAGGAATGTGGTATACAATGCCTGGTGAACCTTACCCTGCTCTAACACTCATAGGATCTCCAAATTTTGGTAACAAATAATATATTAAGAAAATTGGCTATATTATAACATATAAAATGTGTTCATTTCAGGCCATAGATCACTACATCGTGACTTAGAGCTTCAGGCAGCACTTGTAAGTGATAACCCAGAGTTGTGCAAGCGTCTTGGTGGCGAGTTGGCAGAATTAAGTGCCAGAACCACTCCCTTCTCACTTGATACCATAGCAAACCCAGAAAGAAAACCTCCTCTTTGGGTGAGATTAGTTGTAGCGTTTTTCAGAAACTTTTTCTAGTTAGCTACTGATGTGTTCTTGCCTCTAACAAAACAATTGTCAAATTTACAGTGTTATTAAAAAAGTTGATGCATTACAGTACTTAACTTTTAATTTTAATTTCTGGAAAAAAAAGTGCAGTTACTTTGTTTTAAGTTCTGATATGGTGTATATAGTTCTATGTATATTTTATTAACATTGGCTTATTACATTATACAAATAAAAAAACAAACAAACAAAAAAACGATTATGTATGTGGAATTGGGAAGTAAATTTAATTTTTAGTAGGCAATTAACACCTGCCAGTAGAAGACTTGCAAAAGTAGGTTTGACAAGAAAATAGATAACTCTGAGCGCAATGTTGTTACTATAGTAGTAACAAATGCTAGCAGATAACTTAGAGGTACTACAGGTTTAATACCTCAAAGCTTGGTTAAGTTTATTTCATTTTTGCAATATTGATAACAAATAAATAAAAATAATAATAAAGGGCTATACTGGGCTTCAAAATTTTTTTTTATCAAAAACTTAAAATTCATGAAGTGGAACATATGGGACATATATTATGTCCCTGAACACTTCTGTATCCTCACAAACTGGGGTTAAAAAACTGTTAAGTAGGCACCTTTAGGAATTAATGATATTATCAATGCCAGGCCTACAATAGAAAATGTAGCGTGGGTTGCCTACTTTAAAAGTTTCTTCCCAGTTTGTGAGAGTACTGAAGGGTAAACTGGGTAAAGGTACAAAATAGGTGTTTTTAAAATAGTACTATTTCATGATTTCTTCTTCTTCTTCTTCTTCTTTTTTTAGGCTAGTAGCTCTGTAACTAATAATGATGTTTGTAAACCCTGTTCCCTTGCTCCAAAAAATGTGCAATGCCATTTAAATAGCATTAGGTGATCGTCATTTTTTTGTGGTTTGAGGCATGAAAAACAGGGTTTACGAACATCATAAATGTTTAAAGCCCTTGTCAACTTACTTTTTTATCATTTAGAATACTAGACTGATAATTACCATACCTTAATATTCATGAATTAGACACCACTACGTTGATTTTGTATTTATTTTTGTTTATTTTCCTTTTTGCGGTTATATCACATATCTGACGTCACAATGTACCTATGGAGCCGTGATAGGGGTAAAGAACTTGAGGGAGGGGCTTAAATTTATCACGTGACCAAAGCGGTGACTGTGATTGGCTGTGGTACATTGTGACGTCAGATACATGATATAACCGCAAAAAGGAAAATAAATGAAAATAAATACAAAATCAATGTGATGGTGTCTAATTCATCGATATTAAGGTATGGTAATTATCATTCTAGTATTCTAAATGATAAAAAAGTAAGTTGACAAGGGTTTTAACTGCAGGTTGCAACTTATGTCCGTAAAACCCACTCTTTCAAGTCTTCTGTTGGCAGTAAAGTTAGTCACTGGCAAGAGGAGTTTTCAATTTTATAGTATGTTGACCTCTGATATATACGGCTTACATTAAAGAAAATAAATTATTGCTGTTACAAGTATGACAATTTTGAAAGAAAAGGGCCAAAATACCTAAAATTTACATTAAAATAGGCTCTGGCAGTAACAGGTGCTGTATTTCTAAATTTACTGAGAAAGTTAGTGCACTATGCTTCAAGTTAATCACTGAGCAGCATGTGGTCTTGTACTACACAGTTCTTAGTGATGTGTTTAAGTAAATCTCTTCTTTGATTGATGTCAATAAAAATTAAAATATGACAAAAGCTGTTATATAAAAAATTACAACTAAATAATAGGACTTCTACTGCGGTAAGGCCCTGGTATTTATGTCGCTGTTGTTCCGCTATATTGGCCGATGTCCACTTGACCTTGAAAAGTATTTTTTTTGCTGCAAATGACCGTAAATGCAAAAATCCAAAATCTGGGGTTGATCCGATGATTTTTTATTTTTTTAAGGTCAAGTGGACACCGGCCAATAGAGCGGAACAAGAGCGATATCATTTTCTTTAATCCTAACTGTGATGTTTTTTTTTCTTAAATTGATACTTCAACTAATAAATAATAATTGGTATAACCAGTTTCTGTTTTAATGAAGAATAAAGCAAAATTGTCTGTTCAATGTTTTTAATATTTTAAATTTTACATACTTTCTTTTACAAAGCTTCCCCATTTCATTATTTCACAATTTTATTGCAAGTGATTATCTTTTAAGTATGTTGAATAGTATTATAACTACACATTGCTAAAAGCATGTATGATTAATACTGGATAAATGGCAAATTGTTGAATATTACTGATTTAAAAAAAAAATTACTGAAGCTGTGTTGTTCTGTAAATGTTAAATATCTAAAATGTATTATTTTTTAATGCTGAATAGTTGTTTCTGATTGTATTTTGAACAATAAAATTGCAATGTTATTTACTTCATTTCATTCATGCATAATGTTTTATTATTATTTTTGTATTCTGAACTAATTTTGGTCAACTTTACTAACATCACAATCCAGGTGACAAAATATGGCACAAAAAATATACTGATTCACTTTAAACAAATTGAGTTATCATTATGAACATTTTAGAACGTAAAATGCGTATTAAGGAAAAATTAACTGCATGATAACTAAAAGATTTGATAGATTAACACATAGATTAGTAAAAACTGGGCAATGGGACAGTAATGAGCTTAGACAGATAGTGATGCTGTGGTACAGGAAAAATAATTTTTAACCCAGGCTGATCATTTTTTTAAGCATACATACTAGCCATTCATATTGCTCATGTAAAAAGCATGCTTTAAAAAAATAAAAAATAAATAAATAAAATAAAAGGGGGATTTTGGCTTGCATTTGGTTCAGACTGTATGCATTGCACAAAGTTTTTTTTTTTTTTTTTTTTAGTTAACTACCCCTTCATTGGGGTTAAATGGCCTGGGGTAAAAATACCATAAGGCCAGTACTTTTTTCCTATTTTCCACTTCTTGGAAGAGAGATAGGAGTGTTATTATTTTGGTAATGATTTTTCTAATGATACATCTTTTTCAGCAACTCATCTGTAGCCTCATGTAGACTCATCAGCATGACAAGAAGAGTGAAGCCCTTGCTTATTACTATCTCCCATTCCCTAAAGTTTCCGAATCTAACAAGCGTTTTTCTGTCAGATCTTTTAAATATCAATAGGCCTATTTTAGAAGATATATAAAATGACTTTTTACATACCAAATAAAGCAAACATTTTTTCCCCTTTTGTAAAGAGTTTAAGCCCAGTAAATTAACAATAAAATGTTGAGTAAAATTAGATACTGATACTGTAAGGTGGGGTAACTTTGGCAGTATACAGCGGTCACCCCATTTTTTATGCATAATTACTGTAAAAAATGTCATAATGCTTAAACCCATGTAAAATACATGGTGTATATCTTCAGAAAATCATTATGATCTTACATTAAATAGTGATTGCAAAATGGAGTGGCAAATTTGCCCCACCTTACAGTTGGCTGAATTGTCTCTAAAATTATAGGTAACCTAGAAAATAAATAGAAATATTTTTTTTATTGAACAAATTGTGCCTTGCAGTAAAATATGGATGGTTTAAAGTTGAGGTATTCTAAAGTTAAAATGCTTTAAATTCAGATATATTTTTATGCAAGGGAAAATAAATAGTCAAATACAAAATGCCACACTAGTCACCCAATCAAACTGGGGTAAAACAATAAAATAAATCTCTTGACCAAAGTTAGAAGTAGAACATGTAGAATAAGTATTTGAATGCTATATTAAAAGTGAAAAAAGTTTAAATTAACAACATTCCCACCCTCCCTTTTGACGTTCATATCATAATTATAACCACTCATTTCTGTCTTTCAATACGACAAAAACATATTTTTATACTGCATTGTAAGATTACTGAATGAATGGTTATAGGCCATATAGTGATATGTCATTACAATCACGTTTTCTTTTTTCCCAAAGCCTTTTGAGTTTGTTCTGTTTTAGATTGCTTTGCTGTTTCTTTCTCTGCAAAAATAAGAAACCAAATATTACTCAATTTTAATTGAAAATTTAAAACAAAATTTGTTTTTGTTTATGGGGTACATACTACATAAAAATTATGTTAAATTATAGCTCTTGTATTTTTTGTATTACAAATATTAATTCAATATTTGGCAATACTTCAAGAGCCACTGTAGCCAAAACAAAATTTACCTACACCAACAAATCACGAAATATGGGGCATCATGTTTAAATATATTTTATCCCTTAGCCATTCTGTAGCCCCACAAACTGGGGGTAAAACTTGAAAAGTAGACATCCTGCTTTACAATTTCTTTTGTATCCTGGTAAAAGTTACTTCATATACACCAAAAGTTAACAATATTCCCTGCTCAGTTTGTGGAGCTACGTAAATATTCAGATATACAACATGTGTATCTATGTATGTACTATGTATGATAGACCCATATCTTGATTTATCATTTTATTTTGAGTACTATATAAAGCAAAGCACATATTGATGCTTCCCCATCAAAAGAGAGCATCTGCACTTTAAAGCTCTGCGACAAACCGAGCAGCTACACTTTCCGCGCAGCACTGTAACTGGACCATTAACTTAACATTGCAGATGCTCCACTGCGGAAAGTGTAGATGCTCAGCTTGTTGCAAAATTGTAACATGTAGATGCTCTCTTTTGACACAGAAGCATCAAAATAATAAACTACTCTTTTTTTAACTGTCATTAAAATAAGTGATATAAATATGTGAAAAAACCATCGCGGTTAATGCTACTAAAACAATAGGATAGAGATAGGACGAGAGAAATTAGAGCACCGTGTATTGAGAGTTAATACAGAGCGAAATTCTCTAATTTTGATAGTATAATGGAGTAGGGATTCAAATCAATTCACTAGCATTTTGGCTAGGACGTTTTATATGAAAAGAAATTAAAAGGATGGGTGATTCTGTGCAAAAGCTAACCAAACATACCAAATATCCTCACGACCCACACCTCTCGCGATCTAGCTGGACGCGCGTTTCGTCCATATCCGTTCCGAATTTTATGCACTAATTGTATAATTAATGCACAAAAAACATCGCGGGTCTCAGGTACTCATCAGCAGCCCACAGCAATACAATGTGCTCACCTGTACCAAGCATCACCGCTTGATACGTGTGGTTCACATAGCTCGCTGTGTGATAGTGAGAGAGCGGGGCAAAGTCGCGTGCCGAACGATGCCCGCCGCGCTCCCCCCTCCGCATTCCCCAATGCGAAGAAGCTAGCGGCTGGCCACCATCCTGCACGTCGTCTCATTTCGTGGTACATACTTGTATGCAAGGCAGATTTTGCACAGAAAGGGGAGGAAAAAGTAAAAGATGATAGAAATTAGAGATAGAAATATAAAACACAACCAAGTGTTGTATTTAAGGTATGCACTTACATAGCTCTCGCTTATTGGCATATAACTCGAATAGAATGTGAAAAATATTATTTACAAAGGAAAAAAAAATCGACATTGCGATAAATATAAATATGTGAAAAAACCATCGCGGTTAATGCTACTAAAACAATAGGATAGAGATAGGACGAGAGAAATTAGAGCACCGTGTATTGAGAGTTAATACAGAGCGAAATTCTCTAATTTTGATAGTATAATGGAGTAGGGATTCAAATCAATTCACTAGCATTTTGGCTAGGACGTTTTATATGAAAAGAAATTAAAAGGATGGGTGATTCTGTGCAAAAGCTAACCAAACATACCAAATATCCTCACGACCCACACCTCTCGCGATCTAGCTGGACGCGCGTTTCGTCCATATCCGTTCCGAATTTTATGCACTAATTGTATAATTAATGCACAAAAAACATCGCGGGTCTCAGGTACTCATCAGCAGCCCACAGCAATACAATGTGCTCACCTGTACCAAGCATCACCGCTTGATACGTGTGGTTCACATAGCTCGCTGTGTGATAGTGAGAGAGCGGGGCAAAGTCGCGTGCCGAACGATGCCCGCCGCGCTCCCCCCTCCGCATTCCCCAATGCGAAGAAGCTAGCGGCTGGCCACCATCCTGCACGTCGTCTCATT
Source organism: Ecdyonurus torrentis (assembly GCA_949318235.1). Taxonomy (NCBI): domain Eukaryota; kingdom Metazoa; phylum Arthropoda; class Insecta; order Ephemeroptera; family Heptageniidae; genus Ecdyonurus; species Ecdyonurus torrentis. The sequence continues at coordinate 14,967,915 of OX439129.1, forward strand.
TCGTGGTACATACTTGTATGCAAGGCAGATTTTGCACAGAAAGGGGAGGAAAAAGTAAAAGATGATAGAAATTAATTAATTCTCTAATTTCTATCATCTTTTACTTTTTCCTCCCCTTTCTGTGCAAAATCTGCCTTGCATACAAGTATGTACCACGAAATGAGACGACGTGCAGGATGGTGGCCAGCCGCTAGCTTCTTCGCATTGGGGAATGCGGAGGGGGGAGCGCGGCGGGCATCGTTCGGCACGCGACTTTGCCCCGCTCTCTCACTATCACACAGCGAGCTATGTGAACCACACGTATCAAGCGGTGATGCTTGGTACAGGTGAGCACATTGTATTGCTGTGGGCTGCTGATGAGTACCTGAGACCCGCGATGTTTTTTGTGCATTAATTATACAATTAGTGCATAAAATTCGGAACGGATATGGACGAAACGCGCGTCCAGCTAGATCGCGAGAGGTGTGGGTCGTGAGGATATTTGGTATGTTTGGTTAGCTTTTGCACAGAATCACCCATCCTTTTAATTTCTTTTCATATAAAACGTCCTAGCCAAAATGCTAGTGAATTGATTTGAATCCCTACTCCATTATACTATCAAAATTAGAGAATTTCGCTCTGTATTAACTCTCAATACACGGTGCTCTAATTTCTCTCGTCCTATCTCTATCCTATTGTTTTAGTATTAAAATAAGTGAGGTGAACTGGAGCTCTAATGTTTAGTAAGCAAGTATGGAAAATAAAGTTTCCACAACTATTTTGAGGCTACCTTTCTGTTCCATCTCTCTCCTCTTTGCTGCCTCTTCTCGCTGTTGCTTGATAATGGCAAGTCTAGCTAGATCTGCCCTAGCTTCATCAGTTTTACCCATGGCATGCAAACGTTGATAATTTGCAGCTGCTCTCTGCTTTTCCAACTCCTCCCTAATAAAAACAGAATAATAGTTATTATTATTTATTTATTAAACACCAAGGTGTACTTATACATATTTATATAGGTCTACATTTTTGCATATTGACTTAATGATAGGGTCCGAGATGGACAATGAAGTAAGTGGTACCTAGTACATAGGCCACTACATAATACACAGAATAATACATAATACAGAATAATAGTTATAAAACAAAAAAAAAAAGAGTTAATCTAGTTAATATGGTATACCTTTCTCGTCGAGACAGTTGAGTAGTCGAGGAAGCTCCTTCTACATCTAATTCAGTTACTTTTTTAGTTTTTTTCTGTATACGATTAGGATTTTCTATTTGTATAAGGTGCTGGACTCCTTTTGCCTTGCCCTGTTAACAAATTCCATAGTCAATTTCTCTCGCTCTCAACAAGCACATGATCAATCTCCCTCTTCCCATGTCACCTAATTTACTAATCTAGTTTTAATTCTCACTTCAGTAGTTTTTAAAAACTCAAATATATTATATGAAATAATGTATGTTATGTAATAGAAAATTTCCTGTAAAGTAGGAATTTTACCATATTTCTAATAGAGAACATTTACAGTACATACGTATCTAAAATAATACTAAAAGAATAGTAATGAATTGTTCTTTCACCATGAAACTATTTAATTTTTGTGTTTGAATTTAATTTTTTCAAAACGTCACTTCTCATTATGTATTTATGTAGATTATTTAAACATACTTCTTCTCCATCTGAAGATGACTCGTCTGAGGATCCTGAGTTGCCTCCCTTTGCTTCCTTGTCTGCTTCATCTCCAGAGCTTTCATCTGGGTGCTGCTTCTGTAAATTCCCAAAAGAATTAGCCTTCACACGTGCAACATGCTTCATACATTACATAGTCTGTGTCAATGAGTGTTTAAAATTTCAATGGAGCTTATCGGTAGCGCGGGAAAAGCTAAAGGTTTCCTAATTTAACATTACGCTTATGGGAAAAACGCGTTTTTTGAGATTTTTGAGAAAACTACTGCACCGTTTCCGTAGATATTTAAATGAGGAATACTAGATATACTTAAATGTTTTACAACAGAATTTTTAAAACCGATAACCTCCATTGTTTGTTACGAGTTCAAGCAATATGTATGTATGAACAGCTCCACCTCATTAACTCACCCTCCACTCCTGTTCCTTTTGCATCTTCTGCATTTGCTCCTGAATCTCTTCTGGGTTATTAAAGCGACGATGCTTTCCCTTATGACTCACATACTTTCCTGTTAAAATAGCAAAATATGTTTAATTACTACAATATGCAGTGTTTACAATGACATGAGGTGGCAATGTTGATTTTCCGAACTCAACATTCAATGCTCATTTTTACAAACTTCAAATGAATAAAATTACAAAAATAAAGTAAATTGTCTTTAATTTGTTACCTCGTGGCATTTTGAAGAATTGTGCTCCTGAAAAACACCAAAAAGTAGACTAAATTCACAAAGTGATATTCTATGACGAAAATCACGCCAGCTGATGCGGAGTTCCCTGTTTCGATTTCAATGTTTTTAATCGATTTTGACGGATTTCGTGGATTTCGATTTTACTAAAAATATACCAACTAAATAAAATTATTTAAGCTAAAAATAACATGATAAAGATTTATTTTTATTTTTTGTAGCTTTTATATTGTTTTTATATTAAATATATTAATAAATTTCGTTTGAATTTCTGTATAATCAATGTAAATATATTGTAAAAGTAGTGTTTATACAAGGTTTGTAATTTAAAGATAAATTTATAATGTTGGCTTCACTGGATAAAATTCAACAAAAGTGCTGCCATCTTCAGTAAGTTTTTATTCAAGTTGGAGCAAAACAAATACATCAATATTTCATAAAAGTTTTTCATATTGAAATTTTTGTGTCTGCTGGAGTCTGGAAAACTTGTTTATTATACTGTATATGAAATGTAAAAGGTTTGTCAAACAAATAAGTGTTAAACATTTTATCTTTTAAATGTCTCTTCTGGTGAAGCCTCGCGCCTCGCGGTCATTAAGATTAAATACATACACGTATGTACAGTACATACACACATGACACATGTGTGTTTCAACGTTTATTTTAATTTGTTCCTCGATCCTCTCAAAGGAATATAATTATATACTTTGTGTTCGAATTACGTAGCAGAAATTGAAAGAGATATTAGATCACAAAACTTTATTAATACATTTTTATTTATGTATTTTTCCAGAATGTGGTTGCAGTTTTCATTATTGTTTGGTCAATAAAATGGATCTGCAAAAGTCACAAGAAGAAACACTCCGAGAAGCAGCTTGCATCGGAGATTTTGAAAGTGTCCAGGAACTATTAAGTAACGGTGTCAACCCTAACTCGCAAAATGCTTTGAATGGATGGTAATACAAATCTTATATGTATACAGAGCGGTTAAAATTAATTGATGTTTTTACGTGCCCATGCCACATGTTACAGGACTGCTCTTCACTGGTCTGCAAAACGAGGTCACAAAAACATAATTCAAGCCTTACTTGAATGTGGAGCAGACCCAAATATTCAGAATAGTAAAGGTGATACCGCAGCTTCTTTGGCAACAGACCTAAACATTGCTCAACTTCTCGGAGCAGTAAATATCCCAGACATCCCAAAGAAGGAGGAATCATCATTCACTCCCCACTACTTAACTCACCCACCTCTAAATCATCGGATAGATAAAAGTATAAATAAGTCTAGCTTAATAGCTGACCAACAGAACCTTGCAAATAGCATGAGTAAGCCTAGCAGTTACATAGGCTTCCAGCATCAAGGCCAAGAAGGTAAAACTATATACTGTATCAAAGTAATATTCAAATTTTAATTTATTCTTTATTTCAGTTGTTTCTGAAGCATTCACATATTTATTCGTCTTTTAAATTCATTCAATTTCATTTGAAAATTATAGTACATCGAGGGCTACGCGGCATTTCGGTACTTGTGCAATCTCCGCGGGTGCCTTTTTGGCACATGTGCAATCTACGCCACGCCTACTAATGGCACATCTGTACAGGCTAAGCGTATAAAGATGTTTCAAAAAAGGTGAGCGCGGAGATTGCACTAGTACCGAAATGCCGCGTAGCCCTCGACATACTGTATTTGCTTTGCTGGACATAGAAATCGTAGAAAGAATTATTGTGAAAATAATCCTCTTTTGACGATTTCTGCACCAAATTGACCACCTTCATTGTTAAAACAAATTCATAAAAAAAATATATTGTAGAGGAAGCTAATTGACTGATAAAAACTATTTTGAGGCTGACTTTAAAAAATTTCGCTCACATCCGCTTCTGTTTCGACTTATTATGCATGCTCAGTACATGTCAAAACGAAAGAGGGTTTAATTGAAATTACTTATAGTTAGCCTCAAAACAGTTGTTCCTTTATCAGTCAATATCTTCCCTGTTGGTTGAGTGTTATTTCTTTGATTTACCCAAAGCTGAGGTGTTTTATTCAGCTTATTTTAGAATACTGTACTTGAAGTATGATTCCAACTTACATACTGCATTCACATATTTTCCAGAGCTGGTGGTGAAAGTTCGCGTTGCCAATTCTCCAGATCCCGACTTTATAGAAGTTGAGGTTCCCGAGGCCAATTTCTCCAGTTTGCTGAGAGTGTGCTGTGAAGAACTGGGAGTAGCTGCTCAACGAGTGATGAGAGTGAGAAAACTTCCTAACACTGTTGTTAGAAAGGATAAGGATGTGCAGAGGCTGCAATACCTTCAGGTATTTTTATTTTGTTATTATTATTTTTGTTGTCACCTCGCCTCTTTTGCTTTTACACTAAAAAAAAAAAAAAAAAAAAAAAAAAAAAAAAAAATGAAAATGCTCAATTAAATACCTACACGTTTTAACAATCTTTAACAGTTGTAGAATGTTTCTACTCAATTGTGGAAAAATAGTTTGCAACAAATAACTTGCTGTATTATATTTCATATTTTAAAAGTAATACAACACAAGTAGTAATGTATTCCTGCATCAAAATTATATTGTTAAAATTAAAGATTGTAGCCTCTTTTTTTAATTTTTTTTTATAGATATAGAACGTTTTAAAACACTACATTTAAATGTTTAAAAATTAAAATTTTCTTTATCCATTGTGTAGCAGTTTTTAAGTTTGCCCAGCAAAATTCTGCAACCAATGGTTTTATTTTCTGCGGAAAAGTCTACCATTATAGGACTTTTTTGTAATTTTCTGTACAATAGGTGCTTAATTAATTACAAACTCACAATGATAACAATATACTTGTGTGTATATAGTTAAAACCTGGTTCAAACTCGAGATATTATTATTATTATTTTAGTAGAAAACATTTTCAGTATTCCTGAAATTAAGGTACTACTTTAGGGTAGGAGTGAAATTTTTTTATTATGACTTGGAATTAAGTTAAGGCTGGTGTACCCAAAAATGAAATCAAAAAAATTCTATCTTAAAAACTCGCGTCGCAACAGAGCGTCAAAGTATCGCAAATGCCCCGCCCCCTAATGCTAATGAATCTATATTTGGACCCTAATTTTGAACAACTTCAATTTTTTTTCAGCGGTTAAAAAAAATACTAGCTTGTTCTTCGCGTTGATTTTTAATGAAAAATGATTTTTCAGATTTTTCTAGAACGAATCTGCCGAGAAAAAAATTATCGCAAATTGACCCATGTTAATGTGAATATGCAATCTTCATTAATTTTTTTCTCTATAAATGTCTCGTAAAAATCGTTTAAAAAGTCAAATTCATTAAAACTTGATCTATAGAACACACTAGTATTTTTTGTTTAGAAGTTGGTCAAGAAAAATTTTGCACACGGGACGGGAAGCTTGAAGTTTTGTATGTTTTGCGTGTTAAAGGGGGCGTATCCCAACGACTTTTAATGCTAATTTGCAGAAGATTTGATTTGAGCCAAAACTTTTTGGAGTATAGAGAATTGTTCCTTGGTTCATTATGAACCCTAAAAAGTGATATTAAATTAAATTTTACGACAACATCGCTACCCGAAAGTAGTACCTTAAAAAAGAAATATACCATAGGCCTAATTATACTGAATTATATTATATAGAAACATACCTATATAATGCCTATTATATTATTATTAGAGACCAGATTTTCAGGCTCTTTTTATGTAAAAAAAAAAAAAAAAAAATGGTAACAAAAATAAACATTTTTGCTGAAAAATGGTGAAAATTGGTAAAAAAAAAATAAATAAATGACTAAAACTTTAAAGGAATAGACCAGAGAAAAACATTAGCATTTATATCACAAAACACTTGATGGGATTTACATAAATAACTTTAGTTTGTCTCTAAAATCAACAGTAGCCCCGAAACAATGATCAGAAAATTCAATTTATGCAACCCACACAACATTTTCATACTAATTTTTGCATGTATCTGACGTCAGAAACATGAATTTTCAAGCAAATTGCATACTTTACAGTTTTTTCACGCTCTCTTGTGGGGCTACATTAACATTCTGGTAAAAATTGTCATCAGTTTTAAGGATCCCATTTCATGTTTATTCATTAAAAAGCTCATGTTGTTTTATGTGGTCTATGGCTTTAAGCAGTGTCATTTTTTTTTTTTTTTTCAGGGGATGTATTACGTGTCCATGCTATTTTTAAGATTGTTAATAACAATAAAATTAAAGGTGAAGAAAAAATCATAATAAATAAGGCAGAAATCAGCTACTGCGTAATTTGACTAAAAAGTTGTACGGAAAGAAAAATCTGATATTTTGCACAGTAATACATAGGATCGCTATCACTATACTAGAAAGGGGGGGAGGGGGGGATGGGCTAGGTTTTAAATTATGATTTTTTGAAGTATTAGTCCTATAAGAGCCCATGTTAATAATTATTTTCTCTTTTATCTAATGGTCGTGGATTGTGATATTTCATCATAGGTAGCTGTTACTATTAACTTTCAAATGACACCATAAAGTTCAGAAGTTTTCCTTTTAGATTTTTAGATACAAGCCATTTAAATGCAAACCTTACTGAAAATGATAATTATTTTAGATTAAAATGCTAATTTACAGCAAACACTGTTATTTATGGGCCTCTTTATGCCTGAGAAAGATAATAGGCGTACAACTGTATTGCAAATCATGCTATGTATGCAGTTACTTTATTAATATATATATATTTTTTAATTCAGTATGCAATATTTTCTAAAGTTTGTAAACCAAATAACCAAATCAAAGTAGATTTGGTATTTCATTTGATAGGCCTGTAATGTAAATATAGATGGTTGGATATGAAAGTGTACCAGCTATTTTCTATAATTTTTTTAATTTTTTCATCTACTTCTCTTAAGGTACTACTTTAGGGTAGCGATGTTGTCGTAAAATTCGATTTTATATCATTTTTTAGATTCATAATGAACCAAGGAACAATTTTCTATACTCCAAAAATGTTCGGCTCAAATCAAATCTTCCGTAAATTAGCGTTAAAAGTCGTTGGGTAACGCCCCATTTAACACGTAAAACATACAGAACTTCAAGCTCACCGGGTGCAAAATTTTTCTTCATCAACTTCTAAACAAAAAATACTAGCGCGTTCTATAGATCAAGTTTTAATGAATTTGACTTTTTAAATGATTTTTACGAGACATTCACGGGGAAAAAAATTATTGAATATCGCATATTCAAAGTAACATATGGGTCAATTTGCAATCATTTCTTTCTCAATAAATTCGTTCTAGAAAAATCGGAAAAATAATTTTTTATTAAAAGTCCCAACGACAAACAAGGTAGTATTTTTTTAACAGCTGAATTTTTTTTTAAAGTGAGTCAAATTCGGGGTTCAATTATAGACTCATTAGTCATTACATTAGCATAGGGGGCGGGGCATTTTGCGGTACTTTGACGTTCTGTTGTGGCGAGACTTTTTGAGATAGAATTTTTGGATTTCATTTTTGGGTACAGCAGTCTGAACTCTATTTAAATATATATTATTATATATAAAAAAAAAAAAAAAAAAAAAACTCCTACCCTAAAGTAGTATCTTAAAATTTTTAACTTTAATTCAATACTTAATAATTTTCTGTTTCTCTTGCAAACACTTATCATTTCAAAAAATAAAAATTATTATTAATATTTTGTTAGTTAAAAATTTGGAATATTTCACAAGTTAAAACAAAATTTAACCTCAAGAATGATAGCAATAGTCGTAATGCACTTTCAAGTTTGTGCAAGATTTTTTCTAATTAGTAATAAATGTAATAATAGAGTTCAATGTTGATTGGTAGATGGGTTTCATGTAGAGCCAATAAAATAAAATATTTTAAGAACACTAAAGTTAAAAAAAAAAAAAAAAAAATGCAGGGGGGGGGGGTACAAAATCGAGAGTTTTTACTTCTGTGGACTGACAATTCATTTCACAAAATCAAAATGCTTTTTTAACATTGAAAAACCTATCCTCCTGGCTGGGATCAACAGTTGACTTTGAGAGAGTTTACTCAATATGATTTTTTTAAAGCCCTACTTTGTGTTTTATTTTGAAAAAAAAAAAGTGTAAAATTAGTACAAAAAAAAAAAAAAAAAAAAAAGTAAAAAAAAAATAATAATAAAAAAAAGGTTAAAATAGAGAAAAAATAATAATAAAAGTAGGGTCTCAACAGGCAGTTCAACCAGTTGGTATTCAATTTTAGTAAAAAGTTACCTAATACTTACCTATAGCAAAAAAAAAAAAAAAAAAAAAAAAAAAAAAAGGGGGGGGGGGGCGGGGGGTGTGTGTGAATAACAGAAAATTTGGTCTCTAATCATTAATATTTTATAGTTGCGATAACACCAAGCAATAATTCTGAAGCTCCATCATTTTGTAATATTGCAGGAACTTGAGCTCATTGTGGAAGGTGCATTTGGTGGTGGACCATTCGGCATAAATGGAGAAGCAGCGTTAACAAAATCAAATTCTTACCAATCTATTTCTAAATATAAGAACCAAACCATTCTATATTAAATTCTTGAAGCAATAATGATTACTATTTCATGAAACTTTTTACCTTAAAATTCATTATTCCAATAACAAATTAAAAAAATGTTATATTAATTCGTTACAAATCTCTATTTGGTTGCTAAATATAATTATGTGATATTTTAATTTAACTTTATATCTATATGCAATACAGTTTTGATAGGAAATATATATAATAAACTATATTTGAAATTTTTTTATTTCAAACCTAATTGTAATATGTTAAAATGGAAAAGAAGAAGAAGAAAAAAAAAAAAAAAAAAAAAAAAAAAGAATAGAATAGAATAGAGAACGATTCTATGGGAATAGAACAGTATAGTATTATGTCACTATAATATTTATAAATATTCAATACTATACAATATTAACGTAGAAGGACTTGGACTGGAAATAGTTAAAAGAGGAAGTATAATTTTACAATAATTGTACATTATTTATTTCAAAAAAACAACTAAATTTCAAATAAAATTGAGCAAATTTAATTTTTTTTTTTTGTTCCGAAAAAAGTTTTATTAATAATGATGTTTGTAAATGTTCGTAAACCATGTTCCCTTGCTCCAAAAAAATGCGCAATTCCATTTAAAAAGCAATAGGTGATTGTCATTTTTTTTGTGGTCTGGGCTGGGGCATGAAAAACAGGGTTTACGAACATCATTACTATTTTTAATATTAAAAAAAGTTTCTAATTTGACTAAAATTTGCTGCTTATATTTGAATTTCCACATTTACATGATTTTATCTTTAAAGTGGAATAAATTAAATATTTGACTGTGTTTTTACATGTTTGGCATAACTAAACTTTTAAGTAACATTTGTTCTTTATTTTGTGTTGATATTATGATTCGCGACTGTTTAATTTGCAAGATATCAGTCGGTCACCTACCCCTTTAAGTTAAAAACCTGTATGTTATATATACAGTATATTATAAATAAAAAAGAACTATTATTCCTTATAAAATAATTAAATTGTAAAGAAAATATTATTGAACATAACATACATATGTTTTCAATATTTTCATACTGAAATATGAAATATTTCATAACTATGAATAGCTTAATATTATGCCTATAATGAATATTACTAATTACTACTGTATTTATTTTTATACTATTTTTTTAGAATTCATTGCCATAAATCTTTTGTTGCAACCCTTTTTTATAACAATAAAATACATAATTAAGGATAGGTATTCAATTTCATAATTAAAAATTAAGTAGAAAATTATCATGCAACATTTCTTTTAATTGTGTACTTATTGTGTACTCATTATTTTATTACAAAGTAAATCATAATGAAATGCCGACATGACTGTAATTTTTATCAAATTGTCGGTATTCTGGGAAAGAACAAACATAATAGGTCACTAAAAAATGTAATGGAATAAATTGTATGGACCACAGAAGATTAAAGTTATCAGAGCCTCTTCCTGTTAGGTTACTTTGCTACGTTATATAAGCAGCACACGCTTTGTCTCTGTTACATAGCTGTTTGGTACATCGAGCCAAACAGTTGAGAGTGGTAAATTGACAGAAACATGGGAGACTTGGAGAAGTCCAGCTGTAGGCTGGCTCTTCTCTGTTTTCTCTTGATCTGCAGTGCAGTAGCAAATCAGCAGGACGACTTTGAAGAGATGCCGTAAGTAAATGGTTAACCCAAAAACTAGCTTAAAAATAAATATCTTCAAAATATTTGATCATTTAGAGAGCATATAATAAAAATAAAGGCAAATAGCAGCTCCTTGCAATTAAAACTCAATTATCTGCTTCTTCACCCCTACACACATTGTAGATTTGTTTTTTCCCCTTTCATAAAGATATGATCAATTTAAGGAAAAAACCATCGCGGTTAGGATCAATGATAAAGAAAAGGATAGAAAAACCAGCAAGGGCCTTACCACAGTAGAAGTTCTATGGAGAGGTCGAGGTGCCATGCAAGACCTTGACCTCTCCATAGAACTTCTACTGTGGTAAGGCCCTTGCTGGTTTTTCTATCCTTTTCTTTATCATTGTTTCATAAAGATATAGGAATTTTAATGCCTGCATTTCTTTCATTTCAATTAATATTTATTTTTTATTCCTTTTTTTATCAGTAAAATGTATGCTAAAACACTTTTAAAAATTAGGATACATTTAACTCTAACTAAAAGCTTTTTCCTGTTACCTTTAGGAGTGAGGATGACGGTGCATCATGGTCCAAAGTTTTTGATAAGTTCAAAAATAATATGGGATTTTCTAGTGGGTAAGTTACACTTTAATCAATTTATTACATTGTAATATCATTGATAAATGAAATAAATAATGTAAAAGCTATATTCAGAATAACTTCAATATTTTATTTTCTCAGGTCTACGAAAGAGAGCAAGCATCAGGAGGAAAAACGTGTGTTCAGTGCAGGCAGTGACCCATCATACCGCAAGACGAGCTACGCCAAGTCCTCTTCCTATGGAGGCTCATACAACTCGGGAGGTGCAGGTGTCAAGACTGCAGGCCGTGGACCAGTAGTGTCCAGTTTCTCCGAAGGGGGTGAGTACTTGACATTTATTAATTGTCACCTCTACGGTACATAATTGCAGTGTCTATTTCAAATTTCATTCATATTTTATTTATTTATTATAAGAACAATAATGAAATTGCCTATTTGTATACAATGTTTAATCCTAACATTGTGTATCTTCAAATTACAAAATTTCACTTAATGTTCCCATAATGTAGAAAAGTGGTGCATATTTTTTTTTTTTTTTTTTTTTTTTTTTTTGCAAGAATAATTTTAAAAAAATTAGGCTCTATTGCTTTTAACTAATTCTTAAAGCTGCAAAATAAAAAGCTGTAGAATTCTTTTAGTATTAAAACTATATATTTTATATACAGTTCTATGTTGTGGGGGGTAATTTTGACCATCACTTGATAACATGGCAGTGTCTATATGACTATAAAAAGCAACCCAAATATATGTTTCTGAAATATATATATCACAAGTGATAGAAAAGGATAGAAAAACACTATAATTATAACAAAGGATAGAAAGATAAAATAAAGGAAAAACCCATTGCGGTTTATATATTATAATTATGTTAAAGCATGACTTATTAAATTTATATCAATTAAAGAAAAGGATAGAATAGCCAGCAAGGGCCTTACCACAGTAGAAGTTCTATGGAGAGGTCGAAGTCTCGCATGGTACAGTGTTTTGTTATGAAAAAGTTCATTTTATAACTGAGAGCTTTCGTCATATATTAATGACATTATCAATCAAAGAAGAAAATTACCTGAGCACATCACTAAGCAAGAGTACAAGACAAGACACTGCTTAGTGATGTGCTCAAGTAATTTTCTTCTTTGATTATGATAATGTCATTAATATATGACGAAAGCTCTCAGTTATAAAATGAACTTTTTTATAACAAAACACTAGCTGTGCCATGCGAGACTTCGACCTCTCCATAGAACTTCTACTGTGGTAAGGCCCTTGCTGGTAACTCTATCCTGTTCTTTATTAAATTAATAGTAGAAAATAGTAGAAGAGAATTTAGAGCACTCTGAATTGAAAATTATTAAAAAGTAAAGAAATTTCTAATTTCTATAGTCAATTGAGACTTGGGATCAAATGTTCTAGTGTAGATGAGTGCTGGATAGTTTTTGTTAGATAGAATAGATGTAAAGATAATAAGGATACTGTGTCAATAAAATACGATATAACTTGTATCTCACGGTCTCACACTACATCAAAGACTCAACATTTTAAAACAGCATCAGATTTACTAATGGTCTTGGAGCGCAACTGTATCGAACTTTACTACACAGTATTCTTAATCCCTATTCCTTTAACCACTCATCTACGCTAGAACATTTGATCCCAAGTCCCAATTAACTTTATAAATTAGAGAATCTTGCCATTTTATTGATTTTTAATTCAATGTTCTCTATTCTATATCCTATTTTATATTATAAATTTTATTTTTAATTTTTTAAGAAAAACTTTTAAAACTTGCACATTATCTGAGGAGTGCAATTATATGGAAATTGCAGCCAAGTCCAAGTTTAAAAAATTGACCACTTTTTTATATACCAAAATTCTTCCCATGCATTGAGGAGCTAAAAACAAAACCTATACTTTTGAGTGACCTGATTTTTATTGATTTTTTGAACTGTGTCTATAGTTAATATTTTGCATTTCTCTTTTGGCATTTCAAAATTATCATATGAGTTAGAAGCCATTGAGTTTTCTATATTGAAAGTGAGTTGAGGTGCTTAAAATTCATCTTGGTATGAATACATTCAATAAGTTGAGCGACACAGAAAAAATCAGGACTCAGAGACAGGATTTTTGAAAAAATTACGAAATTCAAAATATCATTAAAAAAAATATAATAATAATAATTGAAACTGAGGAAATTGTTGTGCCAGGTGCTTACAACTATAGTAAACTCTTCATAAAACTTAAAACTGTCATATTTCTGTTTTTATTTGTGACATCACAGAGATCCTTTCAAAATGGAAAATAACGCTGATATCCAATTTTGGTTGATTTTTCCTAGAAAATCGACAATCACTGGGGCCGACAATTTTAAGGAGGTTTTCCAGTACTGTCTATATGTTACAAAAAAAAAAAAATAAATAAAAAATAAAATTGAATGTGGTCTGAAACTTCTAGTAGCAGATTTGAGGTTCCAAATGGTTCATTCCATCATTAGTGATAAAAAGTTATGTTTAAACAAACTCACCAAAATTTCAGTTTTTGCCCCAATGACCTAAAATCGAATTTTCTTTAATTTATATTAAAAGAAAATCAATTGTAATTACAAATTAATTGTAAATATGTACAATCATTATAATTGAAATATTATTTTTCAAGAAAATAAATAATAATAAGCACAAACATTAAAGTGCAGGAAGTGATTGCGGTTTTATCTACAGTGTAGTACTAATTAAAACAACTAAATGCAGGATAATTTAACATACAAACAACAATAATAATTATGATAGACCACAAACATCCTGTGGCTTTTTGCTTTTTTAATCTTGAGGTAAAACATAAAGAGCTAATTATTACTCAATTACTTAATTATATTATTTATTCATTAATTATAACATATTATTATAGCATTTTATAGCCATTTATATATATATAGGCCTATACTGCATATAATATCGGGCACCATATATAGGCTCATGTGAACAATAAAAACACCCCTAGAAATGCTGCCATCCTTATATGATGACCTACAACAATAATGAAAGTGCCTGCCTAAAACAGATAAAACAATCAACCGCTCTCATATGACAGACAACTTTCATTTCCTGCTGTGTGCCATACTAAATTATCTAATCAAGAAAGTGTGACTCTTCTTTAGTTCAGTAAATATTGAGGGTTAACTGCAATGTGATTGATATTATTTGTGTACGCAGTTTACTTCTTGGAATACAGGAAGTGCGCAATTGCTGACATGACTGCACAATATCATACTAAATTTCAAAATTTTCAAAATTCAAAATTCGTTATTCATTTACTTTCATCCTATATACATAATACATAAAAATATGCATCAGTCCAGGTTATTGCTTAAAAACAACACAAGCAATTAGAAATGATACTCAAACATATATATAAAAACAATTACACAATTTAAAAATAAAACAAAGGCAATTTACTTTAAATGAATACTTATCTGAGTTGTTAATAAACTCATCGACTGAATAATACTGTTTATTTAATAAAAATATTTATAGCTTTTTTTTTAAAAAAACATAAATTGATCTCGTTCCTTTCTTGAGGGGGATGGCAGATTATTATAAATGTTAAGAGAACCACATAACCCTATTGCACATTTCCGTTCTTTTATAAACACTTTGAAATTTTGCCTTTTGTAATTCCTCATATTATGACTATGTTGAATTTCATGACTTTCAAAAAATTCCAAATTATTTTTAACTTTTAAGGATTGTATATAGATGGCTTGTATCTCAAAATCTAAAAAGAAAACTTCGAAACTTTATGATGCCATTTGAAAGTCAATAGTAACAGCTATACCTATGATAAAATTTTCAGAACCCGTGACCATCATAAGAGAGAAATTAATTATTGAAATTAACACGGGCTCTTATGGGACTAAATCTTCAAAAAATCATAATTAAAAATCTAGCATGGTGACCCCCCAAAATTTTCACATTTTTTGAAGGTACCTAATCCTAATGTATCACCGTGCAAAATTTCAAATTTTTCTGTCTTTACAACTTTTTAGTCAAATCCCGCAGTAGCTGATTTCCCGCCTTAAAGCACTTTCCATTATATATACACATGGTAGGGTGAGAATAGTTAGTATTTTGAAAATGTCTCTTCAATTTTTAATTTCAGTGTTATTGTTACAAATTATCATATAGCCTATTATAGGCCTATTTTTTCATGAAACAATTAAAATAACCATAAAATACACTACTACTAATAGTTACTATGAATATTAAATGTCTGATTCTAGGATGCCAGGGTCCACCTCCTGAACCGGCAAATGCTCAATTAAAAAGTACCCAGTACAGGTATGAAACAGAGGTGCAAATAATATCTGCCAAAGGGTATATGCCCTATATTTTAATATACTCCAGTTTTTAAAACTAATAATAATAATAATAATAATAATATAGTAATATACAGATGAATGAAATCACACAAGTGTGGTAGAAGCCAAATTAAATTAAAATTGAAGTTGAATTAAAAATTAAATTGTTTAAATATATGAAAAAAAAAAAAAAAAAAAAAAACATTGTGATTAATGATACTAAAACAATATAGGTTATAGAAAATAGAACAAGAGAAATTAGAGCACTGTGTATTGAAAATTAATGCAAAGCGAAATTCTCTAATTTTGATAGTAAATGGGACAGAGATTCAAATGATTGTTTTAGTAAAAATTGAATTAAAAAAAAATTAAAATCAAATAAATTATATAGAAGTTATAATTACAGAAGCAGTTTTAGTGCAATTTTGTAAACTTTTTAGACATGAATTTAAATTCAAAATACTCAGAAACTAATTATTTTGTCACAGTGGTTGGCAAGCTACTTGCATGAGACAACATAAATTTCCCAATGGTGAGAGAAAGGTATTCATCACATGTATTGATGGAGAGTGGCAGGTGCAAGGGTCAGGGTGGAGCAACATTCCTCATTGTGAACGTAAGTATGAACATAATTTTTCACCGCACAATTTGGATGTGGTTGTAGAGAAATCAAGTATAGACAGGATGTACTTTACATTTTCATCCTGTTTTTGTGTAATGTATGTAATTAGAAACATTATAACTTCTATTTACAGCTATCTGTCTTCCTGAATGTCAACATAATGGTATTTGCATTGCACCTAATCAATGTAACTGCCCTGAGACATATAGTGGACCACAATGTCAATTTGAAAGTAAACCATGTCTAAACTATCCTCCATTAGCCATGAACTCCGATAGATCTTGTAGAGCACAGTAAGTTGTGGTTTGTTTGTTTTAATCTACATAAATAGACAACTTGCATGCCATTTGTTTATGGTCTTAAAAAATTCTTTTGCATGAAAAATAAATAATAATATTTGTGTATATAAGACTTCTTAAAAAATACTCCTTCATATTTAAAATAATTTTTCAAATTCAAATTTTATTTTAAGTGAGACAGTGGCCATTATGCCGAAAGATGGTTCTTGTTTCTTTCTTGTTGTTTTCTTTTCTTTGCCTTTTTTTTTTTTTTTTTTTTAATTGTTAAAATTGTTCTGATGAGTTTGCACCCACCCGCTGGACAATTTTTTCAGCAGCCGAATATATATATATATATATATATATATATATATATATATATATATATATATATATATATATATATATATAAAGTCTTTTATCCAATAACTTTTTAAAAAAATTTGATCACTGGAAAAAAATGTCCAGCAGGTGCAAACTTGTTGGAACGATTTCAACAATTAAAAAAAACAAAAGAAACGCAAATCCTCTTTCGGTGTAATGGCCGGCCGTCTCACTTAAAATAAATTTGAATTTCAAAATTTATTTTAAATATGAATGAGCGTTTTTTTTAAAGAAGTTTTATACACACCAATATTATTTATTTTTCCTAAAGAATTTTTTAAGACCATAAAAAAATGGCATGCAAGTTGTCTATTGAAATCATAAATATTTCATGATCTAAAAAAAGTGATGTATATACTCTTACATTATATTTGGTACTTTATTAGTTTGGATTGTCTATCATATTTAATTTAAATAATGAAATTCCTAATGAATTATGGAACATAATGTACTCAAATGTAATTAATCTTTGTAAAGGAGCTGTACAGTGCAGTGTAGAACTGGACATAAATTTCCTGATGGCTCAGGTGTAGCAAACTTAATCTGCAAAGATGGAGTCTGGGTACCCAGCAAACCTCAGTGGACTTCAATTCCTGACTGTGAACGTATGTACTTAAAATAATAATAATAATAATAACAAACATTATAATAATGAATTTGGTGTAATTGTTGCAGCTGTATGTGCCCCTCCTTGTGAAAATGGTGGTAGATGTATGAGCTTCAACAAATGTCAATGCCCTACAGATTTTAGAGGACTGCAGTGTCAATATGGTAATCACAATACTTTTTTTTCCACAGAATATTAATAATAAACAATAATGTTGATAATTTTTTTAAAAAATGACAAAAATGTATGTGTAAAGCTCATAACAGTATAAATGCACATGCATTGTGATATGAAATTGGACTCTATTGCCTTACAATAAAAGTCATAACAACCACAGCAGTGCATAATTATTTTTGGAAAGAAAATAATAGGTAATAATATATTAACACTAAAGAAAGGGATAGGAGAAAACCAGCAAGGGCCTTACCATAGTGAAGAGAGCTCCATAGTCCAGTGAAAACCTTACTAGCATATAGAGATAAAAAAACAACTATTTATCACATATTGGATAGCTTTTGGATCTAAACACTAAGAGATATGGGGAGTGTTTTGCCTCCCATCATCAGAGAGAAACTATGAATGATCACGTACTGTGATTAATCATAGTTTCACAGACTGTAAGACCTGACAAAGACAAAACAAAACCTGTTGCTCTAAGAGTTTTGTGGCAAAAGCTATCCAAGATGTATTAATTGCTATTTCTGTGCTATAGCGAGATTTTCATTGAGTTATGGGACTCTCTTCACTATGGTAAGACCCTTGCCGGTTATCTCCTAACTCCTTTCCTACAAAAGTATCATATACCTATAACCACAATGGATTATTTTCCTTAATATCTTTAAGGTTGGTATATAAAATAGTACAATAATTTTATTTGTACACTATAATTTTTATGTAAGCCTTATTAATTGCTCTGAAATTTTAGGGTCAGACAGATGCAGCATGGCAAAACTTGATTTTAATGGCGGAAAGAATTGTACTGGAAAAATGGAAACATTTTCTTGTGCTCTTTCTTGTCCTGCTGGCATTAAATTTGAATTTGCACCAGCGCCAGTTTATACCTGCAGTTATGAAACTGGAATCTTCTTGCCAATCACAGTACCAAAGTGCATGTATGGTAAGACAAATATTTTTATTACAAATATTATTTATATTCAGTAACTATTCATTAGCAAAAAACAACAACATAATAATAATAATTTTTTTAAATGCAGTTGTGATAATATAATGAAAATAATGATACTTAATAATTATTGAAAGATATAAACTTTGTGTTATTGATTGATATAAAAAGATGATAGAATATAACACATACATAAATTAAAAATTAAAAAATTGGGGATTGGGCAATTGAGCTATCAAATGACAGTGACGTTTTGCATGAGATTTTCTCTCTTACAACTTGCAAGGCATGCCTGTCAATAAACTTGAATTTCCCATCCCCCAAATTTTCAAATCTATCTGTTAATATATCCTCTTTTTTATCAATCATAATAATAACAACACTACTAATAATAAATAATGACAGAAAGGATGGTAAATGAATTGTTGAATTATTTTTAGCTTAGCAAATTCATAGTAGTTTTTTTTTTTTTTTTTTTTTTTTAGTTAATTTATGATAAATTTGAAAGAAAGGATAGGAGAGCAAGAGTATAGTGAAGAGAGTCCCATAGTTAGTGAAAATCTTGTGGAACAGAAAAAAAAATGTACTAGCAAGATTTTCACCAAACTATGGGACTCTCTTCACTATGGTAAGGCCCTTGCTGGTTTCTCCTATCCTCTCTTTCAAATTTATCATACCTATCCGCAATAGTTTATCTCTGTTAGTTAATTTAGATATGCTGAATAAATAACTGACAATTGTACCACAGGGAGAAACATGATACCGATTAAAATTTCTGGATCCGAAAAAACTTTCCGCTACAACTCTACTAGCACCTCACATTCAAGTTCATTCTTTGGCTCTGGAGTGAAAAAAGGAGGATTTTCAAAAGGTGGAAGTTTTGAGTCTGGTAACTCAAATGTAGCATCCATTGTTCATGGCAGTTCAAGCTCTATGGATGATTTGATTGCAAAATTTCATACAGGCACCTCACAACTGACTGTACTGGAACGTAAAAAAGTGTCTCCAGGAACATGTTTCACATGGGGAGGGTCACATTTTAAAACTTTTGATGGAAGACTATACAGGTAATTTCTTAAAATCTCTCTCTCGTTTCATTTTCTTATTCCCAATAAGCTAACAGCTTGACTTCCTTTCCTCTTATACTTGTACTTTCCTCTTTTAATATAATTTTTATTACATGTATATTTTTTACCTTTTATGATTGCAGTTTCAAAAGCCAATGTTCATACACACTAATAAAAGATGTGGTTGATAATACTTTTACCATCAATCTTGAAACTAGTGCAGGATGTAATGACAAAGATAAAATTTGCTACAAAAAAATTAAAATGTTTGTTGAGGACAAAGAATTTTCTCTGGGTCTCAATGGTAAGTACAGAGCAAGCCACTAATGAGAAGGCCTGATTGATATTGATTCATAATTGACATGACTTTTTTTTTTTTTTTTTTTTTTTTTAGATGCTGGTGAACCAGAACTGACACAAAACAATGTTAATTCTATTGTTATTCCAAGTCAAATGAGTCAACTTTCTATTCAAAGAGTACATCACTTTGTTTTGGTGAAACTGAATGGAGTTGGTGCTACTATTAAATGGGACACTAAGGTATACCCAGCATACATATCCTTTTATTTTATCCACCTGCATACATATTATTATATTTTACTTTTTATTCTTAGAATTTTTTACAAGTTGATGTTACGGAGCAACTATGGAACAAAACTGTCGGGTTATGTGGCAGAATTGATGGCCATTCAATGAATGACTTTGAAAAGAAAGATGGGAAATTTGAAAAATCTATCGTGCCTTTTGTTAACAGCTGGGAAGTTGATACTCTAGGAGGTGAGATTTACCATGTTACATGTAAAACATATTACCTCTTACATAATCACTAGTGCATGGTAGTATAATTTTGTGTAATTTTATTGTAACTACTTACATGAAAATATTTCAGAGCAATGCAATGAGCAACCATCTGAAGAACACCCTTGTGGGGAAACATCATCTGCAGAGGAGACAATTTCCACTCAAGCCAACAATTTTTGCTCTAAAATGTTAAATGATCCAAAATATACAGCTTGCCAAAGTGTAAGAAAAAAAATATATAGGCTATATATATATAGGCCTGAACAAATTTATTGACTTAAAATAATATTTTCCTTGTATTTTTTCCCCAGAAAATTGATGCAAATGCATTTTATGAGACATGTAGATGGGACTATTGTGCTGCCAAATATAATAAAGCTTCTAAAGCTTGTGAGGCTCTTTCTGTGTTTTTCCAAGAATGCATGAGAGTTCATGGTTCTTTATCAAATACCTGGAGAGATGAAACATTTTGCCGTGAGTAAAATCCATATATTATTATGGTTTCTTCAATACTACATGTGGAACAATTAATTATTATTTAATTAAAATTTCAGCAATGACCTGCAGCAATGGCTCAGTATACAAGCAGTGTGGCCCAGCAGTGCAAGCTACTTGTGCCTCTGCAACTATCACGGCACAAAAAGCTGAGATTTGTGTGGAAGGATGCTACTGCCCTGATGGAACTGTACTCAACAATGACATTTGTATTCCTGTAGAGCAATGTCCATGTCAGTATAGGGGAAAAACTTTTGCCAGTGGAGAAAAATTGACCAAGGGATGTAATACTTGGTAAGAAAACACTTTTTGATAATCTATGGTGTTAAAAATATAATTTATTGTGTGAAATTGTGAACTCAGTTGCTCAAGTAAAACTAATTTTAAAAATGAGACATTTTAAATAACAGCTAAAATGATGTATTTTTTCCAAATATTACAGATTATTTTTATTTAATTTGATCTAGCTGTTTCACTTTTTTAAAAATTATTATTTCTATTTGTAGTTCATGCAATTTAAACATATAATTTTTAGAAAGTGAGAGAAAGAGTATTACCTTATAACATACAAATCTGCTATATTACAGTAAAATTATTTTTATTGTAATGATTTTTTCTTTGTTAATGTAATAAATTCCTTTTTGTGTGTTATAGCACTTGCAGTGGAGGTCAGTGGCAGTGCACCCAAGTGCAATGTGGTGCTAGATGTGCTGCCATTGGTGACCCTCACTATGTCACCTTTGATGGCAAGAGATACGACTTCATGGGCAAATGCAGTTACTATTTGGTGAAGACAGATGAGTTGAGCATTGAAGCAGAAAATGTGGCTTGTGCTGGCTCTATTTCAGAGGTATATTCCTTTTGATGATGCAATTATTTTGCATTTCATTGCGAACATTCTAATTTTTTACAACCTGCTATAATTTCCATTACACCTTTTAAAATATCTTATTTTAATATTATAGGAACAATAATAATGGGAAAATCTTTTAAAAATTAAACAAAATACTGTAACACCGTTTCCCCTTCCTCTCCTTTAAAAAAAATTGTACCAAATTGATTTATTTTTATTTTTTCATCCAATTTATGTATTTGTTTATTATTGTTATGCTTTTATGAACATGGCTATTTTTACCAAGAAAAATTATTACTTTGAATTTCAGGCACTTGGCTTCTCTTCAGTAAGCACAGGTTTGCCTTCATGCACCAAAACTTTGACTATCAACATGGGAAAAACATCAATTAAACTAAAACAAAACAAAGAAGTTCTTCTAAATGGAGAAGAGCTCACTCAATTACCCATGGAGGTCAATGGAATCAATATTAGAGTTCTTTCTTCTATATTTTTGATTGGTAAGATATTTTATTGCTCGTAATATGCTAGAATGTTGCAATATTGTTTCATATATGTTTATTTTACAGTGGAACTTCCAAGTGGAGTTGAAATCTGGTGGGATGGAGTGACAAGAGCTTATATTGATGTACCTGCTTCCATGCATGGCAAAACTCAGGTATGATATATGAAGTTATTATTTTAAGGAGAGGGAAAATAATAATGATAAAAATAACAAATCTTAGAATGGCTGCATTTTCTAAGAAACTCAAAACATTTTGAAACCAATTTAAATATATTATTATTGTTATTTTTGCTTGAACAGGGTTTGTGTGGTACATTCAATGAGAACCAAAAAGATGACTTCCTTACACCAGAAGGTGACATTGAGCAGTTAGTGGAAGACTTTGCTAATAAGTGGAAAACTCAAGATGAGTGTCCTGATGTCAAGGAGAAGGAGGTCAGTCATCCTTGTGACAGAAACATGCAAAACAAAGGCATTGCGGAGGAACACTGCAAAAAACTTAAAGGGAAATTGTTTGCAGGTAACACTTATCGATTATATAATGAAAGCTAATCCTATTGTATATTAATAAGTTTACAAATAAATTCATAATGAGAAAATAGATGGTAGATATCCTTGTATATTATTGTATATTATATAATTTAATATTTTCAGGCTGTCATTGGTTGGTTGATGTGGAGCCCTTCTACCAAGATTGTTTATATGATTTATGCTCATGTCAAGAGAAAATTGGATCATGCTTATGTCCAGTGTTTTCTGCATATGCTAAAGAATGTGCACTTACCGGCGCAATTATCAATTGGAGACATGAAATTAGAGAGTGCGGTAAGTTTTTTTATTTTTATTTTTTTAATGTTATAAGTGTAAATACAAATAAAAAAGGTTATAGGAAGACATAAATAGAAAAAGATGGTTGGGAAGGGAATAAGATGAGCTTTTCAACCATCCTTTTTCTATTTATGTGTTATCCTATTAACTTTATTTATTAGCATTGATATAAATATAAGAAAAAACCATTTCGGTTTAAATTGCAAATCAAAGAAAAGTAATAGATTTCTTTCCTTTGATTTATTTATTAGCATTGTTAACCCTTAAATATTTTACCTGTAATACATTTCAACATACAATTTTTATCAGGTGTCCACTGCTTGGGTTCACAACGCTATCAAGTTTGTGGTGATTCATGCTCTCGTTCTTGTACTGACATATCCTTGAACCTACGTTGTAGAACAAAGTGTGTTGAAGGATGTAACTGTCAAGAGGGCTTCACACTTGATAAGAAAGGAGATTGTATTCCTATACGTGAATGTCCATGTGTACATAACAATGAAGAGTTTGCAGCTGGACATAGGGAAGTTAGAGCAGGAAATGATGGGTTGGAACTTTGGTAAGTGTCATTATTCAATAATCTCATAGTATTACATTTCCCCACTCTATTTTAATACTCTTGGAATTTTTATTTTATTTTTCAGTACATGTGAGAAAGCTTCATGGAAGTGCCATCCTGCTACACCCGAGGAAATAAAAGAATATCCACAATCTAGCAACATTAGAGAAGAGTGCAGTGCTACTAAAAATCTGGAGTTCACAAAGTGTGAGCCTATGGATCCAGTTACCTGCAAGGTAACACTATCAGAGATATTTGTAGTTATTTTTTAATGTCAGGAATTTGAAACTATTTTGGCTTGGATATGTTTTTTAAGTAGGGTAAAAAAAATAAAATAATAATAATAATAATAAAATAAAAATGATAAAAATGATAAAGAAAAGGATAGAAAAACCAGCAAGGGCCTTACCACAGTAGAAGTTCTATGGAGAGGTCGAGGTCTTGCATGGCACAGTATAATGTTATAAAAGTTTCTTTATAACTTGAGAGCTTTCGTCATATGATAATGACATTATCAATCAAAAGAGAAAATTACTTGAGCACATCACTGAGCAGTGTCTTGTCTTGTACTGCCGTGTTATGCTCTTGCTGGTTTGGAGTTGGTGGAGAGGGGTGGGGGTGGAGTAGGGAATCTGGGAAGGAGTGTGAATGAGTGAGGGAAGGAGTGAGTGAGGGAAAGGGAAAAGGTGGGGAGGGGAGCGGGAATAGGGTATATTTTTGAAATATGTTAGCGAATATTAAGTCCAGGCAGCCCTTGGGCTTTTCTGGATCTTAATATATGTTGATATGCTAATTCATATTGTCGTAATGTCGCATAGTTGGCTGGGCCCGGAATAGTGCGAAGTATTGTTGATTTATAACATAATTGGGAATTTGATATGCCATGAGAGGCCGCATGTTCAGCCACAGGTTTTTCCATCTCATTGTTTTTTACGGATTGTCTGTGGCCATTCATGCGGTCTCTCGCTTTTTGTGTGGTTAAGCCTATGTAAAATGCTTGACATTTTTCCTGTTCGCCTGTGGTGGGGTTGGTGGTATGTTGGGTACATTCAAGTTTGTAGATTACGTTTTCTGATGTGCATGTATTGTGGCCGTGGATAGGGTATGTAAGGTTGGTGACGGGACCCAGCAAAACGTTTACAAGTCCCGTCACCAACCTTACATACCCTATCCACGGCCACAATACATGCACATCAGAAAACGTAATCTACAAACTTGAATGTACCCAACATACCACCAACCCCACCACAGGCGAACAGGAAAAATGTCAAGCATTTTACATAGGCTTAACCACACAAAAAGCGAGAGACCGCATGAATGGCCACAGACAATCCGTAAAAAACAATGAGATGGAAAAACCTGTGGCTGAACATGCGGCCTCTCATGGCATATCAAATTCCCAATTATGTTATAAATCAACAATACTTCGCACTATTCCGGGCCCAGCCAACTATGCGACATTACGACAATATGAATTAGCATATCAACATATATTAAGATCCAGAAAAGCCCAAGGGCTGCCTGGACTTAATATTCGCTAACATATTTCAAAAATATACCCTATTCCCGCTCCCCTCCCCACCTTTTCCCTTTCCCTCACTCACTCCTTCCCTCACTCATTCACACTCCTTCCCAGATTCCCTACTCCACCCCCACCCCTCTCCACCAACTCCAAACCAGCAAGAGCATAACACGGCAGTACAAGACAAGACACTGCTCAGTGATGTGCTCAAGTAATTTTCTCTTTTGATTGATAATGTCATTATCATATGACGAAAGCTCTCAAGTTATAAAGAAACTTTTATAACATTATACTGTGCCATGCAAGACCTCGACCTCTCCATAGAACTTCTACTGTGGTAAGGCCCTTGCTGGTTTTTCTATCCTTTTCTTTATCATTGATCCTAACCGCGATGGTTTTTTCCTTAAATTGAAAAATGATAAAAATATATTTAAATGTTCATGGCTGAGTGAAGATTTTCTACACGTACAATTTTCACAATTAATTACATATTGGTTAACTATTAATTGTAATGTAATACATTTGAAAAGTAATAATAGAAAAAAAAAAAAAAAAAAAAAAAAAAAAAAGCAAGGGCCTTGCTATAGTGCAGAGAGTTCCATACTTCAGCGCTAGCACAGAGATTAAAAAAAAAAAAGTATAGCGGTCAGCTTTTAACTTTGTATAGTCCTTACAGGCTCATAGTGAAACTATGAATGATCATTTATAGGCATAATTAACACACTCCATTTTCTCTTGGAGTTTATTGCTGAAAGCTATTGAATGTGTGTTAGATTTTAATATATGTACTAGCAAGATTTTCATTAAACTATGGGACTCTCTTCACTATGGGAAGGCTTGTGCTGGTTTTCTCCTATCCTTTTCTTTCAAAATCATAGTACCTAACTGTGATGGTTTATTCTCCTTAATATCTCTAATACAATGTAAATAACTTAACCAATTTATATATGTGTAATCGATGAAATAAAGATCTACACTTAGCTATGGATATTATTGAGGTAAGGCATACTTGTTTAATTTTGTCCCTATTAACAGTAGGGGTATAGTTTTTTTTTTTTTTTTTTTTTTTTTTTTTTTTTTTTTTTAATGTTTTTGTTTAACAGCATATACTTTATTTTCCTTATTGTTCAGAATATGCATGAGCCCCCTTCATCCAGCCCTGCTATCTGCAGACCTGGTTGCAAATGCAAGAAAGGCTATGTATTAGATACCATCACCAAGGAATGTGTCAAGCCAGCTACTTGTCCATGCCACCACGGAGGTAAAAGTTACAGTGAAGGAGAATCAATGCAAGAAAACTGTAATTCATGGTAAATTGATTTAGATAAATAAATTTGATTATGATTTAATTTAATCATGATTTTTGATAATAATATAATCTGAAGAAATAATAATAATACCAACCATGTTGGGGTTTTATTTTATACATAGCCTATGTAATTTGACAGCTGAATATAAAATATAAAATATTTTCTCTTGATTACAGCACTTGTAATGCTGGTACATGGACATGTGAGAACAGAGTATGTGCTGGAATTTGCACAGCTTGGGGAGAATCTCATTTCAAGACTTTTGATGGAAAAATCTATGATTTTCACGGCACTTGTGATTATATGCTGGCTGTTGGCAAGTCATCTCCCTCGGAGAGTTTTGAAGTAATAGTTCAGGCAAGTATTAAGACACATTCTATATCAAAACTTATTGTGTATGTCAAGTTCAGTAAATAAATATATATATATACATATGTCTTGTGTACAGAATGTTCTCTGTGGATCTGGCGGAGTAACCTGTGCTAAATCTGTAACCATCAGAGTGGGCAGTGGAGATAATACAGAAAATATAATCTTAACCAAAGATAAACCAGTGCCAAATTTCATTGGACTTAATAGGTAAAGCCAAAAATATTTACAAAAAATATTAAATAAATATTTAATAACAAAAAAAAATGTGAAAACTATACATGATAACAATAACTTACATGCATTTGTAATATTTAGGACAACTGTGAGACAAGCTGGTCTATTTGTGTTTGTGGAGGTGTTTGATCTTGGTTTGGTGGTGCAATGGGATAGAGGAACACGTGTTTATGTTAAGATTGATCCCAAATGGAAGAATAGAGTAAGTTAAGAAAAGAAAAAGAAAAGTATAGAACCAAATTTATTCAAATTTTAATTATTTTAGCTCCGAGGTCTGTGTGGAAACTACAATGACAATGAACTTGATGATTTTCAAACACCATCAGGAGGCTTAAGTGAGGTTTCTGCAAAATTGTTTGGTGACTCATGGAGACTACAACAATACTGTATGGAGTCTGAGGAAATAAAGGTAAAAATTTACATTATTTTAAATGACATTTCTTTAATTTTTAAATGTAATTTTAGGACACGTGTGCTTTACATCCAAGTAGAAAAACATGGGCAATGCAAAAATGTGGAATATTAAAATCAGAAGTATTTAAATCATGCCATTCTGAAGTACCAGTTGGTCCATATATTGATAGGTAAGCTATAAAATCATAATAATATGCTGTATAGTCTAATAAATTTTTAATGTTTAGGTGCATGTTTGACACATGTGGATGTGATCTGGGTGGTGACTGTGAGTGTTTATGCACTGCTATTGCAGCTTATGCTCAAGAGTGTAACATTCATGGAGTACCAATCAAGTGGAGATCTCAAGAACTCTGTCGTAAGTTTCATTAAAAAAAAAAAAAAAAAAAAAAAAAAAAAAGTTCTATAGGCCTATTATATTTTTTAACATGATAACTAAACTTTTTATTTATGTATTATTACTAATATTACTGAAGTGCACATGATTGTAATATAATATTTTTTTACTTATCAAAATCTTATTTCGAATTTGCATGTTATTCTTAAAATGAGAAAAACACTCGCTACATATATATGTGAATGATAAAATATATCATCACAGTCCAGTGCACTAAAGCTAAAAGCAACACTGAAAAATACAATTTACGTAATCTTAGCAATGTTATTATTTTTCTAGCAATTCAATGTGATGAAGAGTGTGCCCACTACAGCCCATGTGTAGCCACCTGTCCTCAAGAGACATGTGACAACATGTTTGTTTACAAGAGTATGACACAACTTTGCAGTGAGGATTCTTGTGTTGAAGGTAACATTTTATTCTTAAGTAATTTACACTTAATATATACTTGATAAATATTAAGGAAAAATCAACTATATGAGATAATTTCATATTCCCCAATTCTTCCTAATCTGTTTATTTTAGTTTAAGGAAAAAAAATTGCAGTTAAGATCAATACCCTAATAATAAAGAAAATGATAGAGCTACCAGCAAGGAACTTACCACAGTAGAAGTTCAATGGGGTGTTTGAAGTGAAGTCTCACATTTTTTTTTTTTTTTTTTTTTATATAAAACTTTATTTTATAATAAAAAAAACTGTGCCTTGTGAGACTTCGACCTCTCCATAGAACTTCTATTGTGGTAAAGTCCTTGCTGGTAACTTTATTATTTTCTTTATTATTATTAATCTATTTATTTTTTATTTATCAAATCACTTTAAAAAATTAATTAATAAATTCGTCAATCTATATTTGCTTAACAGGCTGCCAACTGAAATCTTGTGCTAAAGGAGAAATTTATACTTCTTTGGAAGATTTAAAGTGCATACCAAAGAACACTTGCAAGCCTATTTGTTTGACTATTGACAATAAGATTTATTATGAAGGGGAAAAAATCCGTGGAGATGAATGTCATACATGGTAAGTTTTGCATTGCCTGCTATAAAATATCTGTACTAATCCAAAGCTCTTTGAATTAACAGTTCTTGTTCTCGCCACAAAGTTGTTTGTCAAGGAGAACCATGCACTACAAGAACTACTGTTATATTAACCACACCGAGAGTTTTTGAAACAACAGCATATGAATATGAGTATTCTACACAATCTGACGGCACATGTAGAGACGGATGGTCTCGCTGGATAAGCAATGATAGACCAAAGATGTTTAGTACATACAATGACATTGAACCATTACAGAGTACTTCAAAAACGGTAAAAGGCACAAATACTTTAAATCAGAAATATATTCTTACATTTTTTTTTTAATGATTACTTGCAGAGGCTGCAGAAGTCCTTCCCCTGTGCACACTATCAGATGGTGGATATTCGTTGCCGTACTATAGGAACTCATTTGCCTCATAAAGAAACAGAACAGGATGTAGAGTGTAGCTTAGAGAGAGGACTCAAATGTCAAGGAACACCCAAACAACCTTGCATGGATTATGAGATTCAAGTTTTGTGTCAATGTACCACACCAGGTACATACACCACTAATTAATCAACTGTTATTAATTAATTTAATAATATTAATACATAATATATAATAATAATATTAATAGCACGAAAGCCAACCCCTTTCAATATTAATAACCACTAATTGTAGTTATTTAAACACTCATAAAATTCTTATGATATGAAAAAATAATAAGAATATGCTATTCTATTTCCAGTTGAGACAACAACGCAAGAATTGACAACACCAACTCCTCCGACAACGTCATACAGCAGGTAATAAAATTACCACAAAAGAAAGTAGTTTTTACTTATAATTTGATTGTACTATTATTGAATAAAATAAGGAAAAGAAACAATCACTATTAGATAGCCTATATTAAATGAAAAGATAATAACATAGTTAAATCTAATAAGGGAATAAGGGCCTTACTTATAATTGAGCAATCATGAATGTCCTATAATTTTCATCAAATTAAATATAGACACCTCTTTATTATGGTAAAGGCCTTTGATATGGTTGCCTTTCCAATTAATATATTATTGATTTATTAATTTATTTATTATGGAAAAAAAATAGTAAGTATTATAAATTTTAATAATAAGAGCCTAATTTAAATTCCTTTTGACATAATTTGATAACAGAGTCACAACTGCACCTCCAATGAGCTGTGAACCAGGATGGACAAAATGGTTTGACCTTAACAAACCAGACCGTAATGGAGAGTTTGAAGTGACTTCCTTGTTAAGACACACTTACTCTTTTTGTCCTGACTACATGATAATTGACACACAATGCAGGACTATAGATTCACATGATACCTCTCTTCTTGACGTGCATGCTGTCTGTGACAAAAGAGGGCTGCGCTGCAAAAACAGTGGTATGTTTATACACCAAGATAAATTATTATAAATATATATATATATATATATATATATATATATATATATATATATATATATATATTTCAGTAGCAACAAAAAATTATTATTTTTAAAACTTTAGGTCGAGGAGATATGATGTGCCAAAACTATGAAGTAAGATACTTATGTGGCTGTGAATGTCAGAGTGGCTTAGGGATGGAAGATGGAAATATTATGGATTCACAAATTAGTGTATCAAGCTTCAGATCTCCATTGACACTAGGAAATCATGCAAGATTAAATGGACAAGGAGCTTGGGTACCAGAAGGTTCTACAAAACAATGGATTCAGGTCAGCTATATTCTAACCAATTTTCAGATATTTTACTTTCCAATAACAATTTTTAGAGAAATTTGTATAAAATATTCATTTTTAAAAATATATTTCATTTTAAATACAGATATAACTTAACTTATTAATATCTTTATTTTAGGTTTCATTCAATGAGCCAAAGAACATCACTGGTATAGATATTCAAGGCAACCCTCAGAAACCAGAATGGGTTGAAGCATTTACAGTTTCCTGGAGTAATGATGGCATCACTTGGATACAAATATTTGAAAAAGATACAAATTGGCCAATGAAACTAAAAGGAAATCAGGATCAAAATACAGTTGCTCGAGCAATATTCTCAGAATCTGTGGTGGCTCAATATATTCGTATATATCCATCATTCTTCCACAAGGCACCAGCAATGAGATTTGATATTCTTGGATGTGATGTTTTTGGTATGTATAAAATTTAATAATTTCCTTACATTTATAATATTTCGTTGCATAAATTATTTTAAAAAGACATATGCTTCCTACCTGTTTTAATATTAATCAAAATTTGTAGTTGCAACTACACCTACCCAAGCTCCTACCACTTCAGTGCCTGAAATTACACAGTGTAAGGAGAATGGATGGACTTCCTGGATGAATTCTCACACTCCAACTACAGAAAATCTAGTGAGATGGCTTCTGAAATATTATTATATATTTTTACTAATTATATATCAATTTATAAGGAAAAAAACAATGGCAGTTAGGATCAGTAATAAAGAAAATAATAGAAATACTAACAAGGGGCTTACCACAGTTGAAGTTCTATGGAGAGGTCAATGTCTTGCATGGCACAGAGTTATAGTTGTAAAAATGTTCATATCTGAGAGTTTTAGTCATACTTTAATGACAAGCAAAGAAGATATTTACTAGAGAAAAGAGTACAAGACAACACGCTGCTCATTGATGTGCTCCAGTAAATCTCTTCTTTAATTAATAATATCATTAAAACAAAACCTCTCAGCCATGAACATTTTTATAAATATAACTATGCCATGTGAAACCTCAACCTCCCCATAGAACTTTTATGTGGTAAGGCCCTTGCTCGTATTGCTATCCTGCTTTTTTATTATTTTTACAGTATATTACTATTATTACATTTTTTTTTTTATAATTATAGAATGATGTTGAGAACGTAAACAGTTTACGAAGTATGCACTCATTTTGTCATGAAGAATACATCACCAAGATCAACTGTCGTACTACAGATAAACATGTATCAATTGAAGAAGCTGGACAAAATGCCGTTACCTGTAATCTAAATAGAGGATTGCAATGTAACAGCCAACTGCAAGGAAAATCAGGGTGTCTTGATTACGAAGTACAGTTCTATTGTGATTGTGAAAAGACTACAAAGCAAGTATGTGACCCCAAAATACCTAACACACCACATGAGGATGATTGTCACAAGTTCAGACACTGTACAATGGATGGTGCTGATCAAGTGGTCAAGACTTGTGGACAGTACATGATGTTTAATTCACAAACACAAACTTGTGACTGGCCAGAAACTGTTCAACGTATTAGACCGGAGTGTGTAGGTAAGAAAATTGGTCATATATAATATTAAAGAATCACCTGTTTTGAGGTTGACTTTATCGACAAAGAGGGTGACTTACTTAGTGCAAAAATAGCCAAAACAGGAACTTTATTTTCACAATATTTCTAATTATTAATTTTTTTCTACATTACTTACAACTTCTATAATTATAATATTTTTATAAAGTTGAATGAATTAATGATAAAGAAAAGGATAGAAAAACCAGCAAGGGCCTTACCACAGTAGAAGTTCTATGGAGAGGTCGAGGTCTTGCATGGCACAGTATAATATGTTATAAAAGTTTCTTTATAACTGAGAGCTTTTGTCATATGATAATATGACATTATCAATCAAAAGAGAAAATTACTTGAGCACATCACTGAGCATCACTTAACATACCTAAATATCAATGTTGAATTGGCCGGAATCGTAGGTTTCTAATTAATTTTCCATTCACAAAATGACAGCTGCGGGTTTGTGACGTCACAGCTCGCCTGTTCCCGCCCACGTGGACTAGTGAGCTGTGACATCACAAACCCGCAGCTGTCATTTTTTAAATGGTAAATAAATTAGAAAGCAATGACTCCGGCCAAATTAACGCTGAGATTTAGGTATATTAGGATATTAGGCAAGTTTCTTGTTCAAGGTGTTATACGTCTTTAAAATAATAATTTTAAAAAAGTTACTAATTTGACATAAAAGTTAGCGCAAAAATTGACATGTTTGCTTTAAAGTGGAAGAACTTGAATGTTGCTTGTGTATGATATAGCTAGACTTTTAAAGGCGTAGAACACCTTGAACAAAAAAGGTGCGTAATATCCTAACAAACCTGAAAATAAACGTTGATTTGGCCGGAGTCATTGATTTCTAATTTATTTTCCATTCACAAAATGCCGCTGACCGGCCAAATCAACGTTAATTTTCAGGTTTGTTAGGATATGACGCAACTTTTTTGTTCAAGGTGTTCTACGCCTTTAAGTAATATTTCATCGCTTTACAATCTATGTGAATGTTATATTTCGTGGCCTTTTAGTTTGTGAGAGATTAGCTGGTCAACTACTCCCTTAATTAATTTGGATGACATCCGCTTCCGTTTCTTTATACTACACATGGAAACAAATCAGACAGTAATTTGAAACAGGCAAAAATGTGATCAAAATTGCTTAAAGTCTGCATATTATTGTAACCAAAGTTAAAACTATTTTTTAATCAAACTCAACTTGCAATAATGTCTGTTACAGTAACAACTACTGAAGCTGAGACCACAAACTTTCCCACCACACTCGAACCTTTAACTAGTACCATTCTTGCTGCCACGACAGTGGCACCCCCTTCAGTATGTATTCCAGGCTGGAGTGCATGGTTCAACAATTCACACCCTGAAAATGATGATGGAGATTTAGAGCATCTAGATGACATTAGAGACGCAGGAAGCAGTATTTGTAACCAGGAATACATCACAAAAATGCAGTGCAAGTTTTATGACGATACATCAGAGGAAAGGTATAAGCACATTTGAAATTTGTGAAAAAAAAACTAATAATAATAATAATAAATAAGTAAATGAACTGTCATATTTAAAATAATAAACTTTAATGTATAGGCTTATATTATATACCTATCATTAAAAATTTCAATTTTAATTGTCATGTATTACAGTGGCAAGGGATCAAAAAGCAGTGCCCAGAAACTACGAGATTATAAAGAATCAGGAGATTTTGGAGTAACCTGTAAGAAAAAAATTGGTTTAACATGCTACAATCAACAACAAGTGTCTTCTCTGTGTCATGATTATGCAATCAGAGTATTTTGTGAATGCGGTATGTATATGTGGCTTAAAATGATTCATTTATTAAAGGCGCAGAACACCTTGAACAAAAAAATTGTGTAATATCCTAACAAACCTGAAAATCAACTTTGATTTGTCCAGTCTTTGATTTCTAATTTATTTTCCGTTCACAAAATGGCACAAGCGGTTAATAAAGTTACAGCTCACCTGGTCCACGCACGCATAAAACAAGCGAGCTGTGACAACAATGACCGCTCACGTCATTTTGTGAATGGAAAAATTAATTAGAAACAATGACTCCGGCCAAATCAACGTTGATTTTCAGGTTTGTTAAGATATTTCACAGCTTTTTTTGTTCAAGGTGTTCTACGCCTTTCATTATTAGGGACATCTATAAATAAAAACAAACATGCCTTTTGCGATAGAAAAGTAAAGGTTTACATATTATTAGTCTAAAATACATACAAATACTTGAAAACTATGTGTGTGTTACAATTTAGGATATTAAATTATTTGCAGATGAAGTAACCGTACCTACAACGGCTCCAACCGTAACTACACCAATTACCAAAAAAACATCTAGTAAGTAAAACTTTTTTGTTAAATAAGTTTAGTTGTTGAATAACCTTTACTGTTAAAAAAGATGGCCTGCACTTGCAAGAATTTTTGCTTATGCAACCTGCGAAATAGAAATGCTCAAACAGTTGTCTATATATAGGGCGCTGTTTTTGTTTGTTTCATTTTTTTTTTTTTTTTTTTTTTTTTCCTGCAAGAATTTTGATTAATGGCACTGCCATGAAGTCAATTTTTAATCCACAAAACCTATGTTGCCATGTCATCATGGATACTCTACTTTTAAGATACAACGCCTGAAAAAATGGTGGTCATTTTAGTGGTTCTTTATTACTTAATTTTCTTATTGTACTTGCTATGCTTCAACACTGATTATCTGTTATTATTTATTAAATATTGAATTTTTAGGGTGCAAACCTGAACAAAAGTGGGAAGAATGTGCAGTTGCCTGTGATCAACTTTGTCTTTCGTATGAGTATGAACTAAAAGAACATGGTCACTGTGAATCTCTTGATGGATGCATTCCAGGTAATTAGGAATTATTTAAGTAAGAAGTACTAAGAAAAAAAAAGCAAACATTAAATTATTGATATTTTCAGGTTGTATCGATAAAGAGGGTTGTGGTTTTGGATATAAATGGAGAGAAAAGAACAAGTGTGTCCATGCGTCAGACTGTACTTGTGTCTCTAGAAATGGAACCTTTGTTAAGGTAAACTTTTTTTTTTTTTTTTTTTTTTTTTTTTTGCTTCATACAATATTTTATTTTACTTACATGTCTAAGGAAACTATAATTTGTATTATTATTATGCAAATATGCATTCTATATTAATTGTTTCAGCCGGGTATAATCTATGAAGAAAATGCTTGTGAACGTTGTCAGTGCGTTAACAATAAATATATTTGTGATGCATCAGCATGTGAAACAACTACAGAACTTATATATGAAACTGTGACCTCAGGACAACTCTCAACACCTCGCTCTGGAAACCTTGTAAGATTAATTGCATCCCAATCAATCCTTTGACTAAACCTTTTCATATATTATCGTTATTATTTTCACTAGGTGGGCTGTTATCAGGGATGGTCAAATTGGAAGAGTGAATCAAATTTGAAAAATAATGAAGATGGCGATATTGAAGATCTTGAAAGTTTTCAAAATTGCAATCCGACTGCCATTGAATGTAGAACTGTGAGAGGTAAGATAAATATTTGAATTGCAAAAAATAATAATAATAATAATAATAAAAGTCATGATATCACAGAGAAATAATAATTCTTGCTGATAGGTAATATTTTGCCAATTGTTACTAAACTGAAAATAATATTCAGATCAACAGCTTTGGAGTACTACTGGCCAAATAGTAGCATGTGATTTAATAAATGGACTACAATGCTATAATTCTCACAACATCCCTGAGGGGTGCATGGATTATGAGGTAAAATATTTAACTTATTTTAAAATAGCTGCATAAATCGGAAATCTTATAACCTTATTTTTGACAAATAGATTCGAGTGAATTGCTCATGTACTCCCCCCACTACAATTGAGCCAACAACGACCAGAGTAGAAGTAACAACTCCAATCTCTATACAAACCACCGTCAGTTTAGTGGCCTGTGACGGATGGTCTGCATGGTACAACGATAATAATCCAGTTGATAATGTTATAGAGCAGGAGAGAAAGTTTGATTACCAGTTAAGAAAACTTGGATTCTGTACTCAGGTGAGTTGTTTGAATTTAAAAGTATAGTCGAATACATTTAGTAATTTTCGTCTTATTATTTCAGGGAGAAATCACTAGTATTGAATGTGTGGAGGCAGAAAATAACATCCCCTATACAGAGACTGGTGATGAAAATGTTAAATGCAACCTTATTAGTGGATTAAAATGTCATGATCTTGATCAAGATGACAGAAACTGCAGAGACTATAAAATTCGTTATTACTGCAGTTGTGGTACGTTTATTTAAATAACACTTATGGCATAGAAGCTAACCTATTGTTAGCTTTTTTTTCATATCTCCTTAAAACTTAAATTATTATTATTAAAGTCATAACAATGATATAAGTACTATTTTAGATGAATCATGAGGAAATTGCTATTTTTTTACATAAATTTAAAGAAATTAAACCAATTTTAATTATCAAATTTGAGTATGTTTTTAATGATAGGCCTATATTACAAAATAAGTTAAATAAAATTATAATTAAAAGATAGATCTATCTTTTAATTATCAACCTATCGCAAAGTCGATTTTTTCCTAATTATATATTTATAAGTTAAATAAAATATCATAAATATGTTGTTGGTTTTAGAAAAAACTTCTGAAACAACAATAACAATAGCTCCAACGACAGTCTCTCCACCATCCCCCTGTTCTGAAAAAAAGTGAGTATTGAACTTCAGGGGTGGGGGATATAGTCGGGGCCTTCAACAAGTTGCATATATTGACTAGTAAAGGAACAACAGTTTTGAGGCCAACTATATAAGCGATTTTGGTCACATCCGCTTCCGTTTCTTCTAACTACGCATGCGCAGTAAGTCGAAACGGAAACGGATGTGAGTGAAATTGCTTATGGTCGGCTTCAAAACAGTTGTTCCTTTATCAGTCAATAGTTAATGCAGCAGTTTTTAAACATGAAATAGGGTAGAAAAAAGAAAAAAGCAATGGGAGGGGGGGGGGGGGGAGGCCATTAAAGTGGCAATATATTATGCAAATACAATTTTTGAGCTGAATGTAATTATTTATGATTTCAATAAATTCCTTTTTATAATGCTTTTTATTCTTAATAGCTTATTGAGCTTGATAAATGGGATACCAGATACTGCGTTCAAGGCCAGTAGTAGTTTGAACCAAATGTTTGGACCTCATCAGGGTAGAATTACTCCCGAAACAAAGTCAGGTGAGAAATATACAAAAAATATAGGAATAACAAATAATCATTAATTTAAAGAGTGCTTTATTTTTATGATAGTTATAACCTTATTTATTTATTTAAAAGGAAAATGAAATAAAATTCATACTTAAGTACAAATTTTAGGTCACAAAATCAGTTGGGTCGCTGCAAGTGATGACAAACTTCAGTATTTGCAAGTGGATCTTGGATATGAAAAACCTGTGTATGGAGTGGTTGTACAAGGAAACCCTTTAACACAGCAATATGTTACAAGCTATTACATAATGTACAGCAACGATGGACAAATTTGGTCATATGTGACTGACAAATCTGACACGAAAAAGGTGAAAAACACTTACATATATGGTAACATTGTTTCCACTATAACTTTTTTTTTTTTCAGACACTCAGTGGCCCTAATGACATTATAAAGAGTTTGAAAAACATTTTTAATCCACCTTTTGAAGCAAGATATATTCGTTTCATGCCACAGACTTGGAAGAAAGGAATTGCAATGAGTGTTGATGTATTGGGCTGTGGAGAAATTTACGAGTCAACAAATTTCTACTCATTTACTACCATTAGCGTTGATGAGAGAGTTGACTGTAAGTATTAGTATTACTATAAATTAGATTTGTTTTTCTTAATGGAGCTTCTTGGTTTAGAGCTCGGGGAAAGCTAAGAGTCCCCTAATTTAAAATTACACAATTATGGGACCCCCCCCCCCTTTTTTTTTTTTTTTTTTTTTTTTTTTTTTTTTTTTTTTTTTTTTCCAATTTTTAAGAAAACTACACTCGAACGATTTTGGAGAAATTTAAATGAGGAATACTAGACTTTTACATGTTTTACGCCATTGAAATGTTTGGAGAAATTTTTAAACCAACAGCCTCCATTATTACGGTTATTGTATTTCGTAAGTTCTAATTCCTTATACTTGTGTTACAGTGATGTGTTATGATAAAATGGGACTTGAGAATGGCATGTTAAAAGATCAACAAATTGAAGTGTCTTCATCATTAAATGGAAATGTTCATAAGAATGGAGTTAAAAATTTAAGATTAAATGGGCACTCAGCCTGGAGACCAAATGAAAATGGAATTCATGAATGGGTGATGGTATGTATAATGTGTGATATGAAACTATTTTAATGAAATTAATATGAAAAAAAAAAAATACTCTTTCAGATTAACTTTTTGGAACCACGAAATATAAGTGGAGTAATAACTCAAGGTGATGAAACTGTTAAATCTTGGGTTGAAGCTTACACAATAAAGTATAGCAACGACAACATAAACTGGAATCCAATTTTAGACGAATTTGGAAATGAAAGGGTAAGTATAAGTAATTTGTGGTCAGGAAATGTTTTTGCGTCTAAACTAACTTGTTTTTATTAATTTATAGATGTTTTTGGCAAATTTTGATGAAAGTACTATGAAAGAAAACATATTTAACAGAATGGTGCAAGCACAATATTTTAAAATTATACCACAAAAATGGATTAAAGCAATTGGAATGAGGCTAGAAGTTTTAGGTTGCTATGAGGAGTATCGTAAGTTTTAAATAATTTCTACTCTAACCAATAACTTACCTATTCTTATTCAAATTTAACAAAATGTTTTAGCGTTTGTACCTGAAATTTCAACATTACCACCACCCGAGTGTAATGCATGTCCAAACTTGCCTAGTGAAAAAGTAGAATTTTGTTCTTGCAAAGAAGGTCTGCTTTGGAATGGAGAGCAATGTGTAACAAAATCTGACTGCAACTGTTATGTTGATCATATACCTTATACACCTGGTACTGTTTATGAAACTGAAGACTGTCAAAAATGTGTTTGTAAAGTTGGAGGAAACTCAGAATGTGAAACAAAAATATGCCCTAAATGTGAAATGGTAAATTTCAAGTCTTTTGAATTATCAAACTTATTAATAAATCGAGTTCATCTATACACATCATTTTGGTACTTACTACTAAAATAGCGCACACACTTGAATCATGCATTCCCATCCCACCCTTCACTTTTTGAACATCTGCAATTTTTACATTGTCTTTTAATTGTCTACTATTGAAACATTATTATAGGTCTAGCAAACTTAGGTATATATCAAGAGCATTGTGCGAATTTTGCAGAAGTACCATAATGCCGTGTAGCCCTCGATGTAATAATACTTTTAAAATTTTTAAAGCTAAACTCTAAACATGTATGTATAATGTATTTTATTTCCTAGGGTTTACAAAGCATTTTAACACCAATGTGTGGTTGTGTATGCAAACCTTGTCCAGAAGGAACACGATTATGTCAGACAAGCAATGTTTGCCTTAATGAAACTTTATGGTGTAATGGTATTGAGGATTGTTCTGATGATGAATTGGAATGTGAAACTACACCAGTCCTAACAACAGTAACAACGCCAGTCCCATTAGTTACTACATTTATAGGTAATATGATAATAAATATATAATTATATGTGTGTGTGTGCGTGCGTGCATGCATGC
Source organism: Ecdyonurus torrentis (assembly GCA_949318235.1). Classification (NCBI taxonomy): domain Eukaryota; kingdom Metazoa; phylum Arthropoda; class Insecta; order Ephemeroptera; family Heptageniidae; genus Ecdyonurus; species Ecdyonurus torrentis. The sequence continues at coordinate 15,007,840 of OX439129.1, forward strand.
GTCTGTTATTATATTCCATCCCTTTTACTAGTTATTTTGTGCTTGCTATGTTATTATAATCTCTTTGTAAACTATAAATATAATTAGGAAAAAATTGACTTTGCGATAGGTTGATAATTAAAAGATAGATAGAAACACATAAAAAAGAGAGGTAAAAGATTTTTGGGGAATGGGAGATAATGAGCTTAGTTCAGGGACCCCAGTAGGCCGAAACAGTGTTGTCCATGGTTAGAGAGAGTTGCGCTGAGTATTTTGGTGTGACGTTTTTGCTAATTAATTTACTTTTGTAAGCCAAAAAACCCTCTAATTAATTAACTAATCTTTATTTGCTTACGAGCTTCTAGTTCATACCACCGTGCATACGGCGCACTATGCGTCATATTTCGGCCTGGGTTTGAATATTTTTCTCTCTCTTTTGCGGGGTCCCTGAACTAAGCTCATTATCTCCCATTCCCCCAAAAAATTTTACCTCTCTTTTTTATGTGTTTCTATCTTTCTTTGTAAACTATTATATAAAAGATAAAAAAAAATTAGCAAAACAAAACATGTAAACCTTCATGGCAAATGGAGTAACATATGAGCATTTTTATAGCTGACAGTAACGCATATGTAAGAACAAATATAATTGGATATGAATTCCTCTCCCCTTCTCTTACGAAGCTATTTTGTCAGAGTATTATGCTTATTCAACTTTGCACTTAAAATTGTCCAAATTATGTTTTTAAAAATATCTAAGTAATAAAACTTTTGTAACTTCAGTACCTTCGGAATGCCTACCACCACCACAATGTGAAAACGGAACTCTGGTAGAAATACAGCAAAGTGAAGAAAATGAATCAGCAGCATTTACAAAGAAAGGTTTGAAAGGTGGAGTCAAAACAGGTGGTAATAAAAAAGACGTTAAAGTATTTGAAGGGCAAACTAAGGCTCAGAAATGTCCGGAATACATTTGCCAGTCCCTTACAACAGTAGCACCATGCCCTGAACCACAGCAGTGCCCTCCAGGTTATGATGTTTTCAAGACTCAAAATATCAAGAATAACTGCTCCGAATTTAGATGCGAACTTCCACCTAAAGATGATATTTGTACAGTTGAAGGGAGAAATTTTATTACTTTTGATAAGACACGTTATCAATATGAAATCTGCAACCATATACTGGCCAATGACAAACTGAACAAGGAATGGAGTGTTAAAAGTATGTTATCTCTTAAATATTGAAAAAAAAAAATCAAATAATGAACTCTTTGTCTTTCCAGTTCATAAAATCTGCTTAGAAACTAACAGATGTAGCAGAAAATTGGAAATTAAACAAGCCAATCACTTGATTATGATTAACTCGGACCTGTCAATTACATATGATGAAATAACCTTTACTATTGAACAGGTATGTGTATAGTAAAAATTGTATTAGTTTTTTAAATTATTTTTATTATTTTTATTTTAGGCACATGCAATTGGCTCAAACCATAGAGAATTTGAGATTGCACATGTTGGTGACGCAATTCATTTTAAATCTAACCACTATGGCTTCTGGGTAATACTTGATGAACAAGAAAATGTTAAGATAGGAGTAAGTAGTAAAAGTTATTCTTAAAAAATTAATAGAGAATTTGGTTTTAAAAATACTTTTATTTATAGATGCCTTCGAAATTGCAAAATCAAGTCAATGGTCTTTGTGGAGAGTACAATGGTAAACAAGAAGATGACAAAAAAAAGCCGGATGGTTCTTTGTCAAGAAGTACTTTAGATTTTGGAGATAGCTGGAGTATTCCAGGAACAAGAAAAGAACAATGCGAGGAGCCAATATGTTCTAAGAAACATCAAGATATTGCGTATGAAATTTGCACTTCATTGTCAACCAAGAAACCTTTGAGTTTATGTAGCAACTTTTCTGCGGACCATGTCACGATCTGCATTGAACATGTTTGTAAATGCTTGCAACATGAGACTGATGAGCAATGCAGATGTAGCAATGCTCTTTCATTCATTAAGAAATGCCAGGAAAATGCTCCACATTTAGATCTGTCTGCATGGAGAGTGGAAATTGACTGTCGTAAGTTATAGCTAGCTGCTTATATAGTTAAAAAATATACATAGTATTTTGCAGCATATCTAATTATATTTACTTTCAGCTGTTACCTGTCCACCAGGACTTGTTTACAAGGACTGTTACACACATAAATGTGAAAAAAGCTGTGAAAATCTGCGTGAGAAAGACCCTTGTCCAAAATTAGAGAATACATGTTTTTCTGGCTGTTATTGTCCAGATGGGCTTGTAAGGAAGGGAGAGAAATGCATAAAACCCGTTGAATGCAAAGACTGTAAGTAATCAGTGAAGAGACACTTCTCACACTTTTTCTCCACCATATTGGTATTGTTTCTTAAGTAATTATTATTATTTTCAGGTATATGTACTGGCTATGGTGATCCACAGTATTTAACTTTTGACAGAACCAATTATACATTCAATGGAAATTGCACATATGTTGCATCACGAGACATCATCACTTCCAGCAAAAAACATAGGGATTTTGAGGTAATATTTGCTTTCAAATTAAATATTTAGTCTTTTATTATTATTGTTATTTTTTTTTAAAACCCTTTGCAGGTACTTGTAACAAATGTTGAATGTGTTGATGAACCCGGAACCACATGTACTGAGGCAGTGACTGTCTTATATAAAGGAAACGTTGTCAATGTTCGCCGAGTGGAAGGCAAAAAACTTGTAAGTCTTAAAATAAATATATATTAAATAGAAGAAAACTGATTAATAAAATTACAAACTATTTTTACGAATTTCAAGATTTTGACACAACTTAACGGAGAGTTAATTAAGAAATTCCCATACCAAAATGACTGGTTAAAATTGGAAACGAAACCAAAGAACCTAGTGACTGTATTTATTCCTGCTATTCAACTTGAGGTTACCTACTACTATTTCAACTATGCATTTGTGATACGGCTTCCATCTCATATTTACGGTGACAAAACAGAAGGACTGTGTGGTAAGCCTAAATCTTCCCTAATATATTAATTAACAGTAGAAATCGATGTTGTTGGGAACAATATGTATATCTCATTATTTGTCACGTTAAGCAAAATGTCTATCTTGTTATTTATCACACGTAGCAAGATGTGTATCTCGTTTTTTGTTAGCCAAAGAAATATGTGTAAAAGTCAAGCGTCGGCCGCAATCTACATAACATTCGGAAACGACTTGCACATATTGCTTCGTGTTACAAAAAAATGATTTATACACATTTTGCTACGCGTGACAAATAACGAGATAATAATAATAATAATAAGTAACTTTATTAAGGCGTTGTGAGGGCTTGACAGCCCTATGTTACAAAACCTTGACCACAACATTACATGAGAAAAATACATAAGCAAAGAAAAAAATAAGAACTGCAAACAGAAAACAATAATGTTATCCAATAATACCCAATAAATCATAATATTTATACATTCACATTTCCTTTTAATTTAATTTTAGATAGACATATTGATGAAAAAGAAAAAAAGATACACATATTGTTAGCAACAACAATGATATCAAACGTACAAATAATTATTACAATGTTTTTGTATAACTTAATAGGTGACTGCAATCAAAATAAGGAAGATGATACTAAAATAAGAGATGGAGTTTTTACCAATGATACAGATGAATTTGGAATGAGCTGGCTTGTAAAAGAACTACCAGCAGGTATAATAAAAATTCTATAAAATGATAAATATTGTTAATGAAAATAATAAATTATTTAGGTCTAAAAGTAGAAGAAAATTGCCAATCACCACCTAAGAATGAGTGCCTGCCTATGCCACCAAACGAAGATCCTTGCTTATGGATTATGGATGAAAACAAATTTGGAAAGGTATATTCAGTATTTTAATTGAAAATAATAAAAAATCTTAATATATATATATATATACCTATATATATATATATATATATATATATATATATATATATATATATATATATATATATATATATATATATATATATATATATATATATATATACCTATATATATATATCGATGCTTACCCGTAGAAGTGAACGTACTACACTTTACAAATTTGGGGAAAAATGAACGTTCTACACTTTACAAATTCCAAGTTCCCCCATCTAGTTCTCATGTTAAAACGCGTAGAAGCGCCAAACGCAGATCGTTCATTTTTCCCCAAATTTGTAAAGTGTAGTTCGTTCACTTCGACGGGTAAGCATCGATATATATATATATATATATATATATATATATATATATATATATATATATATATATATATATATATATATATATATATATATATATATAGATAGGCCTATATATATTATATACATATTATATTTTTTCATCATATGTATAGAATTCAATGGATAAGTCTCAGTTGGCAAAGAGTTTTTTTATTTCTATTAAACATATAATAATGAAACTTTAAAAAATGTTAAATTTTCAGTGTCATCACCTTGTTAACCCTGAGCCATTCATCATAGCCTGCCAGTTTGACGTGTGTCACAGTGTAGACAAACAAAAATCTGCATGTCGCGATGTAGAGGCGTATGCAAAACAGTGCCAACAACATGGACTTTGTTTAGATTGGAGATCTGACGGTCTTTGTCCATTCCATTGCTCAGACGGTAATTAAAAATTGTTATTTGGGGGGAAAAAGTATTACAATTATTTTTAACTTGCAGGTACAATTTACAAACCATGTGGATTAGGGTGTGAAGAGACTTGCGACAATTTTAAGCAATACAGATTAAATCCAAGTGCATGCTCACTGGAAGTCACGGAAGGCTGTTTTTGTCCTGAGGGAGAAGTATTTAAAAATGGCAATTGCCAGCCTGAAGTTGCTTGCACTTCGTGTGATCTTGAAGGACATATGGTGGGAGATCAATGGAATCCTGATAATTGCACAATTTGTGAATGTGTTGGTAGGTTGAAATTAAATTTGCAATTTTTTTTTAATATTTTTAATTTAATGAATTTGTGTAATAGTTGTAACAAAACATATTAATGTACTCTATTACTCTCTATAACAGGTCAAGAATCAGCAACTCGTATTCAGTGCACCAAGACCGAATGTCCTGTCACTGCAACTGTCTGCAAACCACCCTATACTGCACAACTTGTACAAGGTTTAGAAAAAGAATGCTGCCCTAAATATATTTGTATTTTGCCACCTCCTGAACCCTGCCCTTCAAAACCTATTATTCCTCAATGTAGTTTAAATCAAAAATTAGTTGATACTTCTACAAGTGATTGTCCTCAATACAAATGTGGTAAGTATTTAATTTTTTTAAAACAAGTTGTATTCTAAATAAACAACAGTAAATTATTATACTTTTTTCTTTTTTCTTTCCCCAGAATGTATTCCAAGTCAAGACTGCCCACCTCTATCCTCTGCACCAGACTATGAGTTGGATATGGAAATTCCAGCTTTTAATTTAGATGATATTGAATTAGAACCATTTGATATTGATATTTCCAAACCTGCAGTGGAGTTAGGAATGGTTAGACATGTAAATAATACTGGTTGTTGTCCTCACTATACTTACAAGTGTGACAAAACTACATGTCCAAAGATTAAATGCAAAGAATTCATGGAATTAAAAATTGTTGCTGGAACTGAAAATCTATGCTGTCCAAAGCAGATTTGTGGTAAGCATTAACTTCATGAATCAGAAGAAGTGAACTTTTTTTTATCGATAATTGTAATTGCAGCTCCTCCCAAGAATTTGTGTATCGTAGAAGATTTATATATTGCATCTGAGCAAGGAGGTGAGAGATTGAGAACTGACAAGGAGAAAAATATTGCAGCAAAGGAGGTTAGTAAAAGAAAGGTTGATCGGAATTAACTAACACACACACACACAAACATACATACATATTGATTCATTTTGCCAGTTTAAAATCACTACGCAATATTTTTGAGAGGATTGATTTTATAAACATTTTGAATTAGTATCTCAAGTATGTAAGAAAGATGACAATAACAAAAAATTAGGTGATTTCCTAAAGAAAATTGGCTTAAATGAAGTGTGCTCTATGCTCAGCAATGTTATTCACTACTCCAGTATGGCCTCCAAGCGCAATATATATGACGTCATCCGCATACACCCTATACACACATACATACAAATATATCATGAAGCTATAGTTTCTTCGGAGTAAACCAATAACATACACGGTTTTTAACATGACGCAGTGATAGACCTCTACAAATTTTTATCCTGACATATTTCTCTTGCTTCCTTAAGATTTACATCTTAATTGTTTCATACTTCTTTTGCATCTAATACTAATATGCATTTAATATATAATAATATGCGACCTTTGATAATGTATCATATGTTTATATGATTTAAAAATTCATATATACTGTACATATTTGTTAGATTGGTGCAACTTGGAAAGATGGACCATGTCGTAATTGCGAATGCGTGAATTCCACTTCTCCTGTCAGCACACCAGCATCACAGTGCAGTGCAACGACTTGCCAATCTGAGACCCAGAATCCTGACTTTAAGCAATATGAACTGGAGCAATTAATTAAGTTTGGAGAATGCTGTCCAACATTCAAACGTAAAGCATGCAAAGATAATGATCAAGTATACCCAGTAAGTCTTTTATTAAATATATCCAAAATCTATTTTGTTAATGCTTTATTTCATATTATACTTTAATTTTAGGTGGGCATTGAATGGCCAGTAGAAGATAATAAATGTGCAACTGCAATATGTGTACAACTTAGTGATGGAACAATAGAAAAGCAAACTAATATTCAGAAATGCAATACCAATTGTGAACTGGTAAGAATGTCGGGACATTATTTAAAATTTGTATAGAAATGATATCGTTATTATTATTATTTTAACATTATAAATGTATAGGGCTGGAAGTATTTTGCATCACCTGAGGAGTCCTCAAAGTGCTGTGGATATTGCAGACAAGTAGCTTGCATACAAGATGGAAAGACGCATGACATAGGTTCTAACTGGCATTCAGATGATCTATGCACACAATATTTCTGCATTGATCTTAATGGGGCAGTAAGTAGAAAATTTCACCAAATACTAAATATATTGAATAATTTGGTACTTTAAAAAAAATATTATTATTACTAAAACTATAAACTAAACAATTCTAGATTCAAATTGAATCTACAAAAAAATCATGTCCTGATATACCTCAAGATTGGCATGAAAATTACATCCTTAAAACTTATAATTTACCTGGTGATTGCTGCAATACTACAGAAAAGATTGCCTGCAAGTACAATGACAAAACTTATAAGGTATATTAATGTTCATTTAATTGTTATGTACTCTAATATATATATATAATATATATCAACACACACACAAAAGGTAATAACGTTATATTAAAAATCTTTAAAGGTTGGAGAAACATGGCAATCAACAGAAGACAAATGTACAAAATATGAATGCAGTTTTGACAAACAAAAAATTCTTCAAAAACAAGAACAAGTGGAAAGATGCAACACAGAATGTAAACTGGTAAGGGTTAAGAGTGATGTCATTGGAGAAAAATATATATTACAAATTTACTTTATCCTAGGGTTGGGAATATGTAGAGGCATCAGCAGATACTAACAAGTGCTGTGGAGAATGTTTACAAATGAATTGTATAGTTTCTAATGAACTTAAGAGCATTGGAGAAACCTGGAGTTCAGAAGATAACTGCACCTCATATAGTTGTGACATTATTGAAAATCAGGTAGGGTATAATTGTTAAAAAAAAAAAAAAACGTACTGTAAAAAAAATTATTTAATGCAAAATTATTTTAGATTTCTGTAAGCACCACTCAAAGATCATGTCAATCGGTAGAATTCTGTGATACTGAACATATACGAAAGTCAAGCGATGGATGCTGCGATGTATGTGAGAAACCACCAAGCGACATGGGTAAGCACTATCTACATATCTGCTGTAATTTTCTATTTTCTTTTAAAGATGGAGAACACTTAACTTAATGAATGTCTTTAATATAAGCGCTCCCAACCCAAATTTTTGCCAACTACCTTAACCTCGCCTGTTTTCTGTTATCATTAATTAATGATTACCTATTTACTGTCTTACTTTTAGTGGACTGTGGTCAAGAATCAATACCACAAGAAAGTACTCTAAGAATTATCAAAGAAACTAATGGACATCACGGGACGTGCATCAACAATGAAATAATACCAAACTTCAAGAAATGTTTCGGAACTTGTCAAGCTAATTATTCATATAATTCCAGTAAGAAATCAATACATAATTTCTAATTATTCTTAATTGAAGCCAAAGTAACTTATTTTCTATAACTGTGTTTTGAAATTTGTCAAGCTAATTACTCATACAATTCCAGTACAGAATAAATAACCCCTTGTACATTTCAATTTAAAGTGTCATATTTTTGATTAAATAATTTAAATGGAGTAAAAATATTTGATACAAAAACGCATAAATAGATTAGGAAATATTAGGGAATGCGAGATAATAATGAACTTAGACTGAAAGGCATGTAGTGGTAGAGAAAATTTTCAAACCAGAACGAAAGGATTTTGTTGCATATTTTCTAGTCACACATTGCTCTTTAGAAAGCATGCTCTCTTTCTATAGGAAATTGATGCATTCCATGTCAATTTTGTCTTGTTACAATCTCCCAGTCTCCAATTTTTGCTAATCTATCTTTGTGCTTTTCTATCAAATCATTGCTCAATATAAATTACCATAATTAATTATTCCTCAATATTTAAAACTGGGTAAAATTATATTATGAATCTTTACAGTTCTGTCTACCTACATGACAACCTGCACATGCTGTCAACCTACATCTTTTGATACTATAGAAGTTGAGCTGACTTGCAGTGATGACTACCAGTACACCAAGAAAATTAAAATACCAAGAACCTGCTCTTGTAACCTGTGTTCGGCATCACCAGCAGAATTCAAGGCTCTCAAGGGCCGCAATTTGAAATCTTTAAAACATCCAACCCCCTTCCTAGACATACCAGATGCTTTTAATTGATAACTTTCATTGGTAACATTGTTGTTTACATTTAGTTTTTTGTTATTTCAGTATATTTATATAAATAATATAGCACTTGTCTAGTATTAAATTTAAATTGATCTCAGATTGGAAAATATTATCAAAATTTTGCACTATACAAAATGTAACACACAATTTCAGTGCTAGCAATAAACATACAAGTTAAAAGTAAGGCTAATGTTAAGTTTATTAAATAATGAAAAAATTCCAGTATTTTGTAATTTATTGATTGTTGAATGTCAATTGAACCACATAAAATGGTTTTTATATTTTACTATTTCTATTTAGCTCTTTTTATTGTTTATTTTTGCTCCATCATCTTTAAATATATATATATATATATATATATATATATATATATATATATATGCGTATTAGGAAAAAACCATCGCGGTTAGTATTAATAAGTTTAAAAAAATATATTTAGAAAATAGTTGGTAGATATTAGAGCACGTTGAATTGAAAATTAATAAAACGCGAAAATTCTCTAATTTAAATAGTAAATTGGGACTAGGGATCAAATATTCTAGCTTTAGCTAGTTAAAAAGTAGACGTTAAAGGGATGGAGGTATAGTGTCAAAATAAAATACAATGTGCCTAGCATCTCACGTTCTCACACTACGTCAAAGACACAACATTATAAAACAGCATCAGACTTACTCTTTGCCTTAGACCGGTTTCGTCCTTTACCTAGGACTCATCAGTAAGGCTCGGCAGAGAGCTCTGTACAGCTAGAGATGGCTCACACCACATCTGCTAACTGACTGAGCTGAGGAAGCAAGTGGCAGTCGCGTTTATATACGCGATGCCCCCGCAGCTGCACGCGCTGATTGGTTAAAATCGCGCGCGCAAACTCGGCTTGCTGTTTAAAACCTCTCATCCTCACACTGTAATATAAAATCGTGTCTAAGAGGGGTGTAAGACAGGCTGCCAGCAAGCAATAGTGTCCTCCCTCACTTCCCAGAGTTCCCCAACTCTAGAAAGATCGCGAGAACACTACGCCTACCGACTGCACAGTATCGTGATTCACGCTAGTTACATTGCTTTATATGTTGACACTGGGGTAGGAAAAGCAAAAAGGAGATAGATTAGGAGAGATAGAACAAATAATATGCGCTTTGGCATATATAGTTTAATTAATTTAGTACGTGCTCTTATTGACGTTGGCAAGTAAAAGGGCCGAATAAAATAAAAATGAAAGAATATTATTTACAAAAGCTTAAAATTAAAACAAAAAGATCGACTTGGCGATAATATGCGTATTAGGAAAAAACCATCGCGGTTAGTATTAATAAGTTTAAAAAAATATATTTAGAAAATAGTTGGTAGATATTAGAGCACGTTGAATTGAAAATTAATAAAACGCGAAAATTCTCTAATTTAAATAGTAAATTGGGACTAGGGATCAAATATTCTAGCTTTAGCTAGTTAAAAAGTAGACGTTAAAGGGATGGAGGTATAGTGTCAAAATAAAATACAATGTGCCTAGCATCTCACGTTCTCACACTACGTCAAAGACACAACATTATAAAACAGCATCAGACTTACTCTTTGCCTTAGACCGGTTTCGTCCTTTACCTAGGACTCATCAGTAAGGCTCGGCAGAGAGCTCTGTACAGCTAGAGATGGCTCACACCACATCTGCTAACTGACTGAGCTGAGGAAGCAAGTGGCAGTCGCGTTTATATACGCGATGCCCCCGCAGCTGCACGCGCTGATTGGTTAAAATCGCGCGCGCAAACTCGGCTTGCTGTTTAAAACCTCTCATCCTCACACTGTAATATAAAATCGTGTCTAAGAGGGGTGTAAGACAGGCTGCCAGCAAGCAATAGTGTCCTCCCTCACTTCCCAGAGTTCCCCAACTCTAGAAAGATCGCGAGAACACTACGCCTACCGACTGCACAGTATCGTGATTCACGCTAGTTACATTGCTTTATATGTTGACACTGGGGTAGGAAAAGCAAAAAGGAGATAGATTAGGAGAGATAGAACAAATAATATGCGCTTTGGCATATATAGTTTAATTAATTTAGTACGTGCTCTTATTGACGTTGGCAAGTAAAAGGGCCGAATAAAATAAAAATGAAAGAATATTATTTACAAAAGCTTAAAATTAAAACAAAAAGATCGACTTGGCGATAATATGCGTATTAGGAAAAAACCATCGCGGTTAGTATTAATAAGTTTAAAAAAATATATTTAGAAAATAGTTGGTAGATATTAGAGCACGTTGAATTGAAAATTAATAAAACGCGAAAATTCTCTAATTTAAATAGTAAATTGGGACTAGGGATCAAATATTCTAGCTTTAGCTAGTTAAAAAGTAGACGTTAAAGGGATGGAGGTATAGTGTCAAAATAAAATACAATGTGCCTAGCATCTCACGTTCTCACACTACGTCAAAGACACAACATTATAAAACAGCATCAGACTTACTCTTTGCCTTAGACCGGTTTCGTCCTTTACCTAGGACTCATCAGTAAGGCTCGGCAGAGAGCTCTGTACAGCTAGAGATGGCTCACACCACATCTGCTAACTGACTGAGCTGAGGAAGCAAGTGGCAGTCAGCTCAGTCAGTTAGCAGATGTGGTGTGAGCCATCTCTAGCTGTACAGAGCTCTCTGCCGAGCCTTACTGATGAGTCCTAGGTAAAGGACGAAACCGGTCTAAGGCAAAGAGTAAGTCTGATGCTGTTTTATAATGTTGTGTCTTTGACGTAGTGTGAGAACGTGAGATGCTAGGCACATTGTATTTTATTTTGACACTATACCTCCATCCCTTTAACGTCTACTTTTTAACTAGCTAAAGCTAGAATATTTGATCCCTAGTCCCAATTTACTATTTAAATTAGAGAATTTTCGCGTTTTATTAATTTTCAATTCAACGTGCTCTAATATCTACCAACTATTTTCTAAATATATTTTTTTAAACTTAATATTATATATATATATATATATATATATATATATATATATATATATATATATATATATATATTTATATATATTTAACACTGTAATGTACTATTATTTTATGCAAATGCTTAAAAGTATAGAGCTAATAAAACGTTGAAGCAAAAGTATTTTTATGTGGAGAAAATTGACTTGTTTGAAACTGTACTGTTTACAGGTATTTGAAGTGAGGATAATTCTAATAAAATTGTTGACATTAAAAATTTTTATGCGATTATTTTATTTTAATTTCTTTGGAACACATATTTAAGATTCAAGGGAATCATTGTCATGGCTTGCCTGATCTTTTTCTCCTGGTGTCTGCAGAGGCTGCTGCTTCTTCTTTTTTATCAGCTCCACTAGTTGTTTATACCTCATAATGCACTCCTCCTGTAATGAGGAAAGGAAATAACATTTATTATCAAAGATAATTGAAAATAGCAGCTGTAAATTATAGGAAAATAATTTCACAAAACTTGTTAAAAGATAATAATACAACAACAACAAAAATGCTTTTTTTTACCTGAAGATATAAAATATAAAATGAGAATATACTTAATTTTAATACATGTCTTAATACATGTTTTAATACATCAAAAAAATATTTTTAAAAATTTGTCTTTGAAATACTAATTATCAGCAATAGCTTATAAAGTGGCTGAATTTATAAAAAAAAAAATGTATGAGCACCAAATAATTGGGCTGGTATAAGAAAATGACACAGTTAAAAAATACTTAGCACAGTTTTTGAAAGCACTGATGCTGTTAACAGGATGAACTAGGTTTTAAAAGTACGCAAGAAAATGATAAATGAACTAATTTCCCAAAGAAAAGAAGTCAGTGTTTTTCCTATATATTATGCTGAGCAATCTAATTCATTGCTACATTATTCCGTCAAAGTGCTTTCAGTATTATGTCATGTGACTAAAGCCAGGAGAATTTTAGTTTGCATTAATGCTGTTCGTAAAACTTGTTCTCTTGCACCAAAAAATGCGTATTCCATTTGAGTAACTAAAGTTGATCGTCATTTTAGTAGCTGAGAACAGGGTTTACAAAAAGCATTATTATCGCCAATTTCAAATGGCAGTTTTTGATTAAATAAATTAGTTTAAGAAATATCAAACATTCATAAAATCTCACAGGTATACACTCTATTGTAGCTAACTTTCCAGTAAAAATATATATATATAGCCTACATAATGTTTGTTTTTTTTGGGGGGGGGGGGGTCAATTACCATGTTTTTTCCAGGAACGCAATTAGCGATTTTCACCCATCTCTCAGAAGTTCCTTTTGGGAATTTGGTGAGAGCATTTTCTAATGCTTTTTGTTGTGGCTGACTCCAAAGATCTAATACTTTAGTTTGTTCTCCAGATTCTTCCTCCATCTCTTCTCTTTCTGTACAACCCTCCTCATTCATTTCTGATGAACTTTTACCTAATTTTCCTCCTTTTGTTTTAACTTTGGAAGGTTTGAGTGCTACATCAATGGTAGCTTCTTCAGTTGGTCCTGCTGTAGGTCTATAATGTTCTTCTTTAACTTTACGGGCCATGTGTGTCACTTCAGGTACAGTTCTATTCATAGCATCTGCAATTTTTTCCCATCTTTCAGATGTACCTCCCGGGAATTTTTTAATTAATCTGGCGAGCTCTGCAAAGTCATCATCAGTCCACAAACCTCCCACAATAAGTTTTCTTGGCACATGAGCAGGTATTTCTGAGTCAGGCTCCTCTGCTTGGTCAAGAATACATGTGTTATTCTCATTGTTGGCAAGTTCTGGTGGTAGGAAAGCTTTTCTGCGTCTAACTCGTTTTTCTTTCTTCTCTCCATCATCTTCTCGAGCAGATTCCTCACTAGACTCTTCTGCTTCTTCTTCTTTCCGTCTCCTGCGCTCTGCCAGCAGAGTTTGAATGAGTCGGTAGCATTGAGGAGCCCCAAAAATCACCATTATTATACCTTGCATAATTTTGTATGGCAGGACATCATATATACTGTGAAAAATACAAGAAAAACAAACAAACATATAAACATTCCACTTTATAGTTATAAAATAGTAATAATTGTGAACAATAACTAACTTTTCAACTGCAACATTGCACAAATTTAAACATGAACTACACTAGTTATTGCCTTTCCAACGAACTAAAGTGCAGGTACAAAAATTTAGTTTTAACATGCCATGGTTACAAAATAAAGAGAGGCAAAACATTTTTCTTGGTTTGCAAAATTTGCATTTCATGATAAAATTTAAGAATGACACGTTTTCAACTTTGAATCATAATAATGAGTATCTGCAAGAATTTAGTTTTTTTTTTTTTTTTTTAAATTATTGTAACTAACTCTTTATCTAATTTTTATGATGCACTGATAACTAGTGACACTGCACAAAACTAAACATTTTGAATGAATGTGACAGGTATCAAAGGTTAACTTATTGTTAAAAACCATGGCTCGCAAGCAAAAAGGGTACTACCTGCTTGAGTGAGATGATATACACCTAATTATACATTATATTTTGTCTAACCTCCTCTGCAAAATTCCTCTTTCAAGGTATTCTCAATCAAAATGACAGATATTTTAGTTTGTTGGTCAGACTGTATCAAATTATAAAATATATAGAAATTATAGAATACTAAGTCAAAATTCATTACATTTCTTGTGCAGGTAGTACACTTCCAGACAACCAAAACTTAACATTAAAGGTGAAGCCACTTTGTTAAGAAAAATGCTAAAAGGTGAGTTGAGTTAATTAAGTACTTTTTTACCAGCTTACAAAACACCTGCACAGTTTTTGTTTCATTTGGTATCACCTTTGACATTAAGTTTTGGCTGTCTGGTAGTGTACATAGGTATGTCACTAGTTATTTATATACTCCTGTTACAGTCTCCAAGCATATTATATTTAAATTATCAATTTAATCATCTCACCTTGGCTTGGGGAGATCAAGATATAATTCTTCAATGCCTTCACTTGCATCAGCTTTGCCTTTTTTCTGTTTCTTTTGCATCTTTTTCATTTTAGACGTTACAAATAGCTCCTTAAAAAAAACATAAACAATAACATTACTGTAAATGTTTTTCATTTTTGTGTTCCCCTATTTGATTGATGGAACAGTTATGCAATATTAAATTTATTTTAATGGTGAAAATAGTTTTATGTATTATTTTTGGCTTAAAAAATTAATAAAAAAATAATAAATATTAGGAAAAATCGTCTGTGCGATAGTTGATAAATAAAAAAATAAAGTAGAATTAGGAGAATTATTTGATATGGTGACTAATTTTGTGACATATCTTAGCATTTTGTTTTTTACTACTCCATTACTATTATATTGATGCTTATAGTACATGCTGATTATCTAATCATTTTACTGATATGACATGTGGGATATTATATACCACACTATATTATTGAGGTTTTATATCAAATTGAAAAGGAAAAGAAAAATAAAAAAGTAAGGAAACAAGAAACCACTAACTTTTCCTTGCCAGCTCATATATATAGGCTATATAAAAAAAAAAAAAAAAAAAAAAGCTTCTGGACTAAATGTAATTTTACGGCACAAAATGCTGTGCAAAGAAAAAAGAAACAAACAATACTTTAATTAATTTCACACCAACATATTCATTATTCCATTTTGTTGTTTTATTTTGTGTAATCATACTTGCAAAATGAGGTTCAATGAAAGCATTTTTTTTTAACAAAATCAAATAATGCCAGTAGATAATTTGATAAGAAGGGGCCACGACGGATTTACAGCATCTAACAAAATTGCAATGCCTTTACATCAAGACGGAATTTTTCTGGATCTTGTTGAGTCTTACAGAATTTATTTACTTTAAATTGAAATTATTATCGAATGAAAAATATATATATGGTGTAATTTACATAGCTCCAAATGCATGAAAAGAATATGTATAGCCTTGGGAATATAAAGTCTGGTAATTGTACTAGTTATCAGCATGCTTGCTGCAATCATCGGCAGGTGTATACTGCTTTTATAATATGTTCCACTTATTTGAGAGTTTTGAACTTTTTACACAGAAATGATTGCTTTAGCATCTCTTTTGTGCTAAAATTTCAGAGCCAAAAAATACAACTGCCGATAACTAGTACAAATTGCTAATTATGATTTTGATTTCATACTCACAGCAGTATATTTTCTCTCCAGATATGAAGCCCATAATATAATGTAATGTCCAACAGTGGTGAACATGAATAAGATGACACCCATTTCTGCCAATCCCATTCTTCTAACTCTACGATAATAGTACACAGCATGTTTCCAATCTGGTACCCCATTCTGAAGAACTTCATTGTAGCGTGATCTTTTCTGCTCATCGGAGAGTACTTCATACACAGCAACTAGCTGTAAAAAAAAAAAAAAAAAAAAAAAAATTGACTTTAGAAAAAATTCAGGTAAAATTATATAATGAAAGTTATCAGTTATATGTGTGTGGGAAAAGCTTCTAGGGTACTCCTCTTAATTCTTATCCTTTTGCTGTTTTTGACGTTTTATGAGAAAGCTACTGCAATGAGGAAAGAAACACGAGTGATACTATAAACACTTTAATGTGGTTTAATCTAATAGAACATTTTAAGAATTATTCATCACCGATAACTTCCATTGGAGTTGATAAGCCATGCTATGAAAGTAAATAAACATTTATTGACAAATTTACCTGTCTAAACTGAACATCAGCATCTGGAGAATCATTCTTGTCAGGATGAAGAACAAGAGAAAGTTTTCGAAAAGCTTTCTTAACTTCCTTGGTTTCTGCATCCTAAAAGCAAAAAGAAATATATATTATTATGTAGTTTTTTTTTTTTTTTTTTTTTTTTTTGTCTTCTTAATTTAATAATAACGAGTAGAGAAAAATGTAACTGCAGACTAGCAAAAACTATAAAAATGTAGTCCAGATTGCTGGAAAGTTGTATTTCTTTACTCGTAATATGTATGCCTACAATAAACACCATCTGTGAATTTCAATGGTTCAATGAATTCATTTGTTAATCAACCAGAACCAATAGTTTACTTTTTACTACAAAAAAAAAATAATACTGTTGGTTGACATATAATACATACATACAGTACATATGTATGCGTACATTAAAAAAATGGTGCATAATGGACACAGTATCACATAATACATACTGTATGTACATATGTACTGTACTGTAGTACATATGTACACTTACATTATGTATGTATGCTATTATGTTATATAGGTATGTTTGTATATTATACATAGAGCCGATTAATCACATTTTATATATGTATATCATTAAAAACATCATAATATGTACAGCTCTGGCCAAAAGTTTGAGAACGATTTGTGTGTGCATGGGTAAACCCAGGGTAAACCGCAACCACACTATGTTATATCTTTATGAGAAAACGCAGCTGCCGCCGCTGCCCCGTTCTTAAACTAGTGGCCAGAGCTGTACATATATGTACATCATAATGTTATTGTATTTTATGTTTATTTCCAAGGTTTTGTTTGATGTTTATAGCAATTTTGTGCTATTTTAAGCACAGGTTTGAGGTTGCAGCTATATGCATGTATGCACTATGTATGTATGTTAATATGTCATACATTCATATATCTATGTCTATGTATGTAATATGTATACACAGGGGTAGAAGTGGATTTGACTCGTATGGCGGGACTTTAAGGGGAAAAAGAGAGGAAGGTCCATAAGCCCAATGCTAAATAAATTTCTTATGGTGGGACAAGTCCTGCCATGTCCCGCCTCACTTCTACCCCCGTGTATATGTACATACACATACTTTATGCATACATAAAAAAAAAAGAAGACAAAGTTAAAAACCAACACTCCTTTAGATGTTTACCTGAGATATGCCTAAGAGTTCATAGAAATTTTGGTTTATTTCTTCCACCAAATCAAAAAGTTCCAGCTCATCACTACCCCATGCATTGGTATTGTTCACGAGAAAAGAGCTAATAATGAGCCAAATAAATAAATAAGAACCAATATTACACTTAACTCCACGTTTATTAGAATCACCACTTGCACAAAGGAACGTCATTGAAATACTTGCAATAGCAAACCGTGTCACTCAGTGACACGGTTGCAGATTATGTTCCACGTGAACACAAAAACAAAGTTTCACCGGCCTTAGCACATCACAGCCTCTTAAACTTGTTACATTATAACTTATATAAGTATTTAAAGTTCTGATAATCAGAATTATAAATATGCTATCCACTTCGTGTTCCCATGAAAACAACAAGTATAATAATCTAGCTAAATAATCACAACCACAACAGAAAAAGTTTCACGGAAGTTTCAGCTGTTTTTGTGCCATAATCAGCTGCGATTTTAAACAAAAAGCCGTGCAGTAATGAAAGTGCTCATACATTAATTCGTTTCATACCTTATGTACTTATTGTTTTTAAACGATAACATTTAAAATAGCTGCTGCAATTTTTTTACCATTTTAATACTCTTAAAAATTTACATTTAATGAGTAAAATAGTTAAATCATTTTAAGCATTTTGTTTATGTTCGGTGTATACAAAAAGATTCCGCATTCCGTAGTTCTCGTGATGTACGTGCGAGACCGCTAGTTCCGCGGACGCCATGCCCACCATGAAACCATCATCGCGGGCTGCTGCAGTAAGTGGTGGGTTTAGCTTTGAAGGTGATTCACTACCCGATTTCAGCGAGTTTGATACTACATCTATAGTCCTGGAGTACCAAAACGAAAGGTAAAAATTCTCATTTTTTTTCAAGTGCATATTTTGAGGAATTTTCACTAATTCTTAAATAAAAAAAAAACAAAGTGTTCTAAATATAGCTTTGTTCAGGGGGTGTGATTTCGTATGCATTATTATTATTTATTTCGATCGCAACAATTTTACATGAAAATAACCTTTAATTATATTGATCCCAATTTATTGTAAATAATTGTTTAAATTTTAAAAATTATTACTTGAAATTTTATAAACAACTTTTAATATTATTAAAGTTACCAAATGAGGTCATCGCGCCCTTTCTCTGACGCACTGGCGGAAACGCCCCCTTAACCTGGTCTGACTATAGACAAGATAGGGAAAAAGCAAGAATATTTATTTAACAAGATAAAATGTATTAATCTTCCTTGCATGACTTTATTGAGGATATGAAATAACTAAAGAACGCATTCCTGAGATTATTTTAAATTGGGTGTCAGATTTACTTTTGAAGCCAATGTTATTGCTATTGCAGTTATATAGATTATAAAAGTAAAAGTTAGCAGATGTGGCGCACAACAATAAGTAACAGAGAGAAAAACGCTCTATTGTTATTACTTATTACATTGTGGGAGAGGATCACAAATTTGCAAACACAATAGAATTGATTACAATTTAAAGTATTAAGGTCCGGGTCATAGAATTATTTACGTTAATAGTTGCTGATTGTTAAATATACATAAATATATAATATACTATATACATACATAATAATATATAGTACATACATATACACAAAATACACATATAACAATAGTAAAATATAATTGGAATAGGAAGCTCGGTATAAAAGCAACTACTATAGTGTTTTGTGTGTATGATATCTCATTATTTTTTCAGCGTGGTGGATATAGGCGCATACCATGTTTAAAATGTAATATATCCATTCCCTTTTATCTCGTTATTATATTTTAAAATATTCAAAAATCAGTCAGATACTATACAATACTATGTATAAATATACACACACACACACACACACATATATATATATATATATATATATATATATATATATATATATATATATATATATATATATATATATATACTTAATTTATCAATTAGCAATAAAGTTAATGTTGAAGCAATTAATTTTTTTTGTTTAACAGGTACTCATGAGCATGACATCATATTTATTTTTAAAAACTTTTCTTTTAAAATCATGCATTAATATTATATTATATATATATATATATATTATTTTATATATATATTATATATATATATATATATATATATATATATATATATATATATATATATACACACATATATATTAATTAAAATTAAAACTTTTAAAAAATATAGTAAAAAAAATTGTGCTGCAGTACTCAATTATAGTGACAGTAAACTTTTCGGAAAAAACGATTTCATAACTTCAATCTTGGTAACTTACAAGGTAAACATCTCTTCGTGCAACCTCATCACCAGAAAATTTAATTTGCACGGAAAGCAAGTCATTTTATTCACACTTGAGGTATATAATAAATAATACTATTTTGTATCATCTAGTTCTCTCATAATTTTTATAGGGTCATTAACATTACTAATGTAATTTTAATTAATTTAAAATGTTATCAACATTAGTATTGGTTGCTTACAGGATATTGCGAGATAAAATAATAATAAATATAATACGGTACTGCGTTCTGTATACAATAAAAAAAAGCTTATACTTTGAGCTTTGCAGTGACCTCTGTGCATGACCTGGTTACGAAGCGTATCGAGTCATACGATACGTATACATACATGCTTAGCATGCTGTTTTTCTTATAAACTGGACCTATAGCTCTTAAACAGAATGTATAATATTATGTAGTACTTCGTGTATAACGTAGGCTTTAATTTTTTTTTTTTTAAACAACTTTTCAAATATAGAAATGAATACAGTATTATTATTTTCAAATCTCTGAAGTTGCACAATTCATTTTTGCATGGTGTAATGCAGTGGCGGCCTGTCAAATTGGGCATCCGGAGGATTGACCTGCAGTGCGCCCCGTTCCCTCTCGAAATAACATAATGAAATGAATGGGGCGAAGCCCCTAAATTGCGCCTTAGGCGCGTTTTTTTTTTTTGGGGGGGGGGGGGGGGGGACGCTCCTTTTTGGCAGAAATGCAAAATTAGTATACTTCAAAAAATTTGCTATTACAATTCAAGTACTTCAAATTTAATATTTTTTACACTGTTTGAGTATAAAATTGAGGAAAACGGATTTACTGAATATTTTTTAGCGATAAAAAAAAAAAAAAAAAAAAAAAAAAAAAAAACTTGCTCTCCAGGTTTTAATTTTTTCAAAAACGAATTTGTAAGGAAAAAATTCTCAGCAATTGCCACATGCTAATTCAAATAATGCGATTTACAATTTTTTTTTCTTCTTAAAAAAAAAAAAAAAAAAAAAGGCAAATTTCAAACTTTGTAAAAATTGTTTTAAAACTCAAATTCAATAAAAATTGACCTGTATAGAACGCGCTATAGTATTTTTTGTTTAAAGTTGATCAAATAATATTTTGCACATGATGAGCTTGAAGTTTTGTATATTACTGTATACTTAATATAAATTTGTATTTATTTAAAAACTTTTTAAAGAAATTATATAAATTTGAGTTTTCCATCATTTTACATATAAAATGCTGACATTAGGTGCTTCCTCTCCCTTATTTTTCATAATGAAGAATTTATTTATTTAGCATCATTGTAATCGTATCTAGGATCTACCCATCGAAAAAACAAATCAAATTCATTAAAATTATTATTTAGTCATGTTCGATGTTCGAGTGGTTGTTCTGCAAATCAAATCAAAGAGATTATAAGCTGGGAAAAACATTTCTCTCCCTTATCATGCCAACTTCCTGTCGTAAGTGTAGTGAGAGCCAGTATTATTTTCATATGCTTTAGTTTTTTAGGCTGTTTTATTGTAATTTTTAATGATTGGTCACTCATTACTCTCGCCTGTGCGCCCTTTTTACTCTTGCGCCCGGGGGAAATGTCCCCTCATCCCCCTCTATTGGGCCGCCACTGCCACTGTAATGAATGTGTGGGCTCAATGATGAGCTAATATTGTACCGTATGTTTTATTATTGTAATTCTTCATTCGTACTTGATTATTGTTGAAGATATTTTGTAACAACGTAGAAACATTATTACGACGTGTCGTATGTATATATAGTTAAAAAAAAAAAAAGTAAAATTTTCTCATTATTTTTGTTTATTTCTTTAGTACCTTCAACTTACGTTAATTTACAGTACTGCAATTAAAAATAAAATTAAGTAATTGAAAATGTTTTTAAGTGTTTTAACAAGGACATAAGTGCGTCTTTTTACACGACTAAAGAGAAATTTTGCGTTTATTTCATGGGTGTTGGCTATTAAAGAAAAAACTTAAATTGCAATACATATTGCCATGTAATATAATGTACTGTAACTATAAACATTGTTTGAAAGCAATAAACAATTTTGACTTTAAGCTGTGAAAAACTGTCTTCAAGTAATTGAAATAAATATTTGATATCGCAATAACACTACACACAATGAACGATACTGGCGCCACTGGAAAGCTTTGGAAAAATGCCAAATATATAAAAATAATAATAAAATAATAATAATAAAAAATGTTGGTAGGTTTGAACGCCATGAGCCTTGTTTGAGGGTGGCACGCTTTTGTATAAACGATTACTTTTGATTTTACACGATCTAATGTTACGTCACCCTATGCGGCACGACTGTATGTTAGTTTGTCTGTCTTTATGGAAAGTAATAAATTCAACAAATGAAAATCATTGCCATCCACGCAACCAAAAAAGCTACATAGATTTATATATTGATAAGATGTTGATTTATATTTTGTAATTTACGTTAAAAAAAAAAGACTATAGATTACATTTTAAAATATGATGCGTATCTCTAGTATAATTCTTTAGCCCTGTCTGTGAATACATACGAACGTTACATTTAAATTGGTTTGTTATTGAAAAAAAAAAAAAAAAATTAACATAATAAAGAGACAGGAAATAAAATTTACATATTGCATGGTAATATTGTATGACAAAATGTTTAGACACTTTTTTTTTTTTCCTTTTTTAAACAAGCTTTGCTTTTAAATTTCTTTCACAGTATTATATTCTATACGCGTAATAAATTACTGTATTTTGTCGCTCTACAGTTAAATAATCTATTCTGATCTAGCATTTTTATTTTCTCAATTATTTAATAGAAAAGAAGACTTGCAAAAAAGGGTTGGCTGATAAAATAAATAAACTTGGAGCCCAAACAATACTACAACTACTTGATAACAAAGACGACTTGGTGTTCCTCTCTCAATTTAACACTTCTTGCTTTCTCATAAGGGAATGATGCAGCTATAACTTACTTACGTTTTTTTTTTTTTTTTTTTTTTTTTTTTTTTACTCTTGATCTGAAGTTTTAAGCTTACTGAACCTCAGAAGTTTCGTTTTCCTAAATTTGAAGTCAATTGGATAAAATTTCAACTGATTAAAAATCAGGAAAATAAAAACTTTGAAACTCAGTAAGCTACTGTAAAAATTTCAGTATTAAGAAAAAAAAAATCAAACTTGAGTTATAGCTGGCTTCATTCCCTCATCAGAAAACATGTTAAATTGAGACAGGAACACAAAGTCGTATGCTAGCAGTTGGGCACTGAGTTTGTTTATTTTCTCACTAAATCACCTTTTGCATAGTCTTCTATTGATATACATTATTTACACAGTATATTTTATATTATATTTATATCCAACAATGTGATTTTCCCTTGATATTGTGACACTTTTTCTTTTTGAAAGCGAGAAGATTTCAGTTTAAATAACCCATTACTCGTTATAAGAACAGATAAATATTTAAAACTAAAGTAATAAGCCTTTAAAAATCATTTCATGTGGTGTAATATTAAATTGCCATTACATTTTGCTTCATGTGTAACAAATAATAAATAATAATGTAATTGAATTCTTATTTTGTATCGCAAAACTCTCTTGTAAATCCCACAAGAATTTATACCAATATACTGGAGTTTACTCCTTTTTCTTTTCTTTTTTTTTTTTTATTTATATGTATGCTCATTTATGGTATACTGTAAACATTAAAACTTTTCTTACGATCAATGTTGATTAATAAATAAACTCTCTTCTTGTGTTCACACCATTATTTTATGTGAAAAACGTCTCTCACTTGGTCTTAACTACTTTTTACTTTGATTGAAATAAAGCTGAAATTGAAAAGAAAGTAACGTAGCAAATCTCTCAAGATAAACAAAGAACTTTTTATTTTTACTTTATACTATGTACTTTATCCACTGACTGAGTAATTAAATTTATTAATAATATAAAAGAAGTGAAATTAAATTCTTTCTCAGAGGTTTAGTGCTCTCTCTCTCTCTCTCTCTCTCTCTCTCTCTCTCTCTCTCTCTCTCTCTCTCTCTCTCTCTTCTTTCTACAGCAGTCTAAAATGCATAATAAAAGATTCAATTTTAAATTACTTCTTAAATTATGTGTAAGTGTACATAGAGTGTAAAGGTTAAAGTTTTTGTTTAATGTTTTATATTTTAAGCTTTTATTATTGCATTCGACATACACAAACTTTATGTAATAGTATCAAGTTTTTTTTTTTTTATTATTATTATTTTTTTGTTATACTTTTGAATAAAAATTAGAGCTATATAGGGAGAGGTGTAATGATTAAGATTTGCTTATTATTATCATTTCCTCTTCTCTTTGGGGGGGGGGGGGAAGAAGAAGAAGAAGAAGAAGAAATCTGAAACAATAAGTGTAAATTTATTAATGGTAAAAAAATATAAATAATACTGTACTGAAGATTTAGACTTGTATGTACACACAGTACTTGATATTTATGTCCTCACTGAAATCTCTTAATTAGTTTCATTTTCTAAATCACGTGATTTTAATTAATTTAATCATGTGCTACAAGTAGAATGAAAGGTTATTCCAAAATCAAATATGAAATGATACATAATTGTTACAATCTAAAAAGTTTAATATTTTGATTAAAGGAAAAAAAATGCAATTTTTTTATGCTTCATTAAGTTGATTAAAATATTATATACGTGATGATACGTATACCTTTATTATTTTCTAATTAAATCAAATCAGAAAATATATATGACGTTCAATTTATGCCCATTAATAAATTTCATATAATGGCAAAATAAAAAAGTTATAAACTAAAATTATATATAATATAATACTATAAAAAAATTGGCTTCGGTTTTTAAACATAAGGTACGTGACAATATTTTTGGTATAATATGAAAACCTCTTGCTTTTTTTGTGTACTTACGTTTTTGGCAACGTATGGCAACGCAGTCAGCTGGCTCGGAAACATATGGATACTTTTTTTGTTGTAAAAAATAAGTGAAAATAAATTTTTATATTTTATAAGAGATTGTGAATGAGTTTTTATCATATTTTTGTTGAAATCCTTTATTGTTCTAATTTTGAATGAAGTTATGTTCTTTGTAACATTTATATAGGTATATGATATTTTTAAATGCTTTTTTACATTCATTAGACTTGATTATTTATAATGTAAAAATTTTTATTTAAGAAGAATATGACATAATATTTAAAAAAAAAATCGTACTGTACGGTCAATATTTAAGTAACTTTGTTAGTTCAGGAAGTAAGAACATAATGAAGTAGTCGTTTCTGAAATATACCCTTCTTATCCTCTCTCTCTCTCTCTCTCTCTCTCTCATCTATCATACATATATACATACACACATGAAAATCTCATGATAGGTATATGCGTATATTATAATATTTTACACATACACACATATAGGTATAAATAAATGTGTGTTTTGTATGAATTATGAGTGCTGCGTATGTACAGTACAGTACGGTACGTACAAACATACATATATAAGAAACCAAAAGCTTTTCCATATATATATATATATATATATATATATATATATATATATATATATATATATATATATATATATAATATAATATAATATAATATAATATCCGTCATGTAAATTTTAGCAGTGTGTAGAAGAGAGGAGTATATTGTTTATAAATTTAACTTCCTTACCTACTCCATTGTTATCTCCTCTAATTTCACTTTCTATGTGCTGAATTTAATATGAGAGAACATTGATTAATTACTATAAGCTTGAAAATAGTTAAACATGAGAGAATTAATGCTACGTAACTTTTTAGTGGACATTTGTGTTGAATATTTTTGACGTCTAGCTGCTTTATTTTATTGCTGCAGAGACCATGCAACCAAGAAAACAAAAATAAAAATACGTAATAATTATGCTAGCTCATTTTCAGCACAATTTGTTCAATACAGCATAATTATCTATGTTCTAATTTAGCATAATTTATGCTAGAATGACATAAATTACGTAATTTATGATTTTCGTGAAACTATAATATATATAATATAAACATTTAAAAATATAAGTTTGACAATACGCAGATAAAGTATGGTAATGTTTTTAATATTAATTAATTAAATTATTCTGTTGCCATTTATTATATACCCTCATGTTGCTGTTTTGTGTTTGATGTTTGCTGGTACATACTCTTATACGAAAATAAAAAATTATAACTACTCCAGTGCTATAAAAGTTATAGTGCAATGTAAATAAATCACCCTGCTGTATTTTTTTTTTCTATTAAAGTTTTTATTCCATTTACGCATTTATTTATCGAAACCAAAATTACTAAGAATTGAATTAACTCTCAACAAGATAAATTAGTTACATTAGGGTGATTTATGTATACAAAATAAAACAACATTAACTTCTTATCCAAAAGATAGTTTGACCATTGCCAAAGTATTGATTAAATTCAAGTTAATACTTTATTAAGTCACTCCCAGTTAAATAATAATACTGTAAACCAATCAATATTAAATTCTTATCTATTAAAGCTACCACACACACGTTACTGATACAACAAGTTATATAGTTTTTTTTTCTCTCCTTTTCATACAGATAAAAAAAAAAATCACGCAACAGTTTTATGTAAGTATTGTATGGTAAAAGTACATTAAGTTTAATGTTCTAAATAATATGATGAAGTTGAAAATTGCTACTGTTGTTATAAAAACTAAAAAGATTGCGGAGTAGAAAATTTTTATGTGTGGGCAGATTCAACTTTTGTCCTTGCGTTTTTAACTCGTGAGAAGATTACACGAGAGAGAGAGAGAGAGAGAGAGAGAGAGAGAGAGAGAGAGAGAGAGAGAGAGAGAGAGAGAGAGAGAGAGAGAGAGAGAGAATCTTTATTATAGAGCAGACTTTCTTGGCAAACAAAATAACTAAGCATTTCGGACTTAAATTTAGCTTTGGCTCGGGGTGCTACTCACAGCATCTAAACAAAACACAATCGAGAAAGTAAAAAAAGAAGGAAAAAAGATCGAAAAAAAAAAAAGTTTATAAAACTGTATACTCTACCCTCTACCGGTATGTCATTTTTTTTCCCAATGCTCAGTACTATACTCGCAAGTTCTAACTTAAATAAGCCTTTTGCCATTGCGCTTTTATAGAAACTGTAGGAGTTGATCTTTTCTTAAGAGAAGATTCATTTTTATTTTTCTCTCGCTTTCAAGAAAGAAAAAAAGGTGTTTCAAGTTTTATGTTTTATTTGCACGATTACCTCATCATGACTTGATGTTTTTTTAGCTTTCAATGTTATTGCAAATAATACTTTTGTAATTCAATAATTTTCTGTAAAAAAAATATAA
This sequence comes from Ecdyonurus torrentis, assembly GCA_949318235.1. Taxonomy (NCBI): domain Eukaryota; kingdom Metazoa; phylum Arthropoda; class Insecta; order Ephemeroptera; family Heptageniidae; genus Ecdyonurus; species Ecdyonurus torrentis. Next base: position 15,035,348 of record OX439129.1, read on the forward strand.
AAATTTACATTTATAATAATATAAATGTCTCAAAAAAGCAAAACTAATATTGAAAAGAAAAAGTTCCAACGTACATTTTTTTTGTTGTAAATAAAGACACCTAAATTTGTGTTATATCTTAACATATTATTTGTATGTTATGAGAAAAAGAATAAAACAAAAGTAATAAAAAAAAATTGGCCTACTTTCATTAGAGGAATACTCTCTCATAGAGGTATATTATAATACAAAATGTTTAGTTTTGATATAGAATATTATTTGTTCGAGCTTGATAAGAATATTTATAATAAATCGTGTAATATTTATTAATATCTTACACATATAACTACTGTAGTTAATAGTTTTATTATATGAAATATAATAATGAATTTAATAATAATTTATCTTGATACCTGTCACGATATGCCCTCTAGTTGATAAATATAGAACTACTATTATATCTACCTATTTAATCTTCAATAATCAATATTACATTATGTAGGTATATGTTATGAATAACTGTGTATGTACTATATAATATGTAACATAATAATATAGGTATATATATTTTTTTAGAATTATAAATTTATATGACATTAAATTTGTATGATTAATAATTTTTTCATTCAAATTAACATCACGATAGTTTATTATTATTTTTGTTTATATAATAATGATTTTATTATTTTGTGTATTATACATATTATGTATACAGTATATGCATTAATTTATAAGCTTTTTAGTATAATTAGTATTTGAATTGCAAATTAAAATTGACAATTGTTTTGTTTATTTGATTCGTAGTGACATATATGGTGTTTTTGGATAAAGTCATTACTTTAATCCAATTGAATTTCAAAAAGATAAAAATTTTAGTATGTAGTTTTTCGTATATATATATATAATATATATATATATATATATATATATATATATATATATATATATATATTTAATTGACTATAATTAAATAGATAATGTAATTTAAGGGTTATGGAACATAAAATATAGTTAAATAAGCTAATTACGTTTGTCAGATTTTGTTTGTTTGTTTTTTTACTATGTAATTATTGGATCGTTTTGAATAATTGAAATTGTAAAACATACAAAATAAACACATGCACTTAAACTTTAAATTCAAACTCGATACGAGAGAGAGTTACAGAACAATTTGTGAAATTTATATGGTATACCTCAATTGCTTCACGTGTGAAAGGCTGATGAAAATAGTGAGGGACTGCAATAATTTAACTCAAAGCTGATTTTTTTTTTTTTTTTTTTTTACTAAGAAAACTCTAAATACCTATACTGTATTTTATTTTTTATAAATAGGCGGGGGGGGGGGGGGGGGGGGGGGTCCACTATGAAAAAATTGGATTGAGCTTTTTTTTTTCCTACATTTTACCCTCAAAGATCACATGTTAAATTATTTTTTCCTTGTTTGATGGTCATGTAAGTTCTATCACTCACTGTAAGCTCTATAGAATTTTTATGAATTTTTTTATGCATGTTAAGATCAACTTTTGAATTTCAAAACTTGCGAACCTTGAAATTATAATCCTTAAACTTATTATGAAATTGAAAAAATTTCCCATGTGGCAGTAAAAATTAGTGCCTAATTTAATGATTTTTAATTTTCTTACGCATGCATAATATATTTACGTCATGATAATTGGCCTTAATTCAATTATATTTTTTTTAAATAGTCAATTAAGCTGGCCAAGTTCAATTAATGTCAATCAAAATACTTTCGCTGAAGAAACGTCTTGATAATGAAGAAAACTTATAATATGTTATATAACTTGATACGTTAAGAAAAATTATGACCTGCCAACGTTAGAATTATATAAAGTTATTTAAACAATGTAGATATCAACTGTAGCTAATTTGCATTTATACGTAGAGAGAAACTTCATATAGATTAAACATGTAAAGGAATCTAAAAGTTTTCGTGTTCGCATTATTTCCCCTCTAGTTGATGAATTAAAATTTTGTTCAAATGATTTTATGATACAACAGTTTTTGTTATGTATAATAGCATTTAAAATTTTAGTATAGCGGTAACATTTATTGTTATCACAATTTTATTATTATTATTATAAATATGTTATTAAATAAATTGCAAATATATATATATATATATATAAAAAAAAAAAAAAAAGGAATTGAAAATTTTGGTTGTTATTATATTGACATAAAAATATTGTGTTTTGTTTGCCTTTGGTAAATTCTGCCTTTACTGATACGTTGATTTATAAAATACCATTAAATTTTATTATTTTGCGTGCTGTAGATTTGTGTGTGTGTGTGTGTGTGTGTGTCTGTTGTCTCATTAAAAAAAACTGAAGCAGAGAAGAAAAAAATTATAAATTTAAAATAAATTTTAAGCATATATATTTTTTTGTGCAGATTACGTTTTTAACATTCGTATGTTGTTTTAAGGGAGGAGAGAGAGAGAGAGAGAGAGAGAGAGAGAGAGAGAGAGAGAGAGAGAGAGAGAGAGAGAGAGAGAGAGAGATGTAATAATTTTTAAGTAAGTGAAGTATTAAATTGGAAAAATATTTAGATCCAGATTAATTTTCATGTTAATTAAATGCAAAAAGAATAAAAGCTAGTATAGAATTAGATTGAAAATATTCTTTTTTTATGTTTGGCTTTTATTTTTTTGAACAAAAAAAAACATATAAAACATTTCAAATTTTATTTCGCTGTTTCAAGTGACACAAATTGACGTTTTTAAAATTATTTTCCCCAATAATTTTTTCCTTTTATTGTTTTTTTAAGGGTTATTTGAAAATGTATACATAAAGAATACAATTACATTTATAAAATATTTATTTTTTAAGCGTTGTGCACAAATTGTACTTGTTGGTGTATTTGTTAGAAATGTCAAGTACTCGAATACAGAATTTTTTTCTCTCTTCTAATTTACAAAATAAAATAAAGACATTTTGATTTATTAAAATTTATACGCTTTGGTTGCATTTTTGCTCTCGTAAATGCATTCACTGTGTATTGTATAAAATATATACTGATTTTCCATAACTTGTGCAATCTCTTCTCTATATTAAACAGCCAGCTTATCATTGCTTTTGTTATAGAAGAAGTTTGATATTATTCATTGCTGTACTGTATAATGGAGTGTAAATATTGATGTTTGCAATTGTCCCATTTCACCCTCTTTTTTATTACTCAATATCAAAGCAGTAATACTTTTTGCTGGTTATAACCCTTACGATAATTAGTCTATTGAGTATTATATATTTTGCTTTTCTTGCTTCTCTATTATAGAGAAAATGTATGATAAATGTGTTTTTGCTAGAAATGTTGACATGGGCCATATAAACATCATTCTCTGTCATTGCAAACGTCTGTCAGTAACGACCTCCTGTATACTTTGTCATCATTCAACTAAACTTTCAAATTTACTCACTCGCTTGACCTAAAGTACACTATAAATATTATGTATATTTGTACGTTGTACGCACATCTAGTTCAGTGTTATAATCTACTTTAGCTTGACCTATACATTAACCAACTTTATGCCATCCATAATATTATATGTGTGTGTGTACTGTGTATATATATATATATAATTATATTTATATAATATATTTATGTAGCATATATGTACTCACGTTTAAATTTCCCAAATAACATTTTTTTTTTTAATTCAATAAATAATCTTATGATTTCTTTCATGATTATTCTTCCACTTGCTGCAGTTTCAGTCGAGTCAGTAAGTAGATGTGAATTTCTATACACGAACAAAAATAAATACGTAAAATAATTATGCTAGCTCTATGCAGCAACATGTATGTATAACATCCATAATTTATGATAGGTATTGTATAATGATCATATACTATAATATTACATAGCATAATAGTTAAAAAAAAGATAGTGACCTCAAAATAGTGAATAAAAAACGTAAAATTTATGAGATGGGAGCATCATACATATACACATATCATATCCCTCCCTCAACCCTTCTTTATTCATACAAATTAGGGTTAAGAAAAAATAACGTAAAGTTGGCAACTTTTGGAATTCTTGACGTCATGAAATCCATGTCTACAATGAAAATTTTAAAGCAGGTTGCCTACTTTACAAGTTTTCTCCCAAGTTTGTGAGAAGTAGGACAAGTTAACATCAAAACAGTTCAATCTCGTGCATCATTGAGAGAATTTTTTAATGCCAGAATTTCTTTAAGATTTTCAGCATAATTACTTATTATATTATTCCAAAATAGCAACATGTATGCTCTAGAATATAATTATACCGTTTTAATTGTTCAATGGAGCATAAATTACGTAGCTGAAAATTTATGTAAAGTAAATCATGCAAAAATAATTTTTAATAATTTATGACTTTGCTTGCAAATTGAAAGAAATTATGGTTAACCTGTTGTGGTAAAACATTCAGTCAAAAAAAAAAATTGTATATAATATAAAAAAATCAAACTATTGATATCTACAGTTTACTTTGTGTTAAGAAATTTTTAATTTTCATCGTTTTAACAAGGTCGCTATGGCGTGACATTTTTTTTTTTTTTTTTTTTTTTTTTTTTTTTTTGCTTTCTTTCTAACTAAGATTCTTACACGATCACGCTATATGTAGTATGAATATTACTACAGTATAGCTATGAAAACAATTACAATGTCAGATCAAAAATATAAGCTAATGGTAAAAAAAACTATTTTCTCTCTCTCTCTCTAACTTACTTTTAGTCACGTTTATATAAACTACAAGTGAACTCTAATATATTTCATAATACTTATCAAAAAGTTAAGTTTTGAAATGAAGTACTTTTAGTTCGTGCTTAAAATGTAAATAATTTAATATACAAATGAAGTATATTTTGGTTGTATTTGTTATGTCTGGTGATTAATATTTCACATACATATATTCACACTTTATAGTGTATTCAATATTATACAGTATGTATATATGTATATTATAGTTTTGATGTTTCATTAACACAGAACTCATAAGTTCTAATAAATATATAGAGAGCAAACCAATATATTTATCAATTTTAAATTAATCTATACCGTATGTATACGAAAATCCTTTTAAAAAAAGAAATAACTTTAACTTAAATTTTAAACAATATTGATATCATTTATCTTACTATATATACGTGAGATATATGTATTTATGTTGTTTTATTTACCACATGAAATAAGTGAATTTGACGTGTAAGTTCACTAACATGGGTATATTATATAGTGAATGTCACTGACACTTTTATATCGTCGTGTTGGGACTTCCTTACTGTATTACACACACATAGTAAAGTTCTCACGCTCCATATGTGAAACATTAGAAGAAGAGAAGAAGAAAAAAAAAGTTTTTTTTTCTTGTATCTTTTTCTTGTATTTTTAGTGTGTCTCGCGTGCTTGACGTGAATGTCACGCACCAAAAGAACAGCACAGCAAAATTCGTACTTTTTTATGTAAAATTCTCTTGATGCCTTCCTTTACTCTCTCATATATATAGTAGTACCATGTCATGATATAACTAAATTAATAGTACATAGTGGAGGAGAAAAAAAAAACTATAGTGCAAATATATTTTAATATTATACATCATCATAATATAGTCTCTCTATACATTCTATGAGTACTGCGACAAAATTAAAATAATGAAAATTTTCATTAATTTAAAATGTACTTAAGTGGATTAAAAAATATAATACTTTATTCTACATAACATGTTATAAAGTATAAATATATATTTATGAAATATTAAAATTATTTATATTATGTTTGACATTTTTTATAATAATTACTGTATGTACAAAAGTACAAAGAAGTTATTATTTATAAGTAAATTTTTGTATATTTACGATGTTTTATGAATTTTAATTGGCGATTATTGTTTTGGTACATGTGAAAAATATTTAAAATGTTTTCAGAGCAACGTGCTACTTAAAAATAATACCGATTTATTCGCACTGATATAGAATGAGAATAATATTCTATATGGCATTCTATATATTATATGGCATACGGTTTTAAAGAAGTGTTCAAGAAACACGTACAAAGTAAAGGTTCTATAAAAGCACAAATCTCAGTGCATCTCAACTTTTTTTTTTTTTATTATTATTATTATTTTTTTAGCAAACAAAATGTGGTAAAGTAACAATTAAAGGAACATAATCCTAGTTATGCAATGCATAAATAGGATTATGTTCCTTCAACTGTTACTTCAATACTCTGCAATGTGAATGTGATTAGTTGCCAAATAATCAATAGTACTGTTGTTTTCATGAAAAAAAAAATATATAATGTTTGCTTTTATAATAACATTTTTTTGTATATAAAAATCACTTATTTACATTATAAGTATAAAGATAAATAAATTATAAAGAATTGTCTTTTACTCTCTATTTACATTTATTTATCTTTTAACTTTTTCATAGTTTTTTTTTTATTCTATTGTATAAACACTACCACATTAGAATGCTATATAATAGAAGAAAAATAAATGCTTTTTAGATATGAATTTTTTTTTCATAAAGCTTTATACTTTTTTTTTATCTGTCTCTTTGCTTTCGTAAGTATAAACAAAATTTATATAATTTTTGTTTCTTTCTTTTTACATAAGATGACATCACCATGTTTTATACTGGACTTTTGCGTTTTTGTCGCAGTGCAGTGCATGTCCTCTTCTTCTTTTCTCTGTAGCACAAGTTACTCTTCTTTATTATGAATACGTCCAAGAAAAAAAATGAACAAAAAATACTTGTGCACACAAGTACTTAAGAAAAAAAAAAGTCATGCAAAGAGTAACATTTGTATAGTAAAAGAATATATAAATATACATACTTACCTTCCTACACTATACATGCTTATTTTTTCTTAGAGAAGTCAAGTACTACTCAAAGTACACTTCAAACAGAATAAACTGTTTTTTACCCTTTCTTAACTCCTTTCTTTTTATTTTTCATTTTCATGCTCCTTCATATG